>CM068836.1:62917510-63282510 GCA_028554795.2 Sinohyriopsis cumingii
GGACAACGGTCCACTTGGATCGGACATACATGAGCATGTCCGTCCTGAACATCATTGTTGACACAAGGGTTGAAGATTCAACGTCTGTCCACATGTTGAGGCTCCGAGAATAGGTGAATCAATGCAGTGAACGGCGCTTATTTATAGGGACAGGAAGGATTGAAACGGATTGAGTTCATTCACCAATCCGAACACGCGTTACAGAATTCAGTCAGCCCGCATCCAATCCGAAGAGTGCAGTCTGTGACGTCACGTACTCTATATAGATTCGCTAGCGCTTGTGTGCAGTCAATCTATGCGACAGTGATTCAACATGACGGAAACTCAGAAAACGATCCATTGGGGTGCACCAGCAGGGGAGACTGCCCAAGGGAACTCGGACTTACTTTCAGAAGAGGTGAATTGGGATTTTGTGGATTTTCTCTCCTCGCAAGAATTTGTTCCGGAACCTTCGTTACCTTCTTCATTACCGCAAGTGGAGAATTTTAGACAGAGACAGAAAGAAGAATTGGAGAAATTTATACAACGACAAAAGGAAGCGGAACAGGCTTTTCTCCTACAGCAACAGCAACAAGAAGAAGAGGTAAGAAAAAAAAACAACAGCAACAACAGCAAGAAGAAGTAGCAGCAAAGAAACAAGAGGGTGAAAATCAAACGGTCACGGTACTGTTGGACATTTTAGCGGAGTTAAGAAGTCTGAAACAAATGTATCAGACTTCTTTATCACGACCGAAGAGAATACGACCTTCCCGAGCTAAACACGTCAACCCTGTGACTAAGCCTACCGTACCACCCTTAGTGATTTCAACCCAGTCATCATCAACATTACGCAGTCCAGAAGTAGGCCTTGGCCGTGGCAAAGGCATAAGGCAGTTAAAGTTGATTGCTTAAACTCACCCCTTCACCATGAAGAAAAAGGCCCTTTTCAGGGCCACCCACATTTCTCGAAAAGAAATACAATTTCAATTTGCCAATAACTCAAAAAAACAAAAACCACCCATTTTACCCTTATAGTACGTGTCTGTGTATGAGTGCGTGAGTGTAGCTTCTTATTTTAAAATCACAACTCAAAGACACTTACCTTTTATCATTCATTTATTCTTTTCTCCATTTTTTACAATCCAATTCACAACACAACACTTTAATAAAAAGTTCATTGACTTCTTCTTTCTCCTTGTTTACTCTCTCTGTTTTTTAAATTTCTTCACCGTCTTTTCCTCATTTTCTTCCCTTCTTCTTTTCTTCTTCTCCTGTTTCTTTGCCTCTTGTAAATAGAATTGTCTTTTTTCCTCCTCTTCTTCCTCAGAAGAATCCCTCTCTTCCTCTGAAGAATCCCTCTCTTCTTCTGAAGAATCCCTCTTTTCTTCTGACTCCTCTTGTTTCTTTTTTGGGCAATCTGGAGACCAATGTCCTTTTTCTTTACAATAATAACAGGTATCTTGACTTTTGTCTTTTTTAGTCCCTGTTTTTGTTCTTTTTTGACGGTCTGGACACTCTGAAGACCAATGCCCTTTCTTCTGACAGATATAGCAAGTATCTTGACTTTTATCTCTAAAGGAAGGAGAGTAGTCCGTAGGCTGGTCTGAAGAGAATTTTCTAATGACCCCTCGCAAAGCTCTGACGAAACGTTCCATCTGGTTAGTCTCTTCCATCGTTGTGCTCGGCTTGAGAGTGAAATGAATAGTGAAAGGACAAGACACACCCCCTTTTATATACGCTGGTCTGCTATGACTATAAAGTAGTTTATGGTGTTTGAACTTGAGTCATTTGACTTTTTGCTTTCAAGATGAAACGATCCCATTCATTCGAGAAGAAAGAAGAAGAAAGTAAGAGGCAGAAACGTGATCTATCGCCTCGTACCAGGGCTGAAATCTTGGCACAAATTCATGCCAGTGATTTTGAAGAGGACATGAGTGAACCAGAATCCGAACCCTCTAAACCAAGTCCACCACCCTTTGTCAACCCTGAAAAGTACTATTCCATTCGAGAGACGGAAAAGCGCTCCTCTAGAAAATTTAGAACCACGGCTTACAAATACACGGTGAAGTTTAAAGATTTCAAGGCTGAAGTGCCGTTAGAGAAAGCAGAAGTGTTCATCACCGAGGTGTGGGATTCTTTGCTCACTGCACTCAAGCGACAATGTCAACCCAAAGAAGACGATCGCTTGAGACTTTCCATACAACACGACGGTTTGAAATCCCCTGTTTGGATCGAGTTTAGCACCCCTGCAGAATTGACTGCTTCCAAAGTCATGGACAAGATTCAACACGTACAACAATCTAATGATCAGTTTGACATCACCGATGGTAAAGCCACACTGGACATGACCCACGTCTCTCCTCCTCAAGGGACAGGACGCAAAAAGATGTTATTGGTGGACGACCTTCGCAACACCAAAACGAGTCTCGTCCGAATTAACAACCCTCATGACCAGATGTGTTTAGCCCGTGCCATCGTGGTGGGACGAACCTATGCCAACAAGAACGACACGGTAGAATGGAAAAGAACCTGGGACACTATTCAACGTTCCGACCGAGCCAAACAACGAAACGAAGCAGAACTCCTGTTACAACAAGCCGGACTGCCCAAAGACACACCCTGCGGCATTCCTGAGATGCAAAAATTGCAAGATGTCCTAGCTCCACGATACACCTTGAAAGTGCACCCTCAAGAAATGCGCGGGCCTCTATTGTTTCGAGGCCAAGATTTTAAGGACGGAAAATACATTCATGTTTATCATCACGATGACCATTTCGATACCATTACCAGTATCACCGGATTCCTAGTATACGGTTATTACTGTGAGAAATGTGACCATGGTTATAACAATCGAGAGCAACACAAGCATTGTGGATCGAAATGCACAGGATGTTTGGCCTCTTCACCCTGTCTGAGCGAAGAACCAGTGCCTTGTTCCACTTGTCTGCGCACGTTTGTCAGCCCTACCTGTTACCAACAACATTTGAAGACGCAAGGTTCACAGAAAAAATGCGCTTGTCAACTCCTGAGATTGTGCCCTACGTGTGAACAAGTCATACGTACCAATAGTACCAAGGCACACGTATGTTCAGGAAAGAAAAAATGTCACATTTGTCACCACATCGTGGACTTGGAACACCAATGTTACGTGCAAAAATACCAACCCCCACCAGAGAAAGAGGACGGTCACAGGAAGAAAGGCAATTTCATCTTTTTTGATTTCGAATGCATGCAAGAGACTGGCATTCACATTCCTAATTTCTGCGTGGCTCATCGAGCGTGCGAGAAGTGCATTCAAGAACCTATCTTCAGTCATTGCCCTCACTGTAGCAAGATTCCCGGAGGGCGTGAAAAAATCTTTCGGGGACCAAACACGTTAGCCGATTTTGCCCAATGGGTCTTAGACCCCGTCGACAAGACGTGGAGCCAAGAGGACATCGAACGTTACGGAGATTGTCATCGTCATGCCACGGTGATGGCTCACAATTTCTCCGGATACGATGGACAGTTTCTTTTGAGGTACTATACGGAACAAGGCACCGAACGTCCTAAAGTGACTTTGAACGGAGCCAAAATCATTTTCATGCAAGTGGGACAAGTACAGTTTAAAGATTCGATGAGCTATTTGGCCATGCCTTTGAGTCGAATGCCTAAAACGTTTGGAATGACAGAAATGGCTAAAGGGTACTTTCCACACTTTTTCAATACGGAAGCCAATCAACATGCCGTTCTACCCCATTTACCAGAGGCTCACTATTACGACCCCGACAACATGCGTACCGAACAACGAGAAGCTTTCTACGCTTGGTACCAGATTCACGCCTCGGACCCTTTCGACTTTCAGGAAGAAATGCTAAAGTATTGTCGTTCCGACGTGGACATTTTACGGCGTTGCTGTGGAAAATTTCGAGAACTGTTCATGGAACACGGAGGGGTCGATCCTTTGAAAGAAGCTTGCACCATTGCCAAAGCGTGTTCCTTAGTGTATCGACAACGATTCATGCCTGAAAAGACCGTGGCTGTCATCAGTCCTCAAACGACCCACTTTGTCAAACGTCAATACTCGGTCAAAGCCCTACGTTGGTTACATTACTTGTGCGACAAGGAAGACAAGTGGATTCAGCATGCCCGCAACGGAGGGGGCGAAAAGACCATCGGAACGTATTCGGTCGATGGCTGGGACTTAGAAAACCCCAAGATCGTGTACGAGTTTAACGGTTGCTTATTTCACTGATGTCTCGTCTGTTACCCTGACCGTGGCACCAAGAATCAGTTTTTGCAACGAACCATGGAAGACCTGTACCAGGACACTTGTCAGCGACGCCTAAAGTTAGAACAGCAAGGATACCAAGTGGTGGAAATGTGGGAACACGAGTACGATCACCGTATGAAAACCGATCCCGAGTTTAAACGCCTCGTGGAAAGTTACCAGTTCATGGACCCGTTGAACCCGAGGGATAGTTTGTACGGAGGAAGGACCAATGCCACCTGTTTGCTGTACCAAGCCGACGAAGAGAAAGGAGAAGAAATCAAATACTTGGATGTGTGTTCGCTGTATCCCTACGTGTGCAAATATTGTCGCTTTCCTACAGGGCACCCGCAATTGTTGACGGAACACATCGACCTGGTCAACATTCGACAATACGAAGGCTTGATCAAGTGCAAAGTTTTGCCTCCCACGAACCTATACCATCCCGTCTTACCTCACCATTGTCAAGGCAAACTGATGTTTCCCTTGTGCCGTACTTGTGCCGAAACGTGCAACCAAGATCAGCCTTGTCAGCACAGCCAGGAAGAACGGGCCTTGACGGGAACCTGGGTCAGCGTAGAATTGTTCAAAGCTCTGGACATGGGATACCAACTGTTAGAAGTGTACGAAATTTGCCACTTTCCCAAGACACAACAGTACCGCAAGGGTGACCCTACTCAGAAAGGCATTTTCGCCGACTACGTGGATGCCTTTTTGAAACTGAAGCAAGAAGCCAGCGGCTATCCTTCCTGGTGTCACACTCCCGAAGACCAAATAAAATTCAAAGAGAAATATTACGAACAAGAAGGCATCACTTTAGACCACATCGAGAAAAACGAAGGCAGGCGATCGTTTGCCAAAGTGATGTTAAATTGCTTGTGGGGTAAAATGGCACAACGGCCGTGTTTACCCAAGACGGAATATTTGACAGAACCTTCCCGCTACTTCCAGATGATTCACGACAAAACCAAATACATGAAACACGTGGACGTCGTTCGAGAGAATTTAATCTTGGTCAATTACGAAGAAGATCTGGACTTTGTACAAGACGACCCTTTTGGAAATGTCATCATTGCGGCTTACGTGACAGCCCATGCTCGCTTAAAATTGTACGAAGCTTTAGAACTGTTAGAAGAACGCGTCCTGTACTTTGACACGGACAGTTGCATTTACATCCATCACCCGATTCAACATCACCCTAACATCGAAGGAGACCGTTTAGGAGCCTGGACAGACGAGCATCCCGACGACAAGATTCTAAGTTTCGTCAGTGGCGGTCCCAAAAATTACGGCTACGAATACCGGGACAAACAAGGAGAAGTGCACACGACGTGCAAAGTGAAAGGACTGACTCTGAATTATCGTACCAGTCGAGTGGTCAACTTTGGGGTATTGAAAGAAGCCTTGCAATCGGGAGAGGATGGAAACTTTAAAGTGACCACCTATCAACCGAACAAGATTGTACGTTTACCCACTCACCACATCGTCAGTCGACCCTTGGAAAAAGTCTATCAAATCGTGTACCAGAAGCGAGTGCGACTTCCCAATCATTTCACCTTACCGTACGGTCACGTTGGTATTGGTCTGTATATAAAAAGGAACCCTAGGCAAGATCGATAGTTCATTGGGACTACCGAGACCGAGCGAACAAGATGAATACTTTGAAAGAGACATCGTTCCAGTTTGGGGATTGTAAAAAAGTTGTATCTTCCTCTAGTGTGACTAATACTGGATGGATAAGACCCAGGCATTGCGACGGAAAATGTCCGGAAGGAAACTGCGATTGTCCATGTGGTTACCATTGTAATTGCGTAACGGAGTTTGCAGACGAGTGCGATTGTGAGCCTTGCGATGTGTACGATGCTGTACGTTGTGACCTGAGCGATGCCGTAAAGCATCATGGGAACTTTAGTGTCCCTACCCCTATCATGGAAAGCGATGCTGTGCGTGTCAAACCTGTGGGATGCGAAAGTGATGCCGCTCGTCCTCTTGGACATTTTACTGGGTTTCGTTTTAAAGGGGAATGTTCACCTTCACGTCTACCCCCCTACGGATGTCATCCAGCCCTGAGCAAACTCCTGCCCATGTCACTCAATCCTCATCGAAACGAACCTGTGAAAGACGAATATTCGTTCCCTGTGCGTTTGTCGGAATACTGCGACTTTGAAAATCGTCTTCAATCGTTCAAAGGAAAATGGCCTAAGTATCTGGGAGGACCGACCCCCGAAGAATTAGCAGAGCCGGATTTTTCTACTTGGGCGAAGGAGATAAAGTCAAGTGCTTCAGTTGCGGTGTGTCACTTCACCACTGGGAACCGCAAGATTCGGCCTACGTTGAACATGCTCGATGGTCACCGAATTGTCATTACTTACCTTTAGTGGGACCGAGACATTGAAATAACTTCTTACCATAATAATCTGTTCATGAATACTTTACAAGAGAACATTCGTGCTTTGCCTGTGGAGTTGAGAGAACGCATTTACCGAGAGCTGGTCAAAATACAAGTGAAACGTAAAGAACAATTGCATCCGTTACGTCACCGGTGTTTGAACCACTGGTACCTTCAGGCTATACAAGGACTGATTGAGTTGAAAGTGTTCCATTGGACAGACATTGATCAACGACCTCCTGGTTATAAAAAGGAATGGTTTGGTATTGACGATTCTATCTACTACATTGTAAACGTACTGCATCGAATTCCAGAGGAAGAGTTAACGAATTACCAACATCTTTCATGCAATGTCAACTTAGTGAAAGAGGAAACTTCTGAACGAATTGTAATGTGTAGATTAGTGGTGAAACGATTTAGATTCGACAATGAATTAAAACCATGTTTGTGCAAACAGTACATTTCTTGTGTCAGACCAAAGAGGATTTTGTATGACCTATTCATGGATACTTTACAAGAGAACATTCGTGCTTTGCCTGTGGAGTTGAGAGAACGCATTTACCGAGAGCTGGTCAAAATACAAGTCAAACGTAAAGAACAATTGCATCCGATACGTCACCAGATCTTTAACCACTGGTACCTGAATGGTATAAGAGAACTGATTCGTCAGAAATTCTTTCAATGGTCAGACCTTGTTCAAAACTTTGAGGTCGCTAATGATCGACATGTTCATGATTATGGTTACTTCGAGATTCACCTACAGCAATACATTGAGGAAGACAAGTTAAAGGATTACCAACATATTTTACGTGGAATCTACTTAGCGGAAGAGGAAACTTCTAAACGAACTCTGACGTTTCGGTTACAGTATGCAAGATTTAGATTCCCTACTGGAGAACGAAGATCTCTGGCTAGAAAGTACGTGTATTGCATCCGAAAAAAAGAGAATATAAAAACAGGCTGCCATGCCACGGTTTATGTCACATGTCATCCAACAGATTCCGTGGAAGGAACTCAATGACCATATTCAAACCGTGGATCATTACCATCAATTATTACAAGAACTGTATCCATTCAATTTTGGACGACAAGTGGTGTGTGTCTTAGTGACTTGTTTTCTGGGATTTCGTTTACCAGTCGATTCCTTGTGGACTCTTTACGATCAGTACTTACCACCTCCATGGCCTTAAATGGTCACGAAAAACTTCTTTTGCTCAAAGCCTTGCGTTTTCATCTGGATACTTCTCGACCTCTACGGGAAAAAAAGATTCGTCAACTTTTAGCTACCCAAGACGTGTATGACGATGTGTGTGTAGCTTGTGACTTACACCCTCATTGGACAGATGTTCGTGACTGGAAAAAGGGGGGTTTTGAGGCTTGGACCCAAGAAGTGGCCCAGTATGCACAAGAGTTGTTCAAGGAAAAAAGTTACTTTTCAACCTGTGTTAGTGACGGTGCCAGAAGAACCCGTCACCGAGAACAACCACTCGCTTCAGGACAGGACTGTCATGGACATTCCTGAAAGGTCATTCCGGGAGGACACTTGTGTGACAATACCTCATGTAGAGACTGTAAGAACATTACACACTGTCCCTAGGACATCTTGGTTACTCAAAACATGTTGTACAGACACTTGTTTATATTCCACTTTGATCGCTTTGCTGTGTTTTATATTCCTGTACATCACTATTTGGGTTGTATGTATTTTTGTCTTTCGTGTTCATATTTGAAACATTCAATAAACGTGTTCTGAAAAAAGTATATAAACTCTTGTCTTGTTTGTTTTTCGTGTCACAAGTGACATTTCTCACACCATGGCTACCTCTGCTGTCTCTGCTCCCTCTTCCTCTACTGTCAAAGTCATCGACGAACACTTAGATCGTGCCAGTTGGGAGGCTTTGTATCTTCGCCATCCCTTTAACATGCTCATTGCTGGACCTAGCGGTTCAGGCAAAACCGAATTCGTCAAACGTTTGATCGAACATAAACATCATTTGATCGATCGGCCACCTCAACGGATCGTGTGGTGTTACAAAGAGTGGCAATCGGCGTACAGCCTTTTGCGAGAAAGTCAAGGCGATTCCATCGTGTTTGTGGAAGGCATTCCTAAAGAAGACGACGGCATCGTCTCTGACTCCCGTCAAACCCATTTGGTCATTTTCGACGACATGTTAGGAGAAGACGAAGAAGAAATTAAATTGTGGTTCACGCGCAAAGGGCATCACCGTAATGCCAGTGTCGTTTACATCACCCAAAATTTGTTTCAACAAAGTAAAGCCCATCGCACCATCAGTCTCAATGCACATTACGTGGTCTTGTTTAAAAGCCCTCGAGATAAATCGCAAGTGCAAGTCTTAGCCAAACAGTTAGGAACGCCTTGGCTGACTCAGGCGTACGACAATGCCACTCAAACGCCACACGCCTATTTACTCGTCGATTTGAAACCTACCACTCCCGAGGATTTGCGATTTCGTACCCACTTGTTTCACCACTGGTGCCAAGACGGAGGGCCTGTCCTGTACTCGTCTCCGTCCTCGACTTCATTTCACTCCCCATCAAAAAATCTATAAAAACCTCAGACCCTTTTTCGTCTGTCTCACACTCAGTGCGAACATGACGTCCCTTCAGTCGCATCTTCCCGTCAAATTGATTCGTGCCTTGTATGGCATCAGTCGAGAAAAAGATCCACAAACACGAGCTCGTGTCTTAGAAGCTAGTCTCAAAGAAGTCTTACGATGGTTCACGGTGACGGCACGTCAATTACTCCAAGGAATCATTCAGATTCCTCATCAAACCAAACGCTTTTTCGATCGAAACAAAGTCGCTTTGGTCCAACTGGCCGATCCCCGCATCGACACTCAAACCAAAAAATAAATCATTTTGAAACCTGGAGGGAGCGGTACTCTAGGAGGGGTCATCATTCGCTCACTCTTAAGATGGGATCCTAATGCCCCCAAAGTTATCCCTAAGACAAAAGTTCAACGAAGCCCCAAGAAGAAAAAGACCAGGTCCCCAAAGAGAAGAACTTCTCCAGTGGCGGGACCCTCCTCTTACCAGACACCACCCCGGAAAAAGAAAAGAAGCCCCCAGAAAAAGAAACAGAGAAAAAGTCCTCAGAAAAAGAAAAGTCCACAGAAGAAAACTAGTCGCAAGAGAGGCACTTCGGCCAGGACGCAGCCTTACACTCGCAAACCACGACCTGCCACAGCGGTGACTGTGTCTCCGACAGCCTCACGTTTATCCACTTCTCCGTTGATGTCACCAGGAACTGAAGAGTACTTGGAGACGTTAATCACACCAAGAACTTCTCCGTTGATGACCCCCAAAAGAACTTCCCCAGTGGCAGGACCTTCCAATTTAGCGGCAGTGGCTGCTGCTCACAAATTACCTTCTCCCAAAATCAAAGTCCATGAAAGATCGGGCATGTTACAAAGTTTACTGGATTTGTCCAAGCAAGAACTGACTCGATTTAGTCCGTTACGTACCCCTGCACGACGTGTCATGCCTGTCATGAAGTTGATACGCCGTAAAGACAATCAGTGGCGACGCGTTCCAGTATAAAAAAGGCCTGTGACCAAGTAGGGTATCAGTGTTCTTTTGGTGCTCCTAAAGACTCAAAGATGTCACCCTCCAGAAAACCCCAAGGAAAGAAAAGGAAAGGACTGCCACCACGTTTAGCCAAACATGGGGACCTGTTATCTGTCCTGTCCAAAGCTTCTCCACCCCTACGAAAAAAACTCATTCAAACGGCCTCCAAAGAGGTCATCGATACCGTGTGCGAATGTTGTTTGAACGTTTTGAAAGGCACGATCCCTTTGTCCAAACACCAGAAACAATGCTTAGGCAAACATCGTCACGTTCTTCGCCAAATGGTTCAAAAGAAAATTCCCATTCGTCAAAAAAAGAAGATGTTGGTCCAACGTGGAGGCATTTTACCTCTCTTGTTAGGCCCCATGCTGAAAGGAGTCTTGGGAACCATGTTGGGAGGACTGGTGGGAGCAAGATAAAAAGGCCTTCGGAAGTCCCAAGATCTCAGAATTCACCCCTGACAACCCCATGGAAGGACGAAAACTAGCTTTAGTGCCTTACAAACGATGGATGGAATACCATCGGTGGTAAGAACAACGCACCCCGCATTTACCTCCCAATCCCAATTTGAGCGAGATGTCCCAGTTACAACACGAATTGCAATCCTTGATGGATCGCCAAGATTTGTCCGAAACAGAAAAATCGCAAAAGTACGGTCAACTCTTGCAAAGACTGCAACTCTTTCACCAGAAAGCTTTAGACGAAACAGCTCTACCCACTCTGAAAGATTTTAAGACCTTAATGAAAAGTCCAGCACCATCATCATCATTACCACCACCACTACCACTACTGTCATCCCCAACCGTCACCAGAGATGCTACCCCACAAAGACCTGAGGAAGAAGAGACGCGCGAAGTGTTTCAAACACCGTCAGCAGCTCCCATTTCGAGTAAGATTGCAGCATCCTTATTGACCCCGTCCCCCACACCCCAACGAGAAGAAATGAAAGCTTGGGTTAAAAAGATGATGTCCACGCCTCCTTCGACAGAAGTGAAAAAGAAAGAAGGGAAACCAGAAGCGAAAAAAGAAAAGAAAACCAAAGCCATTCCATTGCCACCTCCACCTCCACCACCACTACCTTCGACTTCTACTCCCGTAGCCCATCGGACACGTAAATCCGTTTCCAAAACACCCTTTCGACCCACCCAAAGTAGCATCACCGAAGAGTGGGTGACTTATTAACACACCAACACAAAATAAAAAATGGAAAAAGTCTTAGCCAGCATTTACTACGATCCCTCCCATCCTGCAGGTTACGCAGGAGTTCAAAAATTGTATCGTGCTGCCAAAACGCGACTGAAAAGTCTCCGTTTACCTCCAGTGCAACGATGGTTACAAGAACAAGCTACCTACACTTTGCACAAACCCATTCGACGCAAGTTTGCCAGAAGTCGCACCCGAGTGGAAGGCATCGATCATCAATGGCAAGCCGATTTAGCCGATGTCTCTCATTTGGCCAGCTACAATCGTGGCTACAAATATTTGTTCTGTGTCATCGACGTCTTTTCCAAATTTGCCTGGGTCGTGCCCTTGACTTCCAAATCCAGCAGCGAGTTAGTGCGAGCCCTGCATCGGGTGTTGAAACAAAGCGGTCGTCACCCTCTTCGATGGCAAACGGACAAAGGCACCGAATTTCTGAACCAAGCTTTCCAAAAAGAATTAAAGAAACGTGACATTCATTTTTTTACCACCGAGAATCCCGAAACCAAAGCCAGCATCGTGGAACGTTTTCAACGCACTTTGAAAGAACGCATGTGGAAATATTTTACGCATCACCACACTCTGAAGTACATCGACATCTTACCGCACCTGGTGCAAGCGTACAACCAATCTTACCATCGAAGCATCGGACGTGCCCCGCAAGACGTGACTCCCGACAACGAAGTGCTGGTGTTCGAGCGCCTGTTTGGTACGTCCCCGACGAGGGCTGTCCCCAAGAAAAGTGGAGAGTTGACCGTAGGAGATTGGGTGCGCATTGGCAAAACCAAACGCACTTTCGACAAAGGTTACTTACCTAACTGGACGACCGAACTGTTTCGCGTCACTGGACGAGTACATGGTCGTCATCCTACCGTCTATAAATTGGAAGACATGAACGGAGAAGTACTCAAAGGAACGTTTTATTTGCCCGAGTTACAACGTGTCACCAAAAAAGAAGACGACGTGTACGACATCGAAAGCATTCTCGAACGCAGAACCCGTAAAGTGGGCAAACGACGTGTCAAAGAAGTCAAAGTACGTTGGAAAGGATATCCACCCAGTTTCGATTCTTGGATCGACGCTTCGCAAGTCATCGACTATAAAAAGAAGAAGTGACCATCATGCCCTTTCACACAGCAGCAGACGCAGCTACGTCGACCACTCCTTCTTCCCCTAGTTCTTCTGTGCAAGATTTACAAAAACAACCCTTGTGGGTGTGGTGTGGAGAACGTGTGCCTAAAACGCAAATCGTCTTTTTCTGCCAAATCTTCGTGGTGTATTGTGTCATCGGGGCAGCCATCGCCAATTTGAGTTTGCAACAAGGAGACAAACAATTGTGGACCATTTTATTGAGCAGTTGCATCGGTTACCTGCTTCCCAATCCCTCCCTGAAATTCTCCTCGAACGGGAACGTTGTGTCCAGTGCCAGTGCCAGTCACCACTCCAACATCCACAACCAGAACCCCATTTTGGGCGGAGACACGCCTCTGACATCCACTAACCCCTCGGACAGCCACAGAACTCTGGAATTATGAGTCACCAAAACCAATTTTACTTAACCTTACCCAGTGACAGTTCCATGGAGGTGTTTCCCAATAACACGTTGTGCTGTTACACAGCCAAATTACCTCAGGCCATCCCCTTAGATCACGAAGCCCATTGGGAAGTGGCTTTGGTAGAAATGATTCACCCGACCCAAGTCCTCAATGTCATTGACGATCAAAGTAAATTTACGGTGGAAGTTTATGACGAACCATTGCAAAAGTGGATGAATGACAATAACAAATATCCCCATAAAAAACAAAACAAAGTCAATCCAAAGTGGACCGACTATGAGTTGTTCATTCCCTCGGGCTATTATTTTAGTGGTCAACATTTGGTCAGCGCCATAGCCTCCAAGTTTAATGGCGTGTTTGGGGAAGCTTTTAAGACTTTCAAGTCCAAAGCTGTCACCCTGGAATACCACAAAACAGCTCGTCGCTTCCTGATGAAATTTCCTGAGGGGGAAAAAATCATGGGTTTCTATTTTAATGATGAATTGTTTGACATGTTGGGTGGTGACATAAAAATGAGGAAGAAAGTAGAAAATACACTAAAAGAAAAAGTTGTCATTTACAGCAACGAGTCTTTTGGCCAGTATTTTCGTACCCCGGTAGAACTGAACCAAGGACTGAATTTGATCTTTGTGTATTCCGATGTGGTGGAATACAACGTGGTGGGACACACCTCCGTGCCGTTACTGCGTGTCATTCCTTTCAAAGTGGATTCTGCCACAATCGCTGACGAGGAAGGTGGAAACACTTACCACGTCCACCGCGAATTTGTCCATCCTCACTATTTGCCGGTCAGCAAGTCGTATTTGGACACGGTCAACATTACTATAAAAAGAGATTTGGGACAAAATATTACATTCACCAAAGGAAAAGTCACGGTGAAACTCCATTTTCGAAAACGGTTCTCTCACGACTCGTAAGTAAGTAAGTCATGTATCCAGTGTACCGAGGGGTTGCTCGACAGCGAGGACACGGTTTAGGAGACATGTTAAAATCGGCCTTTCGTTCGGTGGCTCCAGTCTTGAAACCGATGGTGACACGAGGATTGCACGCCTTGAAAGATGCGGCACTGACACAAGGCAAAGAATTTCTCCAAAATGTCATCATCGACAAACAAAACCCTAAAGAAGCCTTCATGAGGGCAGGCAAAAATGTCTTGCTGCAAACAGGCAAAGACATTTTAGGCCGACGAGACACACCTATAAATGCCCTGCACGCTACCGAGTCAAGCATTCAGCAAGGACAAGGCAGAAAGAGACGACGAAGAAGAAAACACCCTTTCACCAGACTTCAAGGGAGAAAGGCGAAGAAAAGAAGAACCGTTCGAGACTTAGACGTTTTCGATTATTGAAACACAGAAAAAAAATGATGCACCGAGAGTCTTGTGCTTGTTCCAAGACGGAACTGGATCTGTTTGCCATGCCCCCCACCATGATGACCATGCAAGAATCCCAATGGGTGGAATTTCTTCCTATCTCCTCTTTGACCGATTCTGCTCCCATCGAGTTCGAAATCAAAGGACAACCCGAAGATTACATCGATCTAAATAGCAGTTACCTGTACTTGAAAGTCAAAGTAACCGAAGCGAACAACGATGACATAGACAATACTGATGCAGTAGCTCCCGTCAACAATTTCATGCATTCCTTGTTCAGCGAAGTGGACTTGTACTTGAATAACAAACTGGTCAGCAGCAGCATGGATACTTACCCTTATCGAGCGTACCTGGAAAATCTCTTGACGTATGGAATAAACGCCAAGAACACTCATCTGGATGCTTGCGTGGTATGGAAACCTGACCCAGCAACTAAGTTCAACGCTATTGTACTTGCTACGGATGCTGCACATTCAAAGGGATTTGTAGACCGACGAGCGAAAATTGCACTAAGTCGTAGTTTAGAACTGATGGATCGCTTGCATTTGGACATGTGGTTGCAAGAAAAGTATTTGCTGAACGGGGTGGATATCCGCTTGAGACTGAATCGCAACAGTGCCGCTTTCCATTTGATGGCTGCAGAAAATTCCACTTACAAAACCAAAATCGAAGATGTCAGACTCTACGTGCGACGTGTGGAAGTGCTGCCTAAAGTAGGTAACGACATCAGTCAGACGTTGAGCAGAACGACGGCCAAGTATCCGATCCGACGCGTGGAAGTGAAAACGTTCACCATTCCTGCTGGACATCGATCCATGATCCAAGATCATCTGTTCCAAGGACAGTTACCCAAACGTTTGATTGTTGGTTTAGTGAAGAATTCAGCCTTCAACGGAGCCTACCACGAAAATCCTTTCAACTTTCAACATTACAATGTGTCCAAGATTGAAGTCAGTCGCGATGGCAAGACCTTGTGTACCCGGCCTTTAGAACCTAAGTTTGGTGACGGGAATTATTTGAGGTCGTACTTGTCCCTGTACGAAGCTACCGGACAGTTAGGAACCAACACCAGTCACGGCATTACGTACGACGATTATGCAGGAGGCTACGCTTTGTGGGCTTTCGATTTCACTCCAGACCAAGGCAGCGACGAGGGACATTTCCACCCTATAAAATCAGGCCAGATTCGTGTGGAACTTCAGTTTGCACATCCAGCTCCAGATCACACAGTGAACGTCATCCTGTATGCAGAATTTGACAATACCATAGAAATCAACAGTTTGAGAGAAGTCATTCTAGATTACTAGAAGTCATGGAAGACTGTTATCCCTCTTTACCTAGTGGAGAAACTTTGGACATGAAATGTGAGGAGACTGTGGAAGAAGAAGAAGTGATCATAATGAAGTCGAGATGGCCAGAACAAGAAGCCCATTTAGTCTCCTGTTTTGCCAAACACTTGGTCGATAAAATGACGGAATTGATCAAGAAAAATTGCTATGGATGTCAAAACGATCATCCCAGTCAAATTCAACACGATAAATGCCTAATGTTAAGTCAAGAAGAAAAATTGGACGAGTATCTGGACGAAGCTTGGAGTCTCATCTCGAACAAAGACGTGTTGCACCAGTGGTATAAAGACTTGCGTGAACATTCTTGTCCACCATTAACCACTCAAGAGATCCATCGTATCGAAGCTCTCCTGAATCAGAGTGAGGAAACAGAACGAATAACCGTTTATTCGTCAGACATTTTCAAGCAAAAAGTCAGGATCGAATTGACGACTTATTATTACCTGTGAAGAAGAAAACACAAAACAATGGATACCTGGGAACTTTATTACCTTTTGAACCACAGTTCGTATACGGCTTCTTGGAATCCCGTCGTCTGTGCTAAAGATGAACTCCCTCATCGCAAACCTAAAGACCATCAAGCTTACGTGATCAACACGGACGACAGTCATCTCCCAGGAACCCACTGGGTAGCCGTCTACTTTCCTCAAGAAGGATGTGTGGAATATTTCGATTCGTACGGATTGCCCCCTTTGGAAGACGATATCATCGACTTTATGAGAAGAAATGCTCAAACCACCCGATTCAATAATGTGAAATTACAAGGCACAGATTCCTTGGTGTGTGGACAGTACTGTGTGTATTTTCTGCATCATCGCAGCCTGGGCTATTCCTTAGAACATTTAGTGACTCATTTCGATCCTCGTTCTTCTGCTAGAAACGATGTGAAAGTAGATCGATGGTTTTGTGACCATTATGCTTATCTTTTGTCTCAAGCTAGGAAACGTAGTGTCCATCAATGGCCTAATGATTTCCAACAGTGGAAATCACAATTTCATTCACAACGTTGTCAGCCCTGTTTAAAGTAGGTTGTAAAATGAGAAAAAAATGTTTGTGATTAGAAAAAAAATGTTTGATGTTATAGTGTTGGATTATTTTTAAAAATGTTAGAGTTGTTGTTGTTTAGTGTTAAGTGATTTTTGAATAAAAAATGTTGTGTTTTGAAAAAATGCTTTTGTGGTTTGTTTAGCTATAAGAATGTTGGATTGATGCTCTTTCATTTCTTACTATCCCTCTCATGAACGTTGCGGCTCGAAAAACCGTGTGGGGGATGTTTTCCTTCACGTCCGCGCTTTAACTTTAAGAACCGGTTTGTTCCCAGTCTAACCATCCATTGTCGACTCATCCTCCTAAGAAGATGTGCTCCAAACTAGCTAAGCTCAACGAAGCCTACGTGAATTTGCATAGGGTCAGACACAGTCTGATACCGAAGCCAGAAGAAATAGAGAATGTGAGAATGTTAAAAATCACTGAAGACCTGATAGAAGAGCTCTTCAGAGAAGAAATGAACAGGGAAAAAGAAGAATGGACAGAGAAGTACAGACTTCAGAGACAGCAGCAACAGCAGCAACAACAACAACAGCAGCAGCAGCAGCAGCAACCTGAACCTGACAGAGGCTTTGTCGATTGTCGTATCGACACCAAAGAGTTCTTCTTCTCTTTCCGAAGAAGCAGACCTATCGCCAGAAAGTCTATCCTCAGAGGACATCGCATTCTTAGAAACTAAAAAAGAATGCCATAGCAAAACAAAAAAAAAACAGCCCTTTTCAGGGCTACCCAATACTCTAGAAAAGAAATAACGATAGATTTGCCAATGTGTGTAGGTAGAGTAGTGTGAAAATAAACACTAACTCTTTCTTAAAAAATGTGAGGGTATGAGTTTGTGTGTTTGTGTGATTGTGTTTGTAAGTGATAAAATAGGTTGGTGTGGATAGTAGATTAAAATGATGTTTGGGTTTTTTTGGCTGTTAGAGGTATATATTTTAGGTTAGATTGGATTGCTTTGCGTATGTGGATAGTCTATTGAAGTGATTAATAAAAATTTTACAATAGTGATGGGTAGCATAAAAAGTGAGCGAGTGTTTCTTTTAGGTCCGCGCGTTGTTTTGGGTCATGATCTAGGTAAGATCAATTTTACGTTATTAGGGGGATGTTTTCCATCACGTCCGCGCTTTCACTATAAATTGAAACTCGCTGGGCAGTCTAGCTACCCTTGTTGATTGATCAACACAGCCAGAAGAATGACTAGCAGAATAGTGAAACTGTTAGAACTCCAGATGCACCTGGAATATGCCAGGCGGATAGTAAACGAACTATCAGCAGAGGCTATAGTAGAAGAAGCAAGAGTAAAGAAGGAAGAGGAGGAGGAGAGAAGAGAGAGGGAAGAAGAGGAAAAGAAAAGAGAAGAGAGGATGTCGTTCAATATTCCCGAGACAGAGGATTGGGGTGTTGAAGCGAATCATCCTCCCTCTGCGCTCCCCAAAAGAAAGGTGAAAGAAGACTGGGGAAGAAGATGCGTGTGCGGCGCCAGGCCAGGAAGGTGCAACCATTAGATAGGTGCATCAGGAGTTCAAAAAAACAGCCCTTTTCAGGGCTACCCAATACTCTAGAAAAGAAATAACGATCCATTTGCCAATGTGTGTGTGTAGGTAGAGTAGTGTGAAAATAAACACTAACTCTTTATTAATAGTGGAAGTGTATGTGATTGTGTGTTTGTGTTTGTGTTTGTAACTAATAAAGTAAGTTAGTGTGAATAGTAGATTATGGGTTTCTTTATTGTTTCTTAGCGTATGTGGAGAGTATAGTTTGGGTTATATTATATGAAATGAGAAAAGTGGGGATGTTTTCCTTCACGTCCGCGCGTTGTTGGGTCATGATCTAGGTAAGATCAATTTTATGTTTTTCAGGGGATGTTTTCCTTCACGTCCGCACTTTCAGTATAAAACTAACAGTGTTGGCCATTGGAGCTCATTCTACGGAATAAGCAAACAAGAAGATGCCAGCAGCTTCAGCTTTATACAACGATCTTATGGGAAGTTGGTATTGGATGGTAGATGGATTGAGTGTAGCAGAAAGGGTTGAACAGGAATGGAGGTATGAAGTGACAAAAGACTTCGTCTCAAGACAAGTAAACAGCCTGCACTTAGCCGTAAACATCGTGAAAGAAATGATAGAGGATGAGGAGAAGAGAATCAAAGGTTTAATTAACCTACCGTATGTCAAAGTGGGTAAGTTAAAAGAAGCAATAGATCATGTGACAAGTGCAAGGTGCTTTTTAGAAGACATTGTAGAATGGACAGATTGGTGTTTCGCGAAGTGGGGGTTAGAAAAACTTAAGAAAGCTGAAGAACTAATGAGGAATGTGCTGACCAAAGAGGTCAAGAAGATCAAAGAAAAGTGGTCCAATGAAAGAAAAGACGAAGAAAATAGAAGAAAAAAGGATGAATTCGAAAAACTGAACACAAACTGGATGAAAATCCAAGAGAAGTTCCGGGCCATGGGCCACCCGGACTGGCTGCCGGAAACAGAAAAGAAGAAGAAGAAAGGAATGATGGACAAATTAAGAAGATGTTGGAAAAAGTTAAGAAGATAAAAGAAGAAGAAGAAAAACCCAAAGGCCCTTTTCAGGGCCAGCCATATTTCTCGAAAAGAGATAGCCTTTCCATTGCCTACCCCTTTTTTTAAAAAATTTAAAAAAAAAAAAATCCCATGTTAAATTCCCCTTGTCCGTAGAGTGTCCCACGATTTATTACCATGTTAAATTCCCCTTGTCCGTAGAGTGTCCCACGATTTTTCGCCATGTTAAATTTCCATTGTCCGTAGAGTGTCCCAAGGGTGTTTTTAATGCTAATTCCCATTGTCCGTAGGGTATCCCCATTCACTACTCATATATGACAACCGTTACTTAAAATAAAGAATTAAACGTCTCCTCAAACACCACTGTATATAATTAGATAAAATTTGACCCAACGCATCCATTTTTTCTGCCTATACCGCCCTCCTCCTACTAGAAAAAACAAGCTGGCTGACTCTCTCTTTTTGGAGCAGTTTCCGAATCTCCTGGACTATGGAAATTCGATAGGTGGCAACCTGATTATTCTTGGAGATTTCAACTTTCACTTTGACTGTGCCGGAAACTCAAATACATCAAAACTCATAGATTCCATTAATGTTTTCAACCTCAAACAGTCAGTTAACCAACCCACCAATAAACATGGTCACATTTTAGACTGGATTCTTCATAGACCTGATGATAACATTCTACGGTCCTCCCTGGTATCCCATGACCTTGCATCAGATCACCTCTGCATTATATGCCATCTTGACGTATCAGTCCCTAACCCTCCACCTTTTTCTGCTACTAAGAGAAACCTCCGTATGATAAATAGAACCAAATTAATGCACGACATCCAAGCTAACCTAACAACTTGCTTACCTCCTACCGCAGAACAACTCGATAACTGTCTGCGTTCATTACTTGACAAACATGCCCCAGCTACCAAGTGCAGAGTATCAATTAAAAAGTGTTCTCCATGGTATAGCACTGTTAGGGACCAGCTTCGCACTGCTCAAAGAGACCGCCGTAAAGCTGAGAGGCTCTGGCTTTCCACCAGACTCACCATAAGTAAATCTATGAAGTCGCTAAGAAGAATGTCACAAATATAGTCCATGCAGCGAAATCAGCCCACTATACTACTAAGATCATGGAAAGTTCCAGCTGCAAAGAGCTCTTCGAGATTACTAACAAGCTAATGTCAAGGAACAAATCAACACCACTTCCAACTACCTTCTCTCCAGTCAACCTTCCGGACATGTTTGCAAATTTTGTCCGTGACAAAGTACAAACCATTAGAGATAAGCTTGCCACCACAATTTCAATTGACTCGTCGTCACCATACAGTTGGGATACAGAATTTGAGCGGCAACCATTAGCAGCATTTGAACCTGTCTCTATGGATTTCGTATGTACAATCGTGATGAAGAGTGTACCAAAGTCATGTGAACTTGATCAATTCCAACATCACTGCTGCTTGAGTGCTTAGATCCAGTATTGCCTTCACTAACTGATGTTATTAATACCTCTCTCTCATCTGGGGAATTCCAATCAGTTTTCAAAACTGCCATTGTAAAGCCTCTGCTGAAGATACCAACACTAGACCATAACGATTTAAAGAACTACCGCCCAGTTTCTAATCTCCCATTCATTTAAAAAATCTTAGAAAAGGTTGTTCTATCCCAGCTTGTATCTCATCTAAATTCAAACAGTCTTTTTAGCAATGTACAATCTGCATATCTTCAGCAATGTACAATCTGCATATCGCCCTTGCCACAGTACTGAAACTACTCTTCTAAAAGTAGTTAATGACATTCTCACTGCATTGGATAGCGGAAAGATTACAGTCCCCACCCTCCTTGATTTGTCTGCAGCATTTGACACAATAGACCATGATATATTACTTCACCGTCTCCAGCATGTATTTGGCATTCATGATACAGCCTTACTGTGGTTCAAGTCCTACTTGGTCAACAGGACACAAATTGTATCTGCAAATGGAATACACTCCAACCCAGTTGATCTATGTTGTGGTGTTCCACAGGGGTCTGTTCTTGGACCTGTTCTCTTCATTCTGTACACTCAGTCGCTCTCAAGTGTCATAGATCATCATCCAGTGTCTCATCAGTTGTACGCTGATGACACTCAAATATACAAATATAGCCACCCAACTGAAGTTGATGCTACCATCCAAGGTGTAGAGAGGTGCATTTCTGATGTGAAATCATGGATGACTTGTAACAAGCTGCAGATGAATGATGATAAAACTGAGGCCATTCTAATCACAACACAAAGACTTTCTCATTCACATCCTTTACCGAAAACAATAAATATCAGCAACGCCAACATTAAATTCACACAATCAGTACGAAACTTAGGTGTTACTCTGGACAGTACTCTCGCATTGCACCAACATGTCATAAACATATGTAAGGCTGCATATCTTGAGCTGAGACGCATCAGCTCAATTCGCAAATATCTTTCAGTTGATGCCACTAAAATACTTGTGTGTTTATTAGTACTTTCAAGACTGAACTATTGTTACTCAATTCTGTCTGGTTCATCTCAATATCTACTTCAGAAACTTCAAAATACAGCTGCTCGGATCATACTTAGAGTACCACGATCAGAGCACACCTCCCCGCTGCTCTGTACCCTACACTGGCTATCCATTCGATCCAGAATCAAACACAAAATTTGTTCTCTGTGCTACATTTCACTGTCGGACTCTAGTCCAACATACCTATCTGACCTCACCCATGTGTACACACCAGCAAGATACTTACGCTCCTCTTCTGACAATCGTATACTCATTATTCCAAGTATGAAAACAAAGTCATATTGACAGCGTTCTTTTGCATACCAGGGCCCAGCAACGTGGAATGAATTGCCCACTGAACTTAGACACAAAGATACAGTGATCACATTCAAGAGGGCTCTCAAAACTCACTTATTTCGACAGCAAGAACAAACTTAAAGACCTAATAATGTTTCATACCTGAAATATTCTCAGCATATTTTTATTTTTTTAATGTTTTTCTAATTCATGTTTGTTTTTGTAATAATATTATAATGTTTCTTATCTTACAGGTGTTGTCTAAAGTTGTAAAGCGCTTAGAGCTTCTAGAGATTAGGCGCTATACAAAGTCTTCATTATTATTATTATTATTATCCTGGCAGGAAGACTAGAGTGTACAAATGATGCCGATCTACCAACAAATACTCGGTTTAAAAGAAAAATAACGGAGAACCCTTCCATCAACAGCTGCTGTTTTAAATTTCTTTTCTAAACCTACCAGGACAATTTCAAACAAATTTGGTTTAGATCATCCATTGAAATGCCGTTGAAGAGTGTTGATATTTTCATCTTAATCTTTGGCAAAATTAAGGTTGTCATGTATTATATCATAACAATTTCGACGTAAAATTTGTATAGGAACCGACTGCAGAACGAATGTTTGTGATGACGCCGCCGGAAATGTGCACTATTAAAGTTCGTTCTATACAGCATCGCTGATTTTGTTCTATCTGTAACTGAGTAAATTAGTGTTACACGAAGTACTTAAAACGAATCAGGTACTTTCAGCTACATTTAATTACGCCGACCTGACAATCATCTCAGTTACAGATAGGAAAAATCCTCGATACTGTGTGGAACTTACAATAACAAAGCATCGTTGTGTACACTCCTTAACTTCATGTTCGCCTACTTGTAAAAACGTTTGTAAAAATAATGATATGACTGAACTGCTTGCTAAGCTTGAAGATAAGATAACGACTGCTATAGATGGAACCGCAAATATTCGTAATATTTGAACCGAGTCACTTAAAAAAAATCCCCCCCCCCCAAAAAAAAAAAACACAAAAAAACAACAGAACATTTAGGAATAAATTTACCACGCTTTGATTAGCGCATTAAGGACAACAATATATTTCGGGTATTTTTGGATTGAACTCGAGTCTTCTTTAACGGGAGGCGGTCATTTTTCCCACCTGACCTAGGTAGCATGTATTAATAACTGGTTGCCGTGGATACAATTACATGTGTTTAAATAAACCATATATAGAGCTCAAACCTATATTAATATATAGCCGTAATAATTATACACAGACGTAGACAAATTTTATTTAAAGTTGGAATTGCATTACATACTAAGAAACATTAGCTCACTGGATTTATTCTCCGGACTGAAAAACAATAATACAAAAATTTAAATCAACATTCAGGCATATAGTACTTACAATCATAATTTTTAGGGTCTTTTGTTTTGAATAAAAAATTTTTTTAATATTCTTTCTTCAATTACATGTAGTGTTAAAATACACATGCGTAATAGTTGTCCAATCAAACTTAAGATATTCCGCACCCTCTAATGTATAATATCGATTAAAATTCCATGCTGAGAGGTCAAATTACATTAAAATAATTGTTACTGCCTATGGACTGAAGCAACGAGCGACGACCAACAAGTTTTGTATAATTTAAAATATAAGTTTGTTTCACTAAAAATACAATTAAAGAATTAAAAAACAACTTACGGTGGTAAATACATTCCTTAATTTCAATGATTTCCATAAATTCCATAGGTGGCGCTCTACAGTTTCGTATTTTGCATAAATGTTCGAATTTTAAAGAAAAGAATTTACTCTGCTTTCCTCACTGGTATTTAAAAAATAAATGATTGTATATCTTAGGTTTAGTTCAAAGAACCTTTAATTCCCTTTAGGGGGCCCCTAGTGTGCGAGTGGTCTAAAGCGCTCTCCGTTACGGATCACTGCCATCTCACCTCTGTCTGCGTGGGTTCGAGTCTAGGATTCGGCCAATGTGGGTATGTGAGAAAGCTTGCCAGTAGCTTCTCGTGGGTCGGTGGTTCTTCACGGGGTTTTCCGGGTTCTTCCTCCACCATTAATACTGGCCGCCATGCATAGCCTATCGTGTGCTGAAAAATAGCGTTAAACCCCACAACAACAACAACAACAATAATTCCCTTTATTTTTGGTGTATGAATGGTGGGTGTAATATGGGTTATAGAGTATACAGCTTGGCCTTACTCTAGATGTGCAACTTTCAAAAAAGTGCTAGCTCCACTTGGTCATTTTCACTTCCTGATCTTCAGAGGTAAATTGTATTTTTCAAAAAGAGCCGATACATTTTGTTTACATTTTATATATCTGGTAATTCATTTATTGCACTTTCAGAAGCTGGTATTGTCCAGTCTGGCAAAATTCATTTTCCCTATTTTAATAGCTGCTACGGATAGTGTTTACTAGTTCAGGCTGATTTTATTTAGCACAAGTGAGCAGTAATCTTTGTTATCAGTGTGCTTAGATCATGTACAATTTCCAAAAGTACAGTATCCATGGAAATGTCAGCCACATTACATTAAAGTAGCATAGAGGTATGCCGATATTCTCCCCACTTTGCATGTTTTAAATGCAAACAACTTCACCTTGGATATGCCTCTTTCTCAAAAGTACATAATAACTAGTGAGCGCCCCCAATGAGGTATATTATCCAATAAACCCAATTAATCCGAATAGCTCCAAATGTATTCCGAATGTGTATTCCGAATGAAAACTGGTCCTTATGTAATCAACATCACCGAAGAATCATTATGCTTTTAAATTCAAATGTCATTGAATGTTTCACAGTAAATCCAACAGAAATTTAAATCCAAATGTCCTTGAAGCTTTCACGACAAATCCGTAATGTTATTAACATCCGAATGTGTTTTAACAAATGTACAGCAGTAAAGTTCCAACGAACGGTATTACATTTAAAAATAAATTAAACTACTCAAGGTATTTCGTTCAAGTCCAGTACTAAATGTCAAGCATGAGAAATTCTTCGTAAAAATCATGTTTGATAGGAAGATAATACACAGTTGCAATACAATATAATACGAAGCTTTCAAATTAATCACTATTATTTAGAAATACTGAAATTCAGTAAACAAATAAACCGATCTAAACTGATTTATCGCGAAATAGGACAATCTTTTTGAACAGACCAAATGTTCTCCTTGGATCACGTGATGTTATTTTGAACAGTTCCATGGAACGGCCTTGAGATTTTATGAACGAAATCGACTTACGTACTACTTGACCCATCTTTAAAAGTGTAAAGTATGATGTTTGAATATTCAAATTACGAATGCCATTAGCTAAATGATTCTTACTAAAATCATTCTTATGAAATCAATATATATATATATATATATATATATATATATATATATATATATATATATATATATATATATATATATATATATATATATATATATATATATATATATATATATATATATATGCATAAATAACA
This sequence comes from Sinohyriopsis cumingii, assembly GCA_028554795.2. Classification (NCBI taxonomy): domain Eukaryota; kingdom Metazoa; phylum Mollusca; class Bivalvia; order Unionida; family Unionidae; genus Sinohyriopsis; species Sinohyriopsis cumingii. The sequence continues at coordinate 62,943,071 of CM068836.1, forward strand.
ATAATATACACTACACTTCGTGCAGTTTTAACATTTTCTCGTTAAAATAATGGTTGGCAAATAAATCCTTAAGATACCATTAACATTTAAACACATATCAAGTACAGTTCAAGGAATGCTTTCAATGTGTATTTGTAAATTATAGATCTATACGGACCTTCATATGTTTAAGTGCCCAGGGCGGCCCTCATCCCACCAGCCTTAATCCGGCCCTGGTCATAAGTAATTGTAATAATTTTTAACATAATATGTAGTCTTTATAAAAGTATGTATAAAGACATGTAGGTATAACACGCGAAAAAGACTGCTTTTTGCAAAAAAGGACTTTGTTGGTAAAGAGGAATCCATTTGTTGCAAAAAAAGTACTTTCTGCAAAAAGAACTTCTCCGTGTACAAAAAGGATCCTTAATGTTAATACAAATGATTTAAAAAGACGTATTTTTACAATATGTAAAGTAGAATACAAATTTCATAACTAAAGGTTTTCCTCGCTATTTATTATTTACCGAGTTTGTTTATGAAACTAAGTATGTTTTTAATAATGTTAGTAGTGAATGGGGATAGATTAGCGTCAATGGGAATTAGCATTAAAAACACCCCTGGGAACAATTAGCGTCAATGGAAATTTAACATGGAGAAAAATCGTGGGTCAGATTAGCGTCAAGGGAAATTAGCATGGAGAAAAATCGTGGGATGGTTTAGCGTCAAGGGAATTTAAACAGGGTGGGACTTTATAGCGTCAAGGGAAATTGAACATGGGATTTTTTTTTAAAAAAAAGTAAAAAAGGGGTAGGCAATTGAAAGGCTATCTCTTTTCGAGAAATATGGCTGACCCTGAAAAGGGCCTTTGGTTTCTCTTCTTCTTCTGCTTCTAATTTCTTCTTTTTCTCAACCAACTTCTTATTTTCTCTCCTACACTCTTTTTCTTCTTTTTTTTCTTCTCCTCCTCTTCTTTCTTCTCTTCCTCCTCCTCTTCTTTCTTCCTCTTCTCATTTTCTTCTTCTTTTTCAATTTTTTCGTTCCATTTGCGTATTCTTATCCTTTCCTCTTCATCCTCCTTCTCCTCCTTTATTTCCTTCATCACACCACTTATCATATCCTTTGCTTTTCTTAAATTGTTAATTTCCATTTTTACTCTATGCGGACTATAAGAATAGTGGTCTTCATTGAGTCGTACTAGCATTTGTTCTATCATTCCCAAATTGTCAAGGACGTCTTGCAATGTTTGAAATTTATCTAGGTGGTTCGAAGCCATCTTCTCTGTACAATGGTTTGAACGACGAATACTGTGGGTTCTTATACTTAAAGCGCGTACGTGAAGGAAAACATCCCCCTAAAACATAAAATTGATCTTACCTAGATCATGACCCAACAACGCGCGGACGTGAAGGAAAACATCCCCCACTTTTCTCATTTCATATAATCAAACCCAAACTATACTCTCCACATACGCTAAGAAACATTAAAGAAACCTATAATCTACTATTCACACCAACGTACTTGAGCAGTTACAAACACAAACACAAACACACAAACACATACACTCTCACTATGAATAAAGAGTTAGTGTTTATATTCACACTACTCTACTTACACACATTGGCAAATTAATAGTTATTTCTTTTCTAGAGTATTGGGTAGCCCTGAAAAGGGTTGTTTTCTTTTTGAACTTCATGGACACCTGGTTAATGGTGGCACCTTCCAGGCCTGGCGCCACATACACATCTTGTCCCCCAGTTACTTTTTACCTTTTTGGGGGAGAGAGCTGAGGCAGGATATGTGGCTTCAGAATCCCAATTTTCGGTTTCTGGGATTCTGAAATTTTTTCTTCTTCTCTCCTTTTCCTCCTCCTCTTCTTTATATCTTCTCTCCTCCTCTTTGTATCTTCTTTCCTCTTCTTCTTTATATCTTCTCTCCTCCTCTTCTTTATATCTTCTTTCCTCCTCCTCTCTCATCCTTCCGTTTTCCACAATGGCTTCCGCGGCCAGTTCATTCAACAGGCGCCTGGCATATTCCAGATGCACATGAAGTTCCAACAGTTTAGACAGTCTCGTGTTCATTTTTGGTGTTGATCAATCAACAAGGGTAGCTAGACTGCCCAGCGAGTTTCAATTTATAGTGAAAGCGCGGACGTGAAGGAAAACATCCCCCTAAAAAACATAAAATTGATCTTACCTAGATCATGACCAAAAGAAACAACGCGCGGACCTAAAAGAAACACTCACTCACTTTTTTATGCTACCCATCACTATTTTAAAATTTTTTATAAATCACATCAATAGACTATCCACATACGCAAAGCAATTCAATCTAACCCCAAATCTACACCTCATACACCAAAAAAACCAAACATCATTTTAATCTACTATCCATACCAACGTACTTGAGCACTTACAAACACAAACACACAAACTCACAAACACATACCCTCACATTTTTTAAGAAAGAGTTAGTGTTTATTTTCACACTACTCTACCTACACACATTGGCAAATCGATCGTTATTTCTTTTCTAGAGTATTGGGGTAGCCCTGAAAAGGGCTGTTTTTTTGTTTGCTATGGCATTCTTTTTTAGTTTCTAAGAATGCGATGTCCTCTGAGGATAGACTTTCTGACGATAGGTCTGCTTCTTCGGAAAGAGAAGAAGAACTCTTTGGTGTCGATACGACAATCGACAAAGCCTCTGTCAGCTTCAGGTTGCTGCTGTTGTTGTTGTTGTTGTTGCTGCTGTTGCTGCTGTCTCTGAAGTCTGTACTTCTCTGTCCATTCTTCTTTCTCTCTGTTCACTTCTTCTCTGAAGAGCTCTTCTATCAGGTCTTCAGTGACTTTTAGCATTCTCACGTTCTCTATTTCTTCTGGCTTCGGTATCAGACTGTGTCTGACCCTATGCAAATTCACGTAGGCTTCGTTGAGCTTAGCTAGTTTTGAGCACATCTTCTTAGGAGGATGAGTCGACAATGGATGGTTAGACTGGAAACAACCCCGGTTCTTAAAGTCAAAGCGCGGACGTGAAGGAAAACATCCCCCCACGGTTTTCGAGCCGCAACGTTCAATGAGTGTCATGAGAGGGATAGTAAGAAATGAAAGAGCATCAATCCAACATTCTTATAGCTAAACAAAAGACAAAGGCATCTTTTTTTCAAAACACAACATTTTTTATTCAAAAATCACTTAACACTAAACAACAACTCTAACATTTTTAACAATAATCCAACAATATAACATCAAACAATCTTTTCAAATCACAAACATTTTTTTTCTCAATTGACAATCTACTTTAAACAGGGCTGACAACGTTGTGAATGAAATTGTGATTTCCACTGTTGGAAATCATTAGGCCATTGATGGACACTACGTTTCCTAGCTTGAGACAAAAGATAAGCGTAATGGTCACAAAACCATCGATCTACTTTCACATCGTTTCTTGAAGAAGAACGAGGATCAAAATGAGTCACTAAATGTTCTAAGGAATAGCCCAGACTGCGATGATGCAGAAAATACACACAATATTGTCCACACACCAAGGAATCTGTGCCTTGTAATTTCACATTATTGAATCGGGTGGTCTGAGCATTTCTTCTCATAAAGTCAATGATATCGTCTTCCAAAGGGGGCAATCCATACGAATCGAAATATTCCACACATCCTTCTTGAGGAAAGTAGACGGCTACCCAGTGGGTTCCTGGGAGATGACTGTCGTCCGTGTTGATCACGTAAGCTTGATGGTCTTTAGGTTTGCGATGAGGGAGTTCATCTTTAGCACAGACAACAGGATTCCAAGAAGCCGTATACGAACTGTGGTTCAAAAGGTAATAAAGTTCCCAGGTATCCATTTGTGTTGTTTTTTTTCTTCTTTACAGGTAATAATACGTCGTCAATTCGATCCTGAAATTTTTGCTTGAAAATGTCTGACAAATAACCGTTTCTTCGTTTCGTCTCCTCACTCCTCTGATTCAGGAGAGTTTCGATACGATGGATCTCTTGAGTGGTTAATGGTGGACAAGAATGTTCACGCAAGTCTTTATACCACTGATGCAACACGTCTTTGTCCGAGATGAGACTCCAAGCATCGTCCAGATACTCGTCCAATTTTACTTCTTGACTCAGCATCAGGCATTTATCGTGTTGAATTTGACTGGGATGATCGTTTTGACATCCATAGCAATTTTTCTTGACCAATTCTGTTATTTTTTCAGCCAAGTGTTTGGCAAAACAGGAGACTAAATGGGCTTCTTGTTCTGGCCATCTCGACTTCATCATGATCACTTCTTCTTCTTCTTCCACAGTCTCCTTACATTTCATGTCCAAAGTTTCTCCACTAGGTAAAGAGGGATAACAGTCTTCCATGGCTTCTAATAATCTAGAATGACTTCTCTCAAACTGTTGATTTCTATCGTATTATCAAATTCAGCATACAGGATGACGTTCACAGTCTCTGTTAGATTTGTAGTAAACTGAATTTCCACACGAATCTGGCCAGATTTTATAGGGTGGAAATGTCCCTCGTCGCTGCCTTGGTCTGGAGTGAAATCGAAAGCCCACAAAGCATAACCTCCTGCGTAATCCTCGCACGTAATGCCGTGACTGGTGTTGGTTCCTAACTGGCCGGTGGCTTCGTACAGGGACAAGTACGATCTCAAGTAATTCTTCTTCTCAAAGTCAGGTTCGAAAGGCCGGGTACACAAGGTCTTGCCATCGCGACTGACTTCGATCTTGGACACGCCAAAGTGTTGAAAGTGGAAAGGATTTTTACCCAAAACTCCGTTGAAGGCATCATTCTCGACGATACCAAGGATTAAACGTTTGGGTAGCTGTCCTTGGAACAGATGATCTTCGATCATGGATCGCTGTCCCTTGGGAATGGTGAACGTTTTCACTTCCACGCGTCGTATGGGATACTTGGCGGTCGTTCTGCTCAACGTCTGACTGATGTCGTTTCCCACTTTAGGTAACACTTCCACACGGCGTACGTAGAGCCTGGCTTCCTCGATGACAGTTTTGCAAGCGGTATTACCTATCAAATGGAAAGCGGCACTGCTACGATTCAGTCTCAGGCGAACATTCACCCCGTTTAGCAAATATTTCTCTTGCAACCACATGTCCAGATGTAAACAATCCATCAGTTCTAAACTTTGTCCATTTTTTATTTTGTTTCGTCTTTCCTCATAGCCGTCATTGTCAGTTGCGTCAAACTTGCCCGCTTCGTCAGGTTCCCACACCACACAAGCATTGAGATGAGTATTCTTGGAGTCTATTCCGTACGTCAAGAGATTTTCCAGGTACGCTCGATAAGGGTAAGTATCCATGCTGCTGCTGACCAGTTTGTTGTTCAAGTACAAGTCCACACCGCTAAACAAGGAATGCAAGAAATTGTCGACGGGAGCTATTACCTCATCGCCATCTAGGGTCGAATTGTCCTCATCGACAACTTTGACTTTCAAGTACAAGTAACTGCTATTCAGGTCGATGTAATCTTCGGGCTGTCCTTTGATTTCAAACTCGATGGGAGCTGAGGCTGTCAATGAGGAGACCGGGTGAAATTCCACCCACTGGGATTCTTGCATCGTCATCATGGTGGGGGCATGGCAAACAGATCCAGTTCCGTCTTGGAACAAGCGCAAGACTCTCGGTGCATCATTTTTTCTCTGTGTTTCAATAATCGAAAACGTCTAAGTCTCGAACGGTTCTTCTTTTCTTCGCCTTTCTAGCTTGAAGTCTGGTGAAAGGGTGTTTTCTTCGTCGTCTCTTTCTGCCTTGTCCTTGCTGAATGCCTGATTCGGTAGCGTGCAGGGCATTTATAGGTGTGTCTCGTCGGCCCAAAATGTCTTTGCCCGTTTGCAGCAAGACATTTTTGCCTGCCCTCATGAAAGCTTCTTTAGGGCTTTGTTTGTCGATGATGACATTTTGGAGAAATTCTTTGCCTTGCGTCAGTGCCGCATCTTTCAAGGCGTGCAATCCGCGTGTCACCATCGGTTTCAACACCGGGGCCACCGAACGAAAGGCCGATTTTAACATATCTCCTAAACCGTGTCCTCGCTGTCGAGCAACCCCTCGGTACACTGGATACATGACTTACTTACGAGTCGTGAGAGAACCGTTTTCGAAAATGGAGTTTCACCGTGACTTTTCCTTTGGTGAATGGAATATTTTGTCCCAAATCTCCTTTTATAGTAATGTTGACCGTGTCCAAATACGACTTGCTGACAGGCAAATAGTGAGGATGGACAAATTCGCGGTGAACGTGGTAAGTGTTTCCACCTTCCTCGTCAGCGTTCGTGACAGAATCCACTTTGAAAGGAATGACACGCAGTAACGGTACAGAGGTGTGTCCCACCACGTTGTACTCCACCACATCGGAGTACACAAACATCAAATTCAGTACTTGGTTCAGTTCTACCGGGGCACGAAATAACTTGCTAAAAGACTCGTTATTGTAAACGATGGGTAATTCGTTTTTCTTCATCATGGTCATTCTCATGTCCATGTCTCCGCCCAACATGTCAAACAATTCAGGACAAAATAAAATGGACAGGATTTTACTACCGTCAAATTTCATCAAGAAGCGACGAGCTGATTTGTGGTATTCCATGGTGACACTTTTTTGGTACTTTCCAAAGCTTTCAGAAACACGACATTAAACCTGGTGGCTATGGTGCTGACCAAATGTTGACCACTAAAATAATAGCCTGGGGGAATGAACAAGTGATAGGTGTACTTTTGATTTTGTAAACGGGTTTTCTTGTCATATTTGCCATGGGTATCCATCCACTGTTGCAATTGTTCGTCATAAACTTCCACATCAAATTTATTTTGATTGGGAAGAACATTGAGGACTTGGGTCGGGTGAATCATTTCCACTAAAGCCACTTCCCAATGGGCTTCGTGATCTAAGGGGATGGCTTGAGGTAATTTGGCCGTGTAACAGCACAACGTGTTGTGGGGAAACACCTCCATGGAACTGTCACTGGGTAAGGTTAAGTAAAATTGGTTTTGGTGACTCATAATTCCAGAGTTCTGTGGCTGTCCGAGGGGTTATTACTGGACGTCAGAGGCGTGTCTCCACCAAAAATGGGGTTCTGGTTGTGGTTGGACTGGTGACTGGCACTGGCACTGGACACAAGGTTCCCGTGGTTCCCGTTCGAGGAGAATTTCAGGGAGGGATTGGGAAGCAGGTAACCGATGCAACTGCTCAATAAAATGGTCCACAATTGTTTGTCTCCTTGTTGCAAGCTCAAATTGGTAATGGCTGCCCCGATGACACAATACACCACGAAGATTTGGCAGAAAAAGACGATTTGCGTTTTAGGCACACGTTCTCCACACCACACCCACAAGGGTTGTTTTTGTAAATCTTGCACAGAAGAACTAGGGGAAGAAGGAGTGGTCGACGTAGCTGCGTCTGCTGTGTGAAAAGGCATGATGGTCACTTCTTTTTATAGTCGATGACTTGCGAAGCGTCGATCCAAGAATCAAAACTGGGTGGATATCCTTTCCAACGTACTTTGACTTCTTTGACACGTCGTTTGCCCACTTTACGGGTTCTGCGTTCGAGAATGCTTTCGATGTCGTACACGTCGTCTTCTTTTTTGGTGACACGTTGTAACTCGGGCAAATAAAACGTTCCTTTGAGCACTTCTCCGTTCATGTCTTCCAATTTATAGACGGCAGGATGACGGCAATGCACTCGTCCAGTGACGCGAAACAATTCGGTTGTCCAGTTAGGTAAGTAACCTTTGTCGAAAGTGCGTTTGGTTTTGCCAATGCGCACCCAATCTCCTACGGCCAACTCACCACTTTTCTTGGGGACAGCCCTCGTCGGGGACGTACCAAACAGGCGCTCAAACACCAACACTTCGTTCTCGGGAGTCACGTCTTGCGAGGCACGTCCGATGCTTCGATGGTAAGATTGGTTGTACGCTTGCACCAGGTGCGGTAAGATGTCGATGTACTTCAGAGTGTGGTGATGCGTAAAATATTTCCACATGCGTTCTTTCAAAGTGCGTTGAAAACGTTTCACGATGCTGGCTTTGGTTTCGGGATTCTCGGTGGTAAAAAAATGAATGTCACGTTTCTTTAATTCTTTTTGGAAAGCTTGGTTCAGAAATTCGGTGCCTTTGTCCGTTTGCCATCGAAGAGGGTGACGACCGCTTTGTTTCAGCACCCGTTGCAGGGCTCGCACTAACTCGCTGCTGGATTTGGAAGTCAAGGGCACGACCCAGGCAAATTTGGAAAAGACGTCGATGACACAAAACAAATATTTGTAGCCACGATTGTAGCTGGCCAAATGAGAGACATCGGCTAAATCGGCTTGCCATTGATGATCGATGCCTTCCACTTGGGTGCGACTTCTGGCAAACTTGCGTCGAATGGGTTTGTGCAAAGTATAGGTAGCTTGTTCTTGTAACCATCGTTGCACTTGAGGCAAACGGAGACTTTTCAGTCGAGTTTTGGCAGCACGATACAATTTTTGAACTCCTGCGTAACCTGCAGGATGCGAGGGATCGTAGTAAATGCTGGGTAAGACTTTTTCCATTTTTTTTTTGTGTTTGTGTGTTAATAAGACACCCACTCTTGGAGGATGCTACTCTTTTTCTCTTGGGGTATTTTCTTAGATTGCAATACTTTGCGTGTGCGACCGGCAATAGGTGTTGAAGAGGAGGATGTCTGAGCGGGGGATATCGGTTCTTGTTTCACTTCTGTCTTCACTTTCTTTTTCTCTTGTGATGAAGAAGGGGTGGCCATCATCTTTTTAATCCATCCAATTCTGGAGGTAGGTGGTGTTGTTAACTTGCGTACTTTTTCGGGTGGAGTTTGAAACCCTTCTTCTTCTTCTTCTTCTTCTTTTCCATTTTCTGTCTTGACCACCGGTACTGGTACTGGTACTGGTACTGGTGATGGTGCTGGATTTTTCATCAAGGTCTTAAAATCTTTCAAAGTGGGTAGAGCTGTTTCGTCTAAAGCTTTCTGGTGAAAGAGTTGCAGTCGTTGCAAGAGTTGACCGTACTTTTGCGATTTTTCTGTTTCGGACAAATCTTGGCGATCCATCAAAGACTGTAATTCGTGTTGTAACTGGGACATCTCGCTCAAATTGGGATTGGGAGGTAAATGCGGGGTGCGTTGTTCTTGCCACCGATGGTATTCCATCCATCGTTTGTAAGGCACTAAAGCTAGTTTTCGTCCTTCCATGGGGTTGTCAGGGGTCGATTCTGAGATCTTGGGACTTCCGAAGGCCTTTTTATCTTGCTCCCACCAGTCCTCCCAACATGGTTCCCAAGACTCCTTTCAGTATGGGGCCTAACAAGAGAGGCAAAATGCCTCCACGTTGGACCAACATCTTCTTCTTTTGACGAATGGGAATTTTCTTTCGAACCATTTGGCGAAGAACGTGACGATGTTTGCTTAAGCATTGTTTCTGGTGTTTGGACAAAGGGGTCGTGCCTTTCAAAACATTCAAACAACATTCGCACACGGTATCGATGACCTCTTTGGAGGCTGATTGAATGAGTTTTTTTCGTAGAGGTGAAGAAGCTTTGGACAGGACAGATAACATGTCCCCATGTTTGACTAAACGTGGTGGTAGTCCTTTCCTTTTCTTTCCTTGGGGTTTTCTGGAGGGTGACATCTTTGAGTCTTCAGGAGCACCAAAAAAACACTGATACCCCCGACTTGGTCACACACCTTTTTTATACTGGAACGCGTCGCCGCTGATTGTCTTTACGTCGTATCAGTTTGAGGACAGGCATGACACGTCGTGCAGGGGTACGCAACGGACTAAATCGAGCCAGTTCTTGCTTGGACAAATCCAGTAAACTTTGTAACATGCCCGATCTTTCATGGACTTTGATTTTGGGAGAAGGTACTTTGTGAGCAGCAGCCACTGCCACTAAATTGGAGGGTCCTGCCACTGGGGAAGTTCTTTTTGGGGTCATCAACGGAGAAGTTCTTGGTGTGATCAACGTCTCCAAGTACTCTTCAGTTCCTGGTGTCATCAACGGAGAGGTGGATAAACGTGAGGCTGCCGGAGACACAGTCACCGACGTGGCAGGTCGTGGTTTGCGAGTGTAAGGTTGCGTCCTGGCCGAAGTGCCTCTCTTGCGACTAGTTTTCTTCTGTGGACTTTTCTTTTTCTGGGGACTTTTTCTCTGTTTCTTTTTCTGGGGCTTCTTTTCTTTTTCCGGGGTGGTGTCTGGTAAGAGGAGGGTCCCGCCACTGGAGAAGTTTTCCTTGGGGACTTGGTCTTTTTCTTCTTCTTGGGGCTTCGTTGGACCTTTTTCTTGGGGATAACTTTGGGGGCATTAGGATTCCATCTTAAGAGTGAGCGAATGATGACGCCTCCTAGAGTACCGCTCCCTCCAGGTGTCAAAATGATTTGTTTTTTGGTTTGAGTGTCGATGCGGGGATCGGCCAGTTGGACCAAAGCGACTTTGTTTCGATCGAAAAAGCGTTTGGTTTGATGAGGAATCTGAATGATTCCTTGGAGTATTTGACGTGCCGTCACCGTGAACCATCGTAAGACTTCTTTGAGACTAGCTTCTAAGACACGAGCTCGTGTTTGTGGATTTTTTTCTCGACTGATGCCATACAAGGCACGAATCAATTTGACGGAAAGATGCGACTGAAGGGACGTCATGTTCACACTGTGTGAGACAGACGAAAAGGGCCTGAGGTTTTTATAGATTTTTTATGGGGAGTGAAATGAAGTCGAGGGCGGAGACGTGTACAGGACAGGCCCTCCGTCTTGGCACCAGTGGTGAAACAAGTGGGTACGAAATCTCAAATCCTCGGGGGTGGTAGGTTTCAAATCGGCGAGTAAATAGGCGTGTGGCGTTTGAGTGGCATCGTCGTACGCCTGAGTCAGCCAAGGCGTTCCTAACTGTTTGGCTAAGACTTGCACTTGCGATTTATCTCGAGGGCTTTTAAACAAGACCACGTAATGCACATTGAGACTGATGGTGCGATGGGCTTTACTTTGTTGAAACAAATTTTGGGTGATGTAAACGACACTGGCATTACGATGATGCCCTTTACGCGTGAACCACAGTTTAATTTCTTCTTCGTCTTCTCCTAACATGTCGTCGAAAATGACCAAATGGGTTTGACGGGAGTCAGAGACGATGTCGTCGTCTTCTTTAGGAATGCCTTCCACAAACACGATGGAATCGCCTTGACTTTCTCGCAAGAGGCTGTACGCCGATTGCCACTCTTTGTAACACCACACGATCCGTTGAGGTGACCGATCGATCAAATGATGTTTATGTTCGATCAAACGTTTGACGAATTCGGTTTTGCCTGAACCGCTAGGTCCAGCAATGAGCATGTTAAAAGGATGGCGAAGATACAAAGCCTCCCAACTGGCACGATCTAAGTGTTCGTCGATGACTTTGACAGTAAAGGAAGAGGGAGCAGAGACAGCAGAGGTAGCCATTGTGTGAGAAATGTCACTTGTGACACGAAAACAAACAAGACAAGAGTTTATATACTTTTTCAGAACACGTTTATTGAATGTTTTTTTTCAAATATGAACACGAAAGACAAAAATACATACAACCCAAATAGTGATGTACAGGAATATAAAACACAGCAAAACGATCAAAGTGGAATATAAACAAGTGTCTGTACAACATGTTTTGGGTAACCAAGATGTCCTAGGGACAGTGTGTAATGTTCTTACAGTCTCTACATGAGGTATTGTCACACAAGCGTCCTCCCGGAATGACCTTTCAGGAATGTCCATGACAGTCCTGTCCTGGAGCGAGTGGTTGTTCTCGGTGACGGGTTCTTCTGGCACCGTCACTAACACAGGTTGAAAAGTAACTTTTTTCCTTGAACAACTCTGGTGCATACTGGGCCTTTTCTTGGGTCCAAGCCTCAAAACCCCCCTTTTTCCAGTCACGAACATCTGTCCAATGAGGGTGTAAGTCACAAGCTACACACACATCGTCATACACGTCTTGGGTAGCTAAAAGTTGACGAATCTTTTTTTCCCGTTGAGGTCGAGAAGTATCCAGATGAAACCGCAAGGCTTTGAGCAAAAGGAGCTTTTCGTGACCATTTAAGGCCATTGAGGTGGTAAGTACTGATCGTAAAGAGTCCACAAAGAATCGACTGGTAAACGAAATCCCAGAAAACAAGTCACTAAGACACACACCACTTGTCGTCCCAAATTGAATGGATAAAATTCTTGTAATAATTGATGGTAATGATCCACGGTTTGAATATGGTCATTGAGTACCTTCCACGGAATCTGTTCAATGATATGTGACATAATCCGTGGCATGGCAACTTGATTTTATAGTGTCTTTGTTTCGGAAGCAATAAAGGTAATTTCTAACCAAACATGTTCGTTCTGCAGTAGGGAATTTAAATGTTACATACCGTAACTGAAACGTCAGAGTTTGTCTAGATGTTTCGTCTTTTTCTAAGCAGATTCCATGTAACAAATGTTGGTAATCCTTTAACTCGTCTTCCTCAATACGTTGCAGTAAGTGAATCTCGAAGTAACCAAAATTACGAACGTCTGGTCCATCATCATCCATAAACTGAAAGTGTTCAACAAGGTCTGACCACTGAAAAAATTTCTGACGAATCAGTCCTCTTATACCATTCAGGTACCAGTGGTTAAAGATCTGGTGACGTAACGGATGCAATTGTTCTTTACGTTTCACTTGTATTTTCACCAGCTCTCGGTAAATCCTTTCTCTCAACTCCTCAGGCAAGCCCAAAATATTCTCTTGTAAAGTATCCATAAGTATATACACTGTTTTTGGAATCGTTGGGTGGTGGCCAATAGCCTCGTTTACCTTTGTGCCTAATGTAATATCCACTCATAATCAGTCTTCTTGTACTTTGGAACATAGCATAATTTAAAAACGGACGAATCACTTTGAGTTTGCGTTTCACTTGTATTTTGATCAGTTCTCGGTAAATGCGTTCTCTCAACTCCACAGGCAAAGCACGAATGTTCTCTAACAAAGTATCCATGAATAGGTCATACTAAATCCTCTTTGGTCTGACACAAGAAATGTACTGTTTGCACAAACATGGTTTTACTTCAGTGTCGAATTTAAATCGTTCAGTCACTAATCTACACATTACAATTCGTTCAGAAGTTTCCTCTTTCACTAAGTTGACATTGTGTTCAAGATGTTGGTAATTCGTTAACTCTTCCTCTGGAATTCGATGCAGTACGTTTACAATGATGTAGGTAGAATCGTCCATACCAAACCAATCCTTTTTAAAACTAGAGGATCGTTCATCAATGTCTGTCCGATGGAACACTTTCACTTGAATCAGTCCTTGTATAGCCTTCAGGTACCAGTGGTTCAAACACCGGTGACGTAACGGATGCAATTGTTCTTTACGTTTCACTTGTATTTTGACCAGCTCTCGGTAAATGCGTTCTCTCAACTCCACAGGCAAAGCACGAATGTTCTCTTGTAAAGTATCCATGAACAGATTATTATGGTAAAGTTACTTCAATGTCTCGGTCCCACTAAGGGTAAGTAATGACAATTCGGTGACCATCGAGCATGTTCTACATAGGCCGAATCTTGCGGTTCCCAGTGGTGAAGTGACACACCGCAACTGAAGCACTTGACTTTATCTCCTTCGCCCAAGTAGAAAAATCCGGCTCTGGCTAATTCTTCGGGGGTCGGTCCTCCCAGATACTTAGGCCATTTTCCTTTGAACGATTGAAGACGATTTTCAAAGTCGCAGTATTCCGACAAACGCACAGGAAACGAATATTCGTCTTTCACAGGTTCGTTTCGAAAAGGGTTGGGTGACAGGAACAGGAGTTTGCTCAAGGCTGGATGACATCCGTAGGGGGGTAAACGTGAAGGTGAACATTCCCCTTTAAAACGAAACCCAGCAAAATGTCCAAGAGGACGAGCGGCATCCCTTTCGCATCCATCAGGTTTGACACGCACAGCATCACTTTCCATGATAGGGGTAGTGACACTAAAGTTCCCATGATGCTTTACGCCATCGCTCAGGTCACAAGGTACAGCATCGTATCCATCACAAGGCTCACAATCGCATTCCACTTCCGAAGCCCCACACCTGAATTGTGCCTTTCTAAACAACTTGTTTTGTGTTTCTCTGAAAGTATTCATCTTGTTCGCTCGGTCTTGGTAGTCACAATGAACTATCGATCTTGCCTAGGGTTCCTTTTTTATATACAGACCAATACCGACGTGACCGTACGGCAACGTAAAGTGATTGGGAAGTCTCACTCTCTTCTGGTACACGATTTGATAGACTTTTTCCAAGGGTCGACTGACGATGTGGTGAGTGGGTAAACGTACAATCTTGTTCGGTTGGTGAGTGGTCACTTTAAAGTTTGCATCCTCTCCCGATTGCAAGGCTTCTTTCAATACCCCAAAGTTCACCACACGACTGGTACGATAATTCAGAGTCAGTCCTTTTACTTTGCACGTCGTGTGCACTTCTCCTTGTTTGTCCCGGTATTCGTAGCCGTAATTTTTGGGGCCGCCACTGACGAAACTTAGAATCTTGTCGTCAGGATGTTCGTCTGTCCAGGCTCCTAAACGGTCTCCTTCGATGTCAGGGTGAGGTTGAATCGGGTGATGGATGTAAATGCAACTGTCCGTGTCAAAGTACAGGACGCGTTCCCCTAACAGTTCTAAAGCTTCGTACAATTCTAAACGAGCATGGGCTGTCACGTAAGCCGCAATGATGACATTTCCAAAAGGGCTGTCTTGTACAAAGTCCAAATCTTCTTCGTAATTGACCAAGATCAAATTCTCTCGAACGACGTCCACGTGTTTCATGTATTTGGTTTTGTCGTGAATCATCTGGAAGTAGCGGGAAGGTTCTGTCAAATATTCCGTCTTGGGTAAACACGGTCGTTGTGCCATTTTACCCCACAAGCAATTTAACATCACTTTGGCAAACGATCGCCTGCCTTCGTTTTTCTCGATGTGGTCTAAAGTGATGCCTTCTTGTTCATAGTATTTCTCTTTGAATTGTATTTGGTCTTCGGGAGTGTGACACCAGGACGGATAGCCGCTGGCTTCTTGCTTCAGTTTCAAAAAGGCATCCACGTAGTCGGCGAAAATGCCTTTCTGTCTGGGATCACCCTTGTGGTACTGTTGTGTCTTGGGAAAGTGGCAAATTTCGTACACTTCTAACAGTTGGTATCCCATGTCTAGAGCTTTGAACAATTCTACGCTGACCCAGGTTCCCGTCAAGGCCCGTTCTTCCTGGCTGTGCTGACAAGGTTGGTCTTGGTTGCACGTTTCGGCACAAGTACGGCACAAGGGAAACATTAGTTTGCCTTGACAATGGTGAGGTAAGACGGGATGGTATAGGTTCGTGGGAGGCAAAACTTTGCACTTGATCAAGCCTTCGTATTGTCGAATGTTTTTCAGGTCGATGTGTTCCATTAACAATTGTGGGTGCCCTACAGGAAAGCGACAATATTTGCATACGTAGGGATACAGCGAACACACGTCCAAGTATTTAATTTCTTCTCCTTTCTCTTCGTCGGCTTGGTACAGCAAACAGGTGGCATTGGTCCTTCCTCCGTACAAACTATCCCTCGGGTTCAGCGGGTCCATGAACTGGTAACTTTCCACGAGACGTTTAAACTCGGGATCGGTTTTCATACGGTGATCGTACTCGTGTTCCCACATTTCCACCACTTGGTATCCTTGCTGTTCTAACTTTAGGCGTCGCTGACAAGTGGCCTGGTACAAGTCTTCCATGGTTCGTTGCAAAAACTGATTTTTAGTGCCACGGTCAGGGTAACAGACGGGACTTCCGTGAAATAAGCAACCGTTAAACTCGTACACGATCTTGGGGTTTTCTAAGTCCCAGCCATCTACCGAATACGTTCCGATGGTCTTTTCGCCTCCTCCGTTGCGGGCATGCTGAATCCATTTGTCTTCCTTGTCGCACAAGTAATGTAACCAACGTAGGGCTTTGACCGAGTATTGACGCTTGACATAGTGGGTCGTTTGTGGGCTGATGACAGCTACAGTGTTTTCAGGCATGAATCGTTGTCGGTACACTAAGGAACACGCTTTGGCAATGGTGCAAGCTTCTTTCAAAGGATCGACCCCTCCGTGTTCCATGAACAGTTCTCGAAATTTTCCACAGCAACGTCGTAAAATGTCCACGTCGGAACGACAATACTTTAGCATTTCTTCCTGAAAGTCGAAAGGGTCGGAGGCGTGAGCCTGGTACCAAGCGTAGAAAGCTTCTCGTTGTTCGGTACGCATGTTGTCGGGGTCGTAATAATGAGCCTCAGGTAAATGGGGTAGAACGGCGTGTTGATTGGCTTCCGTATTGAAAAAGTGTGGAAAGTACCCTTTAGCCATTTCTGTCATTCCAAACGTTTTAGGCATTCGACTCAAAGGCATGGCCAAGTAGCTCATCGAATCTTTAAACTGTACTTGTCCCACTTGCATGAAAATGATTTTGGCTCCGTTCAAAGTCACTTTAGGACGTTCGGTGCCTTGTTCCGTATAGTACCTCAAAAGAAACTGTCCATCGTATCCGGAGAAATTGTGAGCCATCACCGTGGCATGACGATGACAATCTCCGTAACGTTCGATGTCCTCTTGGCTCCACGTCTTGTCGATGGGGTCTAAAACCCATTGGGCAAAATCGGCTAACGTGTTCGGTCCCCGAATGATTTTTTCACGCCCTCCAGGAATCTTGCTGCAGTGAGAGCAATGACTGAAGATAGGTTCTTGAATGCACTTCTCGCACGCTCGATGAGCCACGCAGAAATTAGGAATGTGAATGCCAGTCTCTTGCATGCATTCGAAATCGAAAAAGATGAAATTGCCTTTCTTCTTGTGACCGTCCTCTTTCTCTGGTGGGGGTTGGTATTTTTGCACGTAACATTGGTGTTCCAAGTCCACGATGTGGTGACAAATGTGACATTTTTTCTTTCCTGAACATACGTGTGCCTTGGTACTATTGGTACGTATGCCTTGTCTACACGCGGGGCACAATCTCAGCAGTTGACAAGCGCATTTCTGCTGTGAACCTTGCGTCTTCAGATGTTGTTGGTAACAGGTAGGGCTGACAAACGTGCGCAGACAAGTTGAACAAGGCACTGGTTCTTCGCTCAGACAGGGTGAAGAGGCCAAACATCCTGAGCATTTCCATCCACAATGCTTGTGTTGCTCTCGATTATTATAACCATGGTCACATTTCTCACAGTAATAACCGTATCCCAGGAATCCGGTGATACTGGTAATGGTATCGAAATGGTCATCGTGATAATAAACATGAATGTATTTTCCGTCCTTAAAATCTTGCCCTCGAAACAACAGAGGCCCGCGCATTTCTTGAGGGTGCACTTTCAAGGTGTATCGTGGAGCTAGGACATCTTGCAATTTTTGCATTTCAGGAATGCCACAGGGTATGTCTTTGGACAGGCCAGCTTGTTGCAACAGGAGTTCTGCTTCGTTTCGTTGTTTGGCTCGGTCCGATTGTTGAATAGTTTTCCAGGCTCTTTTCCATTCTGCCGTGTCGTTCTTGTTGGCATAGGTTCGTCCCACCACGATGGCTCGGGCTAAGCACATCTGGTCTTGAGGGTTGTGAATTTGGACGAGACTCTTTTTGGTGCTGCGAAGGTCGTTCACCAATAACATCTTTTTGCGTCCAGTCCCTTGAGGAGGAGAGACGTGGGTCATGTCCAGTGTGGCTTTACCATCGGTGATGTCAAACTGATCATTAGATTGTTGTACGTGTTGAATCTTGTCCATGACTTTGGAAGCGGCCAATTCTGCAGGGGTGCTAAACTCGATCCAAACAGGGGATTTCAAACCGTCGTGTTGTATGGAAAGTCTCAAGCGATCGTCTTCTTTGGGTTGACATTGTCGCTTGAGTGCAGTGAGCAAAGAATCCCACACCCCAGTGATGAACACTTCTGCTTTCTCTAACGGCACTTCAGCCTTGAAATCTTTAAACTTCACCGTGTATTTGTAAGCCGTGGTTCTAAATTTTCTAGAGGAGCGCTTCTCCGTCTCTCGAATGGAATAGTACTTTTCAGGGTTGACTAAGGGTGGTGAACTTGGTTTAGAGGTTTCAAATTCTGGTTCACTCATGTCCTCTTCAAAATCACTGGCATGAATTTGTGCCAAGATTTCAGCTCTGGTACGAGGCGATAGATCACGTTTCTGCCTCTTACTTTCTTCTTCTTTCTTCTCAAATGAATAGGATCGTTTCATCTTGAGTGAAAAACGTCAAATGACTCAAGTTCAAACACCATAGACTAATTTATAGTCATGGCAGACTAGCGTATATAAAAGGGTGTGTGTCTTGTTCTTTCACTATTCATTTCACTCTCAAGCCGAGCACAACGATGGAAGAGACTAACCAAATCGAACGTTTCGTCAGAGTTTTGCGAGGGTCATTAGAAAATTCTCTTCAGACCAGCCGACGGACTACTCTCCTTCCTTTCGAGATAAAAGTCAAGATACTTGCTATATCTGTCAGAAGATAGGGCATTGGTCTTCAGAGTGTCCAGACCGTCAAAAAAAGAACAAAAACAGGGGCTAAAAAAGACAAAAGTCAAGATACCTGCTATTATTGTAAAGAAAAAGGACATTGGTCTCCAGATTGCCCAAAAAAGAAACAAGAGGAGTCAGAAGAAAAGAGGGATTCTTCAGAAGAAGAAAGGGATTCTTCAGAGGAAGAGAGGGATTCTTCTGAGGAAGAATGAAGACAGGTGAAGAAAAAGAAACAGGAGAAGAAAAGAAGAAGGGAAGAAAGCGAGGAGGAGGAAGAAGAAGAAGAGGAAAAGAGTGTGACGGTGAAGAAATTTAAAAAACAGAGAGACTAAACAAGGAGACAGAAGAAGTCAATGAAGTTTTAATTAAAGTGTTCTGTTATGAATTGTGAATTGGATTGTAAAAAATGGAGAAAAGAATAAATGAATGATATAAGGTAAGTGTCTTTGAGTTATGATTTTAAAATAAGAACGTACACTCACGCACTCATACACAGAAACGTACTATAAGGGTAAAATGGGCTGTTTAATATTTTTTTTTAGTTATTGGCAAATTGAAAGGCTATCTCTTTTCGAGAAATGTGGGTGGCCCTGAAAAGGGCCTTTTTTTCTTCATGGTGAAGGGGTGAGTTTAAGCAATCAACTTTAACTGCCTTAAGCCTTTGCCACGGCCAAGGCCTACTTCTGGACTGCGTAATGATGATGATTGGGTTGAAATCACTAAGGGTGGTACGGTAGGCTTAGTCACAGGATTGACGTGTTTAGCTCGGGAAGGTCGTATTCTCTTCGGTCGTGATAAAGAAGTCTGATACATTTGTTTCAGACTTCTTAACTCCGCTAAAATGTCCAACAGTACCGTGACCGTTTGATTTTCACCCTCTTGTTTCTTTGCTGCTACTTCTTCTTGCTGTTGTTTTTTTCTTACCTCTTCTTCTTGCTGCTGTTGCTGTAGGAGAAAAGCTTGTTCCGCTTCCTTTTGTCGTTGTATAAATTTCTCCAATTCTTCTTTCTGTCTCTGTCTAAAATTCTCCACTTGCGGTAATGAAGAAGGTAACGAAGTGTGATGTTTTACCCCAACCCCTTGTATTATACATGTATTTATAAGTCTGTAAGTGGAGCCAGGTAAGCTTTGTTTTCCAAGTACCTAAGTTGGCTAATCCTCTTACGTAACCCAGTCTTTGTTTGAGCTCTTGAGTGGAAATCTGGCGGGAATCTTTGTACATGGGAACACGTGACGTAGACAACTTCAAAGAGCCGGAAGCCGACAATGGTAGGCTGGACAGTACATGGGGACACACAGACTGACATTTTTATGATTGACAGTTCGATCAAATGACCAGAGTCCGTCGCCATCCAATCGGGATGCGTTGTAGGTGGGACTTGATTCGAGAAACTGGCATAAGACTTGTACAAGCCTGAAATTCGTCAGTTGGTGTTTAAGAGTCGCAGTGACACACACTCCGTTAGCCATTCGTAAAAATTGGCGGAATTTAGGAAATTCATGAAATAGCTTCGATCAGGTAAGTTTGATGTTACGTTGATTCTGCTTGATACGACTGCTGTTAATTGAAGAGAATTTGTCGTATGTATACATTTTACTTGTATTGAAGTATGAATAGTTAATTATGACCTTAATATTTTGCATTTTTTTCATGACTTTAGCTAGTACTTTTGTTTACGATTGATTACGATGTTGATTCGTTGCATCATTATTCATAATGTTACTATGTACACCTTATTTGTGAGGCGAAAATGTTCTCTTCTTTCGCTAGTAATATGTGTGCCTATTATTTCGTGGATTATTACGTTTACGCCCTTTTGAAAGGACGATTTGTATTTGTGAAGAATTGCATTGCTCGCTAGCCGCTATAAGAATTAATATTGTAATTCTTTGCGTAGTTATATTTTGGTAGACAAGAAATTTGTTTACGTAATGATAGATTTTGCCATTGAGTAACGGATTGCCGTTTATCACCATTTGAATGTGAATATTGTGGATTTGGTACGCTTGTGTAGGAAATATATATAAATATATATAAATATATAGATAGTCATATTACTAATCGTAGTAATATTTTAGTACAATCATATTTGAAATATTTTGTATGTATATACTGATAGGGCTCAGTATGTAGATATTTGAATCCTTTGTGTGATTGTGTTATGGCGCCATTTTTGTAAGCGGCGGAAGTGTATGGGAATTTCGATGTGTGCGCATGCGCGACCCAAATGTCCCGCCTTAAACTGATGGTTCAGTTCAGTGACGTAGTGTGAGGGAAGATTTTTATAACCCTATGCTAATGCATTATACCTTTCAACAGGAAGCTTTCGGGGGACGAAAGAATTTCAGAGAATTTCGGGGGACGAGAGAAGTTCCGAGAATTTCGGGTGACGGTGAGAGATACCGAGTGAATTGCGGGTGACCTCAAGGGATACCGTCAAGGGTTCCGGATACTAGAAGAGGAACCGGAAGTCAAGATAACGGCAAGGAACAAGGATTATAGAAGAGGAAGCGGAAGTGGAGATCACGAAAGGAGAGAAAGACAAGGGAACGAAGAGATTTAGATGAGTAGCACTCAAGAAGGGAAAAATCTCCTCACACTGTGAACTCAGATGATGATCAAAGGGATCATTGGGTGAAAGAGAGACATTGATTACTTTAAATTCTTTTAAATTTCATTTATTAAATTGTTATTGTTTAAATTTCATCTTTGTATTTCTTTTAATTTAACTGTCGGCATTGCTGACTGGGGGCTCGTAGCCATAAATATATTTAGTCAATAAATAATATAGTGTCCAGAATTAACCTTCTGAATAAGGACCAGGGGAACTTCTCATAATTCGTTAAAGTCTATAAGAAGAACCCCACCCCTAGACAACCACTACACCCCCACACGAAGGTTCCGGAACAAATTCTTGCGAGGAGAGAAAATCCACAAAATCCCAATTCACCTCTTCTGAAAGTAAGTCCGGGTTCCCTTGGGCGGTCTCCCCTGCTGGTGCACCCCAATGGATCGTTTTCTGAGTTTCCGTCATGTTGAATCACTGTCGCATAGATTGACTGCACACAAGCGCTAGCGAATCTATATAGACCACGTGACGTCACAGACTGCTCTCTTCGGATTGGATGCGAGCTGACTGAATTATGTAACGCGTGTTCGGATTGGTGAATGAACTCAATCCGTTTCAATCCTTCCTCTACCTATAAATAAGCGCAGTTCACTGCATTGATTCACCTGTTCTCGTCGCTTCAAGATGTGGACCACAGTTGAGTCATCCACCCTTGTGTCTTCCATGATGTTTAGGACGGACATGCTCATGTATGTCCGATCCAAGTGGACCGTTGTCCACAGGACAAACACCAGCCTGTGGATACGTAGGATCTACGTTGAAAGACAAGGATGCCTGAAAAGAGTGCTGATTTACGTACCAACAGTAAGACGCAGCCTAAGGACAAGAAGAAGACCAATGCGGTGCCCTTTATGTTAATGAATACATTAACATAAACCCAAAGGCCCTTTTCAGGGCCAGCCATATTTCTCGAAAAGAGATAGCCTTTCAATTGCCTACCCCTTTTTTATTTTTTTTTTTAAAAAAAAAAAATCCCATGTTCAATTTCCCTTGACGCTATAAAGTCCCACCCTGTTTAAATTCCCTTGACGCTAAACCGTCCCACGATTTTTCTCCATGTTAATTTCCCTTGACGCTAATCTGACCCACGATTTTTCTCCATGTTAAATTTCCATTGACGCTAATCGTTCCCAGGGGTGTTTTTAATGCTAATTCCCATTGACGCTAATCTATCCCCATTCACTACTAATGTTTTATTTGTCTGTATAGATCTAAATGCGTCAATAAAAATATTTCATTTTTTTTAAAGGGATTAAGCGTGTACAAAATGGATCTTTAATATTAAATACTGACGGGAATTGTTGCTGCAAAAAGTATTTTTCGTATACAAATGATACCCTTTATAATAATAACACTTAAATGACATTTTTGTCGGAAAAAGGATTTTTTTGTATAAAAAGAGATTTCCCCGTGTACAAAGCACCCCTCTATTTTTCTTTTTACTTAATAGTGAACTTGAGTAAACAATTAAATCCATAAATAAACTGATTTGACCTGTGTACAAAAAAGGACCCTTTATGTTAATACCAATGAGACTTTTTGTTGCAGAAAGGACTTTCACGTGGTCAAAGACTATCCTTTATGTTAATACTATGGGATTTTTTTTGTTGCAAAAAGGATTTCCCCGTGTACAAAAAGTCCCTTAATAATGATTTGTAACAATATATTTTTTTAAATATATGAAGCTGATTAAACAATGAATTGTATAAATATCATCGAGCATGCCGGTGGAAAAAAAGTCGGACCAAGCCTTTCATGGGGGGGGGGGGGGGGCACCAGACAGATGCCCCCCCCCCCCCCCCCCCCCAGCCTTTGAGAACTAACTACTACTTTACTATGTCAGCCTGTTATGGAGCCTGCCAAGAAAGGCAAAATTTAAAAAAAACAAACTGGACAAGAACAACGCGGGGCGTGGTAATCATAGTTTGAAGTCGGTCGTAGACTGCGAAGTGTCATAAATGCCCAAATTGACGCGAACACTAGATTATATTGTTTCAGGAGAGCAAGCAGAGAGCTGTCGAGATCGGGGTAACTTTAAATTACAGGAGATATTTAATCACTGTTTAGTAATATCGAGCAGCAGAGAAACATTGCTCACTATCAGAGAGACGAACGCATGTTTTAATTTTTAAATGATAGTGGAAAACCTAAAATCAACTTCTGATGGAAGACGGTCTGTGCTGACAACGGCATCCGCACAGCAGACAAAAAGAAAACGTGAAAAACGATCAACTACGCCAACCGTCAAACGCAAAATAGTAACTGAATGTCGGAAAAGCTGTTACTTGATTAAACTTGCAGGCATAATAATACCTCAGTATGTATTTAATACTTTATAAATCAATATATTACGATTATAACTGTTATTAAACTCTGTTCAAGTAAATAAAATATAGATGTGTATGTTATAAAAAATCATCACGTTTCATGCACATATGTTCATTTGTTATGATAAAATACTCTGTACAAGTCTAAGCAATATGCGTGTTAATTTACACAGAATCTGAATATGCGAAACATGTTTTGATTCTTTTCAATATTTTAGATACATATTTGTTCTTTTCTTTTAAGAAGATATATCCCGATTAATTTGTCTTTACAAACCCATAAAAATTCCCATTTGCCCAGTTTATGTAATATAAATTTGTTTTAATCTCAAAGTTTATTTAAATGCCTTTTTTTAAAAAACAATTTTTAAAAAAAAAATTAAAATGATAAACATTATAGCGCATTGCCTTTGAACAGTTATCTGCTTTAAACCATCAACAAAAACATCGGAGATTTTTTATTTATAAATTAAAAGCTTTTTTTGCTGTCGGGAATACCCTTTTTTTTAATTTAGTATGCAATTAACAACACTTTTGGCTAAATCCAACTTTATTTACATAGTCTTTATTTTTATATTAAATGATAAATATTTATAAACATTATTTTTAATAATCTGCTTATAAACAATCTTGAACGGCTTTTATAAACAAATACAAAAGTTTTTTTCTTCGAGAAAGAATAATTTCTCATATTCCTTATACGCTGTAAAACACTTTTGCTTAAATCAAAATTAGTTAATTTTTGTTCTATTTCGAATGATAAACATTTATCAGAATTGTCCTTGAACAGTTTTCTGACTTAAATATTAAAATAAAAACCTGAAATGCTTTTATTGACAAAGATCCCGTTTTTGTGTCGCTTTTTGCAGTCAAAGATCCTTTTTGCGTACTCTGTACTCAATATTTTTGTCTACATGCTACTTTTTTACATGTAAATTTATAAACATTGTTTTTTATATTTTATGTTATCTGTTTTAATCTAAAAGAAAAATGATATTGAATGACTTTTATAACCATATTAAAAGTTCCTTTAACCCCAAAAGCCCTTATCACATTTTATACCTACCATATAAAGACTGCTCAAAAACTTAAACCAAGAGAAGGGCCAAGCGACATAAAATAGACTTTGGAATGACAGTACATTGAATAAGGCCAATTTCATACATCACCTGGCTGGCTACCTATAGTGTCATTTATCGTCGCCTACGTGCTTCTACCTGTTCGGAACTTCAGTTTTCTTTTTATTGGTTATTTCACGTCATGTGACTACGACCGTCGCCATTTTACTTTTTGACGTACAGGTAATTTCTAGAAAGTGTTCAGAAACATCTGCAACGGTACCCACAAACGAAGATGGCAAACGATTACCATCCAAGGTTGTGCCATATACGCAAGTGGCCAGATTTTCAGGGTTATGGCTTTAACCTGCACGCGGAAAAGGGCCGTGCGGGGCAATACATCGGTAAAGTTGATGATGACAGTCCAGCTCAAGCAGGGGGGCTGAGAGAGGGCGACCGTATAGTTGAAATTAATAACGTAAATATCGGGAACGAAAACCACCAGCAGGTCGTCAGTCGAATCAAGGCTGGGTATGAAGGGATACTTGATGAAGTTGCCCTGTTGGTAGTGGATCCAGAGGCGGATAAGTACTTTAAAGAAGAGAAAATCGTCGTCCGAAACGACATGGCTGAAGTCGTCCGAATGGAGACTCCACCACGCCCCGGGAAAGAGGACCATCGGCCAGGTACAACTCTCTCTCTCTCTCTCTCTCTCTGTCTATCTCTCTCTCTCTCTCTCTCTCTCACACACACACACATGTCCGATGTTCTTTCATATGTAATTCGTTTCATAATTGTTAATCACATGTTGAATTTTTGGTTTTACTTTAAAGTCGGTCTTTGTCCATATTCGAGAAAAATTCAATATAACTTTTCCTGAAAGGGAAGGGGGAGTCAATAGCTGTGTCTGTCAACTGACAGAATGCGCAATTCACCTTAGCAGTTGTTAGTCCAACAATATAAGGTGTGTATTATCATCATGTGTATGTTGAGTGGGGTATTCTTACTGCTTTAATAATTATTGTAGAGTAGCTGTTCTAATCACAATACCAATGATAAAGGAAACCATCATTTTAAGACGTTTTCATGTAGCTGTCAGTCCATTCTTATATACCTGCTATATTTCCAGACTTTATTGGGGGGCTTTTAGAGACTCAGAACGTGTTTTGAGGTCACAAGGTGGTCTCGGTGTGAATGACCCCCAAAACAATATCATCCAATTGAGAATAAATTATCTCTTCATATAAACTTGTATAAAATTACTGAAAATTTAAATCTGAAACATGTAGTACTTACAGACAAGAAAAGTTGGTAGAATAAATTCAGCATTGTCCAATACTATCACTACACATGTACACACATGTGTGCCAACATTCACTTAACCACATCCTGACATTTAAATAAAGAACAAAAAAAACCCCAGAGGTAATCTGTTTTCTTTGAATTTTCAACAAACTATTTTATCAGGGTAAAATTTAAAAAAAAAAGGAATTGGCCGTCATTTGGTCAATTGTAGCTACTGTTCCTCCATGTTGAACAGACCAGCAAGTAAGATCTTGTTTTTTTTTTTTACATCTGTGGTAGCAGAGGTATGCTGTCTTTATGCATGCATAAGAAATTTAAAAAGGGTAAATGGCTGATAGAAATGCAGGTGTTCTGGTCTGATGACAAGGATTACTACATAAAATGTTCTGAAGGATTTAATTCTGAGTGAAAAGAAGAGGACCTTTACTTACCATCCACATACAAATGTCAGTCTATTTAAACATATTAATTTCTAGCGAGCATCTGAAAATCCCACAAAAGATATGTGCTAGTAGAAGTATCAACAGCAAAAAAAGTAGATATCTCACAACATACAGTACTCGTGCTAGATGTCAACATAAGCGGATTATGATATAACAATGCACTGTCAAGATGGTTTGTCAATATGAACAGTAAATTTGTTTATGTAACAACAGATAAATTTCAGTGCATTTGATATCATGTTTGCAGATTTCTTTCATGGGGCCTCTGAATCTCTTCACTCCAAACAAGTTTTTATATATAAAAGTTTAAACAGATAATATAAAAAAATCGCCTAATTGTATATCTTGCTGCCAACAAGGAACACCAATTGCAATTTGTGACATTGGCGAAGCCCTGTACGATCCCTGAATAAACTTTTTGCACATTATATTGTGTACTTTTAAGAAGAAAACACTATTTTTTTTGTGTACAAGAAAAATACATATGAAATTTAAGTAGCCACACCACAATCGCCTTGTATTATTCATATGCAATCTCTTCCCCAAAATGATGATACAATTTTTACATTTTTTTTTGTACTTTCAAGAAAGATTTTTTTTTTCATGTACAAGAAAAATGCATCAATATGACATTTTTGGAGCCACACCATGACCATATTATATCTGAATTCATGTTATTATGGAGCATGCTATAGTGGGGGTCACACTGTATATGCATGACACTAACCAGCATGTGTTGAAAATCCATGAAGTTAGAGTTGCTAACACTGCTGTAGGAGAGGCCATTTTTAAATTAAATGACAATGAATGTAAAATAATAAGAGAAAAAAAAGGGAGCTCTCTTTGACACAGCTTGATACCTAGACCAATATGGAAAGATATATTTCTGATATGATAATGCTTTGTGTGCTCCAGGTGAAGAACAGTGCCAGACTTGGTGCTAATTATAAGAAGAGGCCCAGGGCAAGAAACTTTTCTGTCAGTTGTATTGTCTTGAGAGAAGAATCCTGAATTTGAATTCCAGATCTTTTCCATTCTTGCTGAGAAAAAATATGGATGCTACTGTATCTTAGAAAATAAAACTAACTAAGATACCTGATAATAAAAAGTTAAGACCATTGAAGAAATAAAATTTGTGTACATTATTTCTTTTGCTATTTTCTCAGGAATAAAATGCATAAATCTCGTCAAAACTAAGCCAAGAGTGAAATTTTGAGACATATGAACATTGGGTGGGACAGGTGATTTTTCTAAAACAAAATTTGATTAGACCTGTGGTAGATGGGGTTAAAAATATTGCAGGTGTCATTTGTGTTCATCTTTGTACCCATTTGTTACTGGATACTATTGTTCAAACTTCCCAAAAGAACTTGTTAAATGTTTCTCACCCAGAAAATTATCTTTCAGCATTTGCATTACGGTGCGTGTCAGATGTGCTTGGTGGTGTTACTATGTCAGTAGATGTCATACACCAAAATGACTAATGTTTATGTGGTACGGACATTGAAATCAAAGTCCAAGAAACATTTCTGTTTTTCACAAACTTGCCAATAATCTTTAGTAAATATGACTTACCTGTAAGCATTTTCATTCACAACAATAGTTCGTAATACCTTTTGCACTCTGACATCTTGAGTTACATAACTTCAACCAGTTGGATTGTTCACTTCACCTATGCAAATTGGCCTTACATTCTGCCCCACAGCATTCTAAAAGGTGATAGATAGATCGACACCCCAGATATTCTCAGGCAGTTAAGTAGCTTGTGAAATGGTGGTTGTTTTTGTGTGACCCCTTATCTTTACACCACACATCTTCACATGTCATCAGGCTGGTTCTACGTACAAATGGTGCTGATGTGAAGTCCAGTATGGTCTCCACAGCAACCATATAGAAAATATTTTATCACTTTTCATTCTGAATAGAAAATCATTATATTTCACCAAAAATCATTGTACATTGTCTACTTGGTCTAAAATGAAAATGTGTGATCTAAGGTTGATATGGGTTGAATATGGCTGCCATAATGTCCAGCTTGAAAATCTTGTTATCACTACTTGTCCTGGTATCACAAAGGGGTTTTCACCAGAAGACTTCTTAAAAAGTTTTGTTGCTTGTAAATTAAAATATTGCTGTTCTAACATCCAATATTTGGCCATCTTGAAAATCTTAATATTAGTACTCTTCTTAAAGGGAAAGTCATTCTGACAAGTGGTTTCATCAGAGGAGTTTTGTGGTGTCTACTTAGTCCTGAAACTATTGTTATCTCTCTTTTCAAATACATGGCTATATCAGAACATGTGGTTCTCACTAGTAGACTTCTTATTATTTAACGTTGGTCCTTATCGAATATGGTGCTAGTCATACATTTAATATGGCTTGTTATGTATATTTGATCTAATTTAATTGTTTGTAAGTTTCAAAATCTTTTTATTTTTAATTTTGTTACATGTCAAAATAATGTGGTTTTGTTTACTAGGAATATTTTCAGAAAATAGTTTGACCTTGACTCTTCAGTTGTAAACACCTAAAGCTGACGTAGTTTCCGACCTTGATTTAGAAATTCAGTGAGAGAAGTAAACTACTTTTTATCTTATTCTTAGAGTAAAATGATCGGTTTTTGACAGGGTCATACTGGGCCTACTTGCTTTTAGATGTAAATACTTCTCGAAGATTCTGAACAGTTTACCCTCATCCGGGAATTTGTTTTGCGTTTCAAGTTACTGTTTAATCTTTGTTTATAGACATTTTTCTCAGTTTGGGCTTAAAACACCTGATGTCAAGAAGTTCGTTCGTTTGTGATCAGTTTGGGAAGTACATTTTAATGTTTATTTGAATTATTTGAATTGAGAAGGATTAATTCTTTTTCCTGGAATTACATGTGTGTTCATCCAGAATTCTTTGACAAAGACATTTTGTTAAATTTTATTGGGAAATTCAAACACTGGAATAACACAGAACAACAGCACAATACTGGCTACAGTATACGTTATCACCTTTCATCTTGGATTCTTTGTTGGGATTTGAATTCATCAGAACATTTCATTATTAGAACTTCTAAAATGTAATACGTGGATTATTCTTTGATTAATTTTGGATTTGATTCTAAAACCATAAGTTCTTATTTTTTCATTTTTTATAGTATTTTTCCAGGGAAATAAATTATTTGTTAAATTTTTCAAAGCTTGTTGTTTTCACTTTCTTTTGTTACTGTTTATTCAAGCCTAAACAAGTAACATGAGAGCTGTCATGATGGCTTTCATGAAAATCTTGTTTGTCACTATTCCCCTGAATGGATCATTATGACATGGGATTCACAAGGAGGCTTCTAATGATGTCTGGTTTGACCTAAATGAATATTGTATCAATCTTATTCCAAAGAAACTGAAAGTTAGCAATACTTCTGAGGAAAAGGGGTATAATCTAATAAAGTTGTATAAAATATTTTTAGCAACAGTAACATCCCAGTTTTAAGCTCGTGACTCAGAAACAAAATGACTCTTTGAGATTTTGATGTCAATGGTCAGTTTTTAAATCTATTGAAAATCTGCCGGTAAAAATGTACTTTTGGTACAAAACCACAAAAATTGATGACCACAAGAAATAAATGAAACCACAGAATTTGGGTGCAAGTATTATCGGCTCTTCAGCTCTTTTTGGTGTGTAAATGTTTATCTGATTTACAGCTGAACAATGATCATATGGTTTGCAATTTTCAAACATTTGCAAAAGCACTAAGGAAAGAGCTTAGATCCATTGGACTCAATTTCTTTATGATCTGTCAAGTGTATGAATCCCTATGTAATTGATAATGTAAAACAATTCATCATCCATTTGGCTCAATAAAAAAATGTGTAGAGTTTAGATTATGTTGAAAAGATTTAAGTTACCTGCATGTAGTATTTTTGTGGGGCTGGTTGGTCTGTATGGATTGAAATGAAGCATAAACTAGAAGAAAAAAAACATCATTAAGTATTTTGATCATAGTTACATCCTTATAATTTTTTCCACCTAAAATTAATTTTTTTTCAATTGTTTTTTTTTTAACAAGAAAATGTGGGGTTGGTCAAGTAACCAGAACCATACATACATTTTGAGTTGCCCTTTTGTTTAGAGTTACCAAGTTTTTCATTTTTTTTTTCAGTGGAAAATAGCCTAAAATATCATGAACATGAACGAGAACCAGAGCCAGAACCAGAGGAACCAGAAGTACATGTCAAGCCAGAATACAATAACAAGGTTGAAGCAACTCCAAGGCAGAGTAACATTTATCCTCGGCTCTGTCACATTATCAAATGGCCTGATTTTAATGGGTATGGCTTTAATTTGCATGCAGATAAAGAAAATAGACAATTTATCGGGCAAGTGGATGACGACTCTCCAGCTGAGGCAGCTGGCCTCAAAATGGGAGATAGGATCATAGAGGTTAATGGTGTGAATATTGAAAAGGAGAGTCACAAGGATGTGATACAGAGAGTGAAAGATGGAGGCAATGAAACCAGGTTCTTAGTTGTTGACAAAGAAGCTGATCAGTACTACAAAAATAACGACATCCAAGTCCGAGGGGATCTCCCAGAAGTCAAATATATTGCCACACCTAAAAGGGGTATGCTGTCCACAGTTTTTATTTTTACCTACAGTTCAAGATACTGCTGTATATTCTGTTGTCTTCACTGTCCATTTCAGTGGCTGTGATCACATCATTATTGTGTGTTTGATTAGAGATTCACATTTTCAGGACTTGAAAGTAATGCCAATTTGTTAATATGAGAGGAGTAAGTCGGCAGATCACTAAAAATCTGTTGCATCAGTAGACTTTTCAACAATTTGGATTAAAGTTGTGTTAGATGTACCTGATAAATAACATGGCTAGGCAGACCCTTTCATGGTTAATTGATCTGTTGTGTTAATGTAGTATCTGCAACGACATGTGCTTGGCAAGATATATATGCCCATGATAGAAATGGCCAAATGTTTAGTGTGCATACTGAATTAACCTGCCACCCAGTTCCAATTAAATACTTTTAATGCTAACGATACAAATTGATTTAGTATCAGGACAGTACCTGTTCAGTTGGGTATAGGTTGTGTTTGCTGACTCTATGCATTGTGCAGAATTCTAGTGAATAACATGTTTTATTTTTGGATCAGTTGTTGATTTTTGCTGCATTTTGAAGTGACATTTGGTACAGTGTTAAAGTTCCTGCAAGGTGCTAGAATTCCTGTGAAAATGAGTACAACTGGTTGAAATGTGTCCCAGAAAGGATTCGATTTTGTGCACTTTCTACACAAGAGTGTTCAGATCAGTGAAATTAGGCCTAATTAGTAAATGTTATTTTTGAAGATCCTGTGGATCAATGAAATAAAATCTTAGTTTAAATCCTTTTTAAAAACTATTATTTGACCAAATTTAATGCGCAAAAACCATTAAATAAAAAGATATATTTAATTTATATTAACTGAATTTATTGCTGTATGTTTGACATTTGACTTGGCTTTTTGTTTATCCATCCCTCCCCAACACACACACAGATTCTTGTTAAACTGAAGTTGGGTGCATAATGCGGTCAGCAGTAATGTAAACAAACTATTGCATTATAGCAGGGTTCTGCTGGATGCTGAAATCCATGTAAAAGTACACATACTGTACAGTTTTGGACAAATGAAACTTTAAATTGCTTTAAGTTTCCCTTATACACAAGATTTATTTCATTGTAATTCTTATTTATTTGATTTGGTCTTGGACTGCAACTTTCAGTTGTGGCAAACCCTGTATTATGAGTGAGGGCTGTAATTATAATTAATAGTAAAATGATTGCTAGATTAATGAGACTTTTAAATTTGATTTCTTGCATATTATGTGAAAGCAAATGATAAAATAACCATTTTTGTCATTTCATGTACACAACCAATAATAGTTTTGAGTTCAGTGACAAACATACTTATTTAAATTGTTACCATCAAAAGGTGGTGATCAAGCCAAGTCACATGGTGCCCAGCTTTGATTTAAAGTTAACCAATGTTTTATGTTATACTTTTGTTTCACATGTGTAGCTTGCTGCAATCAGATCGGATGCAGCTGAAAAATACCTGATCCAACTGCTTATTACATTGATGAAGAAAGGTAGTTTCGATTAATCTTTGTGCCATCAATAGACAATGTCAGCAGTGGTTTCTTCTTTAGATATGTTACCTGATCATAGTACATCAGGAGTTCATCCATTCCCTTGCTATTAGGGTCCTCCCAAGCTTGAGTTTAGCAACAGATCCCATCCATTTATCACTTCTGCTTCTGCAAGGAAACATATTCTTTTTAGAATCCTGCAAAAGCA
The DNA here is from genome assembly GCA_028554795.2 of Sinohyriopsis cumingii. Taxonomy (NCBI): domain Eukaryota; kingdom Metazoa; phylum Mollusca; class Bivalvia; order Unionida; family Unionidae; genus Sinohyriopsis; species Sinohyriopsis cumingii. The sequence continues at coordinate 62,975,656 of CM068836.1, forward strand.
AATCTACTTGTTCCATTACATCATTCAAGTGTAGCAACATCATGTAGAATCTGTGAGATATATACTTTGTCTGTTTCTCTGAACAGTCTGTAATTTCACTTAATGGGACTATTATGCAAATGACATCAGCTTTCGTTGCTTAGAATGGGCCCCCACTCGCATGGAATCAGTCCTTTGTTGTGAAAGCTCTTTCCTTGCCTAAGGGGTTAGAGTATCCACCTCAGATGCAGGAGGTCGAAGGTATGAACATTTTGGCTGAACCGTACCAATGACATAAAAATGGTACTAACAGCTGCCTTACTTGGTACTCAGCATTAAGAGGTTGGTGTTATGACTGATTAGCCTGGTGTCAGGATAATGTAACTGGGTGGGGCATGATGCCCCAGTGCTAGGCATCACTATAAACTGGCACACTGCAAACATCATAGTGATATGACTAAAATTGTTAAAGTAACGTTAAAATCAAAAACAGACTTGCTGTTTCCTTGTTCAACCCTTTGCCACCAGAACATATACAGTGCCCTTTAAAGCTTTTAAAGTCAAATATATCGAGCCAGTTAGAAGAAGATATTGTTTATTTTACTCCTAAAAGAGACAAGAACAAATCTTAGATCAGTCTGTATCATCATGGGTACAATGTGTTATCTGCCATGTGTATAGAGAATTAGCTTAGACCAAATTAGTTTCTTGTCAAATGGGAGATCCCTCATATCTGACTGCCACCTAATTAGGTTGACTACGTGTAACACTTGTGCTTAAAACATGCTTGGGATGGTTGGATTTTGCGAGATAATGGTTGTAATGTACTCTTAATGTATTTTGATTGGGTAAGTACATGTATTATCAATGAAATATTTACTCCCAAAATTGGTTTTTCCAATTTCATTTACTCACTTGCAAATGTTTTTTCTCCTGAAGGCATGGCGAGATTATGGAAAATGTAACAGTTGGAATGTGTGCTCTCACTGGTCAATTGATAATGCTCTTTCGTCTGCAAGAGTACTTGCTCAGAACACAAGTGGAGTAATAACCATTGTGCCCCCCCTCCTCAAGAAAAGCACTTGAATGTTGTTAAAACATGTTTAGTTGCATCTCAGGACAGTGAATAACTGATAAAAGGATAAGACATGCTCTTCTTTTGCTACCATATGCATCAATTTCCCAAAAACAATGTGCATCCAAAATGTCTTAGCTTTGTTGAATGGATAAAGAACAGTGACAAAATAATAATAGTAATAATAAAGACTCTATTTAATGATGGTTACTCTATTAGTTACAGTTGATGTCATGTACAGATGATTTAAAGATATGCATCTATATTTTCAGAAAACAACCCATACTTTCCCCGTCTCTGCCACATTTGTAAGTGGCCGGAGTTTCAAGGTTATGGATTTAATTTGCACTCTGATAAATCAGGACAGTTTATTGGTAAAATTGATGATGGTTCACCTGCAGAAGTAGCTGGATTGAGAGAAGGCGATCGGATTATTGAAGTTAATGGTGTTAACATTGAATCAGAGAACAACCAACAGGTAATAACCAGGATAAAGGAAGGCGGAGATGAAACCAAATTACTCGTTGTTGACAAAGCTGCAGATAACTATTACAAGAGCAACAACATCATCGTTAAGGGGGATATGCCAGGAGTGAAGCATCTTACATCAACAAAAAGGGGCACGACAGGTTCGTAACTTTGAGTTAAATTAAAAAAAAAAATATTTCAGTTGTTTATGTAGCATATCCCAAAAGACAGTATACTTATTTGTGGTGTTCTATCACAACTGAAACTACCTTCAGACACATAGGACAGTATGACAGGTTAACCTTATGCTGTGTTCAGTAATTATTCAATTATTATGTATATGGCATGCATGCATCATGCATATGACAGGACATGGCATATATGCATCATGCATATGACAAGACCTGCATCATTTACACTGCAGAGCTGAATCAGCATGAAGATAACCAGTATAGGTCAAGATTATATGCTCATGTAATAATCATTAATCATTCATGACTATTGGTTCAAGAAGAAGTTGAAAATTTGAATAAACATTGAACTTTTGATATTTGATATTTCAGGAGTAAAGGAAGTAAAACAAAATTTCACATTGTAGAACTGCACGTCTTGGTTATCTTTGCTGATGTATGGGGATGGGGGGTGGGCAAGTTCCACCTCTGTCCAGACTGTTATTTAATCCCATGAGGAATTGGCTTAAAGATGCCAGATTTGGGAAGGGGATCATCCCCACCCACGTATCTCTCTAAATCACTATGGGCTATGGAGCCTTTCACTGCAGGGAAGCGATAGGCCCTTTCCCTACATGCAGACATCATTGTTCTTAAGGATTTTGGCTTCGATGTAGTGATGTGGTTCCTGCAGGCAGTGTACCTACATCATCTTGTGAAGTTGGGTCAGAAAAGATGGAGGTTGATGAACCTTTTTCGAAAAAAAACATTCGGCAGGTGGAGAGTCACCCTCACCCACTCACTGCTCCCACTGCTAAGGTTAGCCTGTTAATTCCATTGTAATAGTTTACTGGTTCAAGATTTCCCTTTCCTCTCCCTCCAACCTCCCACCCCTCCCCCTCACCGGGCAACAGAGAGACATTGGGTCACATAGTTCTGCCTCTTTGGAGAGAGCAAGACAAATGACGTCCTTTTTGTCCTCGTCGATGTGCACAAGTTTGATACAGAACAGGCCAATATGGTACCTCTTCCCTTTGAGTCCCTTGCCCCATTTCATCCATTGTTTGGGGGGGAGGGCCAAGTGGTCTAAAGCACTGTCAGTTACAGATCACTGCCATCTCACCTCTGTCTGCGTGGGTTCGAGTCTAGGATTCGGCCGATGTGGATACGTGAGAAAGCTTTTCAGTAGCTTCTCGTGGGTTGTGGTTCTTCCTGGGGTTTTCCCTGGTTCTTCCTCCACCATTAATACTGGCCACCGTGCATAGTCTATCGTGTGCTGAAAAATGGCGTTAAACCCCACAACAACCACCACCCATTGATTAAGGTAGTAGAGGAAGAAGAGAGCTGGTCTTTTGACTGCAAAAGAGGTTTACCCAGAGACCTGTGTTCCAAACCTTCAGGTACTGTTGATTCTAAAATTCTTTGCAGTTTGGTTAAGCAGTTTATGCATATTCATGAGAAACAAGGGAATCTCTGTGCATATGGGAGAGCTTACCAGTCCTTTCCCAGATTGAACCTGTAACTCCTGAAAATTAAAGACCACGAGGTTCAAGGGCCTGTCTAATTTGTTCATCGTTGGACGATGTGATGAAAGTCGTGTTTTGGCACTCTCATTGCTTTCTCCTTTCCTTGTTAGGACCGCTTTGGTGGCCTAGCGGTTAGAGCGTCTGCCTCAGATGCAGAAGATCAAGAGTTCGAACCCACAGCTGAGTCATACCAAAGAATTGCCAAAAAGGTACTAACAGCTGCCTCGCTAGGCACTCAGCATTACGATGTTAGTGTTAAGACTAGTTTTCCTGGTGTCAGGATAATGTGACTGGGTGGGACATCATGCTACATGTCTGTAGCATGATGCCCCAGTGCTAGACATAGCTATACACTGCCACACTGCAGACATTGTAGCAATATGACTGAAAAATTGTTAAAGCTACATTAAAAAATCCTAATAATACATTAACAATACACACCTGTCCTTGTTAGCCTACCAGTGTGAAGGCTTTTTCTCCTTGGGCTCAATTATCATTGCTCAGACTGTGATTTATGCAAGTTATATCCTGCAGTAATCTCCTACTCTTCAATGGGGGTGAGTATTCCTTGTGTTTGTTTTTCTTTGCCAGTTGTGGGATCATCAGTCTCCCACCAAACTGTCACTTCAGCTGTGCAATAGCGTCGGGTTTGGTGTTATTGGTTGGTAATAAAATGTAATGGGGGGATGTTTACTAATTTTTATGATACAGTACTTACCTGTTGCTATTGCAGGTTCCCTCCTCCCACCCCACCCGTATGTCCCACTAAGTTAGCTTGCTCCATAGGAAAAGAATTAAGGGGCATTATGCATGTGCAAGTGTCTGTTTGGTATCCCAAGAGCAATCCATTGTTCTGTAATCTTCTGGTTCACTCTAATGGGAGTACACATTTTTGTCATATAATTTCCCACCCAAAAAAGTACCAGCTGTAAAGTAGCCACAGATAAGTATTGCATCCTTAAAATTAGTTTTACACCCACCTCTTCCCCACCCCAAACTATATCTTCAATCTGTTTGAAGTTTCCTGGTTTAACTGATAGGTCAGGTGCCCTTTACCATGGTACAGCCAAGTTAAAGGTTCACCTAGTTCATGCACATGCAAGAAGCAAAGAATATTTGGCATGTTTGACTGCACTTGGCAAAATCTAGTGATAAAGATCATAATTTTGCTGTAGCAGACACCCACCCTCATCATTAAAGACTAAATTGAATAAAGAGAATTTGTTAATTTGATGTTTTACAGCACACAATACAAGTAGCTTATTTAGAGCAACTGGAGTTAATTTGCTTGCCCAGGGACATATAGTCACAGTAGCTAACTCAGGCTGATCTGATTATAGGATATGAACCTGCACCTTTTTAACTCCTTAACCCCTGGCACCCCGTTTACGTGGCAGGAGGTAGTAGCCTACTGCCAAGCTCTAGCGTCAAGGTCATGCATGATACACTTAAGTGGGTGGTATTATAGAAGGTAGACAGATGTAGCTCTACAATGATACCAAATAATCAGGAAGTTCTAGTTGCACTACAAAATACAGAGGGAAAAAACTAATTTTTAGGTCCCAATTTTTTTCTGCCCAAAATTCGCCTATGGTTGGAATCCGATTTTGTGTCATGTTTTTAGACTTTTTGGCCTCAGATCTAAGGCAGACTGGTCTGAACTGCACACAGACAGATGAACCTTTACAAAAAGTATAATAAGATGGGCATTTGGAATAAAGAGTGGTCTCAATATGAAAATGATGGGTCCGTTAATCCTTTACCTCATGCAAGCGCCTTTGGACGCCTCTACTTCATTCGCATACAAGCGCCTTTGGATGCCTCTACCTGATTCGCATATAAGTTCCTTTGGGTGTCTCTACCCGATTCTCATACAAGTGCCTTTGGATGCCTCTACCCGATTCAGCCATTTTGAGCAGGTTTTCGTAGCGCCACCTTCGGGGAAAACCCCCTATTAGATACTACATTCATTGCTGTGAATGACCATTATGTCAGATCATGTGATCGCTGTTTATGCTCTGGTCGAAATCTGCTATTTAAAGAACTGGGTCGTATTATCCACTCTCCAAAATGAATGTCACAGATTTTATTAAGTACTTGCAGAGTTTTCACGATTAGAATCACAACTATGAAAGCTTTAGTAAATTAAGTAAAGGCACTGATATTGGTGTAGGCAGCAATTAGTTTTTATAAATTATCAAATTCAGATGACTTAGTGATGTAGACACAGACAAAGCAATTATAAATTTTGAGTATGAGAAATGGCAGCTACAGTTGGTCACGTGGCTTCACTGACTTGATGTTGAACGAGTTCTCTCAAGATTTTAAAGCACATAAAAAAATTTTTCCATGAAAAATAATTTACAGCTATAATGATCAGACTTTAATCTACAATTTTTCTATACATGTGATGTGTACCAAAAATGTAAAATGGTTAAAATTGCTGTTAAATGTAACATACACTACACTGCTTAACAGTTAACAGGCAGGCCTATGTGGATGGAGTCGAATAGGTAACATGTTCTATTTATAGCGCACTGCACTGGGTGGCTTTGCTACGTATGTATCGAAGGGCTAAAAAGCCATATACTCTGAGGTAAATGGTTAAGCAATAAAAAGGACTCCAACTTTTACCCTTCTGCTCATGCGCGAGCAAAATAACCAATGAAAAACGATGTTTCTAACACAACTAGGAATTAGGTTAATGGGAAATCACTTGGAAGTCAATGTATTAGGATGTATTCAGAAATCGTCCACAAAATGTGTTTCCTACTCGCATTTCACGCAAAAACAACAAAAACATCCAGGGGTTAACGAGTTTATCCCACAGCTTCTCATTTGAGTACTGCCCATTGTGTTGCAAAAGGCATGAAAACCATTTTCTGATTTTGAACTTGACAGATACAACAAATTATGTGAAAATTGTGTCAGTTTTTATGGATGCACTGACTTAAATGCATTTATTGCTGACCCCCTTTCTGAATCCAGTCAAAGGTGCAATTTCATTAGTGTTTTAAGCTATGGATCAACAGACAGTGCCATCCTAGAATAAGAAATTGTTGATATATCCTATCTTTTATTATGTAAAAAGGTTCTCCTTGCAATTTAGTTGGGAAAGAGATGGTTGCTTCAGGAAATGCAGATGGAATTCTTGTTGGCATAAAAATGCTTTGACCTTAGTGTATTAACATCTAAAACTTAACACAGAACTTTAGTCAGTCAACAAGCCATCTCGTGCAAATTTTGATAATGCCTCAGTTGATATAGGAAATAGGTCGGGTGTTATAACTGAGGAGAAATCTGTAATACTTTAAGCAACTATATTACTTGTAAGCTTGCACTGGCTGCTGATAATGTACGTGAATTGGTTATCATACATGAGTAACTCTGAGGGTACAATAAAAGGGATGGTTTTTGTTGTACCATTTATCCCTAAGAGAAAGAATGGGCTTAGTGAAATTGCACATGTGCTTGACTTGGAACTTGCTCACTTTTCGGTTAAGCAAATACTATGGTTGTCTAGCAAGAAACAATATGCTCTGAATGCTGTTGGAAAAATGGCAGACTGTAATATCCATGTGCAGCATGACATTACAGCAGAACAGATATTTTGCTTGTTGTACAGCAGGCTAACAAAAAATTTGACTTGGGGTGCAGTTTGTTTCATGGGTTTCTTTTCTATTTGACTAAATGGCAATAGTGACAAAGCTATCAAAGCTATTTCAATGTGCAATTCAGATCGATCTGCTTTAGATCTGAGGCCAAAAAGTCTAAAATCCAGGCACAAACTCCTGTTCTGACCACCGGCAATTCCAGGCCTTAAAATTCAGATCTAAAAAATAACTTTGTTCCCCCCATGTGTTTTGTAATGCAAGTAGAAAGTCTACATTATTTGGTATCATTGTAGAGCCACATTTGTTCACTTTAATGTAATACCACCCACTTTGTTACATCATAAACACTGTTGGTATGGAGCTCAGAAGTAGAGTACAACCTCATGATGCATAAACATGGCACATGGGATTCATGAGCTACTATAGCAGAATCATTCCTGAGATAGTCTGCTATAGCAAGATTGCACAGGTACTTCTGTATTATTTCACCCTCTTGCAGTTCATATGAGCGAGGTTTTTCAGCTGTATTAAAAAAAGTTTGAGGCAAGACAATTTCTATCACCAACTACTGATATTGTTAAAGGGTCCAGATTTGCATGTCTAAAGGGCAGATATACCAATAGCAGGGTGGGTGCATTCATCAGAACAACATTCTTGATCTGCATATGCACCAGACCAAGGCAGATCACTGACGGGACAGATTTCAAGAATCTTGGAAAATGAAATTAATAGCCCAAATTTACGAGTAATGTAATACACGAATGTGAGGTTACCCCAAAAATATTGTTTCCCCTATTGCATTGTTTTGTAAAATTAAGGTAGGCAGGTTATTTTTTTAACACTATATATATTTATTGTGATTTTTTGTTAAAACGGGGGTGTGTGTGCTAGATTCGGCAATGAGAAACTGGAATGGTCAGCCAACTATAAACATGCATATTTTAATTTTGGCTTAATGCATAATTATGTTTCAGTTTTTATCATGTTCAGCATTGATTTCACTCCATTTTATTAATCCCCTATGACTGTAAACAAAGGCCATTATGGACTACTGGACGTTTTATTACTAAGATAACTGAAGAAAAACCTCATTCCTTAGAAATACATACTTTATTCATTAAATGTCTTACATTTTAATTGTTCTTTTGTATTGCATTTGATGTTCCCGACGTTAACTGTGTATGTTGGACCAGATTCCTCGCAGTCTTACATATGCAGGACATGCCACTCTTAGACCCTGTTTTCAAGTCCTGAAAGTTATATGATGCCACATTCGATCAGTATGAATGGTCATTTCATTCAAAGCATCAGCAGTTCTGTACACATTTGAAATGATACTTGATCAGTGTTAGATCATTCTCTCAAATAGAGCCATATGATCGAGTCAACGGTGGTCATTTATTTTAAAGATGTTTGACACATCTAAAAAGGTATGAGCAGTATATTGATGAGTGAGATCATGTCTGCTATCTCAATTTATGTTTTGCAGTGTTCACAAAATTTCCCATCACATTTTAAACATAGCAGTTATAAACTAGGGAATCAAATACCCAATCTATTAAATTCTTATCTTGAGCTCTGCTTTATAGACAGCTACTGTATCTACTCATGAGTCCAAATGCAAACTGCACACAGATCTGTTAATACATCAGGCACTGGCAGATATGGGTCTGTGCAGTTTGTTAGGAGTAATAAGTAGACAATATAGACACTGATCTGCATGTACATTATGCTCTGGCTGATCAGGATTTTTGTTGTTTGCAGTTTTTCTCGACTTATAGGCGAGTATACATGGCACATACCAGATCTCCCCTGTGAATGGCAGGTTTTACCATGCCAGCAGTGATGTGTAATGTCAGCAATGTTATCATAAATCTTACCATAAATCTTAGGATTATATTGTTAAAATTGTCCTCACCATTGTCCTTGTGAAGATTCTATGTTAACAGTTTTTAAGGTATTTTATGTTCTGCATCTGTTATACTGAAATTGAAACTTTGTTATGATATTACTTTAGGTGGGAATTTTTCTTGGGCGATTTGGAATGGGCATGGCCCCATTATTGGGTGGGGAGATAGGATCATTTGGGAAGAAACGTTAAAATATAAGTGCCGAAATTGGTAATTCTGCATGATCTTGAAATATTTGACATTTGGTTTCAAACCCATTTAGATTAGGAATGGGGACTATCCCTTAGGGCCTGCTTTTTATCAGTAATTAGGAATGGGGACTATCCCTTAGGGCAGCCTGCTTTTTATCCGTAATTCAGTGTTCATTCCAGTGGATCACAAGCATCACAAATATTCTTAACCCGTTTCATTTTTATTTTATTATACTGTCACTATAAGCCACTCAGGCTGTGAGCCTTCTGTACTGTGAATTGTATTTTTGTGCTTTGAGTAACATTTCCCTTCAAGAATTTATTTTGAACATTTGAGGCTACATTATTTTTTGTTTCTCTCAAGGTTGTTGCTTTGGGCATAATGCTTTCTCTTTGCATTTCTATCCATGCACATTGAATGAGAGTGCTTAATTTGTGCCCATGCTATCAAAATTTGCAAGATGTTTCTGTTAGCCAGAGTGATTACCATATGCTTCTTTGGTACAGAGTGCCATCTATTGAGTGAGCAAGTCCTGAATGCATTTTATTCTCATCATTGCTGTCATGATCTTTTTGTACAGGGGCACATCTATGAGTGCTTAAAGTTTGTACCGTGATATATTGGATTCCTCTGTCTTGCTGAGACAGAAATCTGCTGAAATACACAGGCCAGACAACTTTATGTTGAACCTTTGCAGTGGAATAGTGACCCTCGCATCTGGAAGGAGGGGGAGTAAAAATCCCCATCAAACAACTTTTTTGATTGGGAGGTTGCCCAGAAATTAAGCTTTTCAAGTGGGGATGGGTGGCTAGAATTCTTGTAACACAGAACCTTTGTAAATAATGTGTTTTATTCGTAGTAGCAGTAGGATCGGTATATCCTTGTTCTGAAAGGTGTAATTTTTTTATCACTGGGCTCACTTGTAGATCTTGACTGTTAAGGTATACAGAAAGGTGGAAAGGTGACCACATGTATGCAGGTACATGTACATACCTTGAGCTGGTCCTTCTGATGCTTTTTTCATGTGTTTATATGCAACCAAACTGCCTGTTTGTTCTACTTTGTATTCTCACTCATAAGTACAAACTCAAACTGCAAACAGTAAAGATCCTGCCATAGCATACTGTGCCTGCAGGGTTAGGGTCTTTGTTGTTTGTTCTAATTATTACTCATAGCAAACTGCTATGTGACAGCAGAGTTGGGTCTGTTCAGTTTGCAGTTGGATCTGTTCATTTTGCATTTGGACTCAACTTGTTAAAGAGTAAACGGAAATTCTGATTTACACACAATAGACTCCTGATCATGAGCCACTGGCAAAAATCTGCAGTGTTCATTTTTCATCAAGTAGCCTGGCGATACATTTAAAAAAAAATAAAAAAATGCATAAACCTGCATAGTCACTAATTGCAAGCCAGAGTACTATTTTTTCAGAAAAGTTTACCCATTATGACATTTCGTACTGATTGAATGAACCAGTTTCTCTTTCAAATGCAGTCACTTGATGACCAATAAAATGCGCTCTCATTGATGTGGTACAGCTTGTTTTGTTGTGTTGATGATGACGTAATTGGCTAATCCATCTTGCTTAGAAAAGAGGAAATCCTCTTACATGCAGTCATGGATAAAAAAAAGAAGCCTATTGGCTTACGATGAAGATAGATTTTGATCTTGTGATAGGAGATAGATCAGGCGATTTGGATCTACAGTATTCATAACTGGTTTTATTTTGCATACAGATACACATGGTACAAATTTGAGAACATTTCCCAAGGCCACTTGCTATGAATATATTGAAAGCTAAATTATGTCACATTAAGTTAATTGGTACATAGAGTATGCTAGAGGCCTGTGTGATCAGTTTGGTCAATTGAAATCTGAAAATACATTGTTCAAGTCCACTAGGGAGAGACCTTTTACATGGAACCACATTTCATGTATACAGTGTAAAATCTTTCTCCCTTTTTATCTTTCTCCAGACACACCTACACATCCATCCACACACAAACACCTATTTTTCTGTTCACTTGGACATTGGCTGTAAATAGTGCTGTCATGGAGAAGCAGGTGATTCACAATCACTCCATGATGGCTGATGTCAGAAGTATTTATTATCTCTATGCATTCCTGTTTTGAATAAGGCAAACATTAATAAGCTGGGCTGGGCTGGGCCAAAAAAGACATGCGGCACTATTTAGTCTATACTTTCTACCTACTCAAAAGGGGGTGGATTGGGGTCCTTTCATAACCACTGCAAAAGGAATCAACTTTTTCTTTGTGATGCTGACATGGGCAAAGACAAAAGATTGGTGTTTGAATAGATTATACCACTACTAATATATATATATATATATATATATATATATATATATATATATATATATATATATATATATATATATATATATATATATATATAGGCACTAATGCAACAATCATGGGATACTACAGATGTAACATCACAATACATATTTTAAGGTTGTACACATGTTTTCCCCCATATTACTGTCATTTAAATCCACAGAATTTTTACAGTTAACAAGCTGTAATATAATATTCTCAATACCTGTGTGATACACAACTGGTGGAGCTTTGGAACAATTGTGTTGACCAGGTTATAGTAAGCTGCAAAGAAAGTGTTCCTCATGACATGGATGATGGCATTTTAACTTTTACTAATAGCAGCAATCTTCGCTACTTCCATGGTCTTTGTATCCCGCATCACCGTTAGTGCAAAGGTATTATTGTTGTCACCTGAAAAAAATGCATTATCAAATGTAAAATATCTACTTTCCTGACATCTACAGTCTCACTCATTTTTTTAAAATAGAAACACCAGGTATTAAGCAAATCTATATTATGTATATTATTTTCCAAATAATAGTTTTGTAAGGAACTTTAGTTAATGACATTTTAATACTAAAACCCTATGATCGTACTGTGCAGTGTAAGATAAGTGATGTATAATGCGACCATCAATTTCATGCATCAGTAATTAAATACCCCCCTCTTTTTAAAGCTCTAGCTTCACAATGAACATCTCCATCAACCAGGAGTTGAGAAATTGATTTTTGCCGGGCTTTACATGCTTTGCTTTTAGTGAATTACTTCCTAAATCCCAAGAATGATCACTGAATGCTCTAGAATTTTTCTAGACAAGCAAACTAGGATCTCCATTCCCACCAATGAAACTTACACGAGTCAACACCTGGCATAAATGTACCATATATATAAGCATTAATTACCATCATTAAATTAAAAGGAGTGAAGAAACCTATCACAGAGTATATGTCCCCCCCCACAAAAAAAAAATTCAGAAAAAATATATTGAGTCAACAGTGTTATATGTATATACTAGTTAACAATAAGGAAATAACGGTGGAATATAAAATGTGGGAAATCGTTATCGCATGTATGGTAGCCTGAGACAACATTTGAACTGTTAACATAAATTCACACCCATTTTTTTTAAGGCATTGTTAGTTATAACAAAAATGGCTATGGTTTATTTGTCAGACAGTTGCTAGTGCTTTCACGCACTGTAGAAGAGACGGTTTCTTTGAAGCATGTCGAAGAGGTTTAAGTCTAACCTTCAGCTATTGTATAGAATATGAAATTGGGGCACATGGGGAGGGCAAATGATGCACTCCACGTGGAGAAACATCATGTCCTTTTTGAGAATTTCATGTGTTTTCAGATTCAATCTCCCTACATGGCTTTTGAAAAGATTTATTGTTTTCATGACATGCTAAAATAACTGTACGGTATTAACTAAATTTATTCAACAACTATTTGAATTCTGTGGAAATTAAATAATTTTTCCCGTACATTTTAAACTTCAACACAGATGGGTCATTTTTCAATGGAACAAATTCGGATTTCTTGGAACTATTGGAATTGATAGGACTTTTAGGAAATAGGAATTCATTCACCATTGCTGTTAAGTTAATTTGTATTTTGAGAAATAAATTATTTTCAATTATGCAAAACTTGTTTGTTTTGCTATTTCTTATTGTGTAGTTTAAGTCCCTGCAATTGTAACACAGGAATGGCGACAAAAGTGAAAGATAAATGAGCAAAATTAAAATATATTGCTTACCCTGCCTGGATTCATGTTTGGTGACACACTCCTTCTTAAAAATATCACAGCCAGTTGAAAATAAATTGACGACTTGTGCCTTAATACATATATCACAGAACATTTGCTTTAACATTGTATCATATATCGGCCATGGATGCCCAAGTTTCCAGCTGTCGAGAAATTTTCAGGAACTTACGACACGTTCATCATGATGTGGTGTTGTACTTGAAGCATTACTATCATCACTACATGTAGACGACGTTGGACAACCAGGCATAACTTCAGGTTTAGTGACTGTGTTGTCTGATGAATTTGCACTAAATCCAAATGCTGTTAATTTTGTTAACTTACTTTTAGGATGAGATGATGAACATGCAGTGTTTAACTTCTGTTTACCCGTGATAATGTTGCACTGTTAACACTATATAATTCTGATTGAGATTTTTGTTTCATTGGCAAAACTTTTATTACACCTCTCCCTCGATAACTCGCGCACAACGGGGTCCACAAACATAGACCGCACTATAAACAATACGCGAGTTACCGAGGCACCTCCAAAATTGGAAATAAATTCCTCATTTTACAATCACGTCGGTAATAATTTTTAATAATGCGCTTTTTCTAATGAAGTTGTTCGTTATTCTGTTAAAATAACATTTTTTTCCTTCAAAATATCCAACATATGAAAGATCGTTCCAACTGGTTTGAAGAACCATCACGTGTATGCGAAAAATCTGTGTATTACATCACTGCTTTATATTATTTATTTTATTTTATTATTTATTTTATTATTATTTTTTTTTGTTGGTATGTTTAAAAAAAAACAACAGAAGGATTAGCCGTCATTCAATTAATTGTAGCTGTTTCTGTTCGTGTCTTCAGAGGTTGGTCGATTGTAGATATAGCCTGGTAGCATGATTGAGTGTATCACAGCATACACTACTCAGTCCAGATGTCAACATAAGCGGATTATGATGTAACAATGCACTGTAAAGATGGGTTTGTCAATACGAACAAACGATTTGTTTATGTAACAGATAGATTCCAGTGCATTGTGTATCCCAGTTTGTAGCTTCCTTTCATGGTCCCTTTAAATTTCTCCACTCCAAATCCATGATTTATGTACAAATTAAACAGCCAAAAGGGCTGTAACCCAAAAAGCGCCAGATGGTATATTTTGACGCCAATAAGGAAAAAAATCACAATTTACAACATTGGCGAAGCCCAGGACGATTTCTGTTACATACTCCAACCATTTCCAACTTCACAATTGAAGCATGTGTAAATTCTAACATACACATTAATAAGTGCGCTGGTTTACTAGAACGTAACCTAATAGCAAATTAAAAAATTAATTCTTACCACAAGCTTACAATCTACATAATTCTCTGCATAAGGTTCAAGCCCATTTCTCAAATATGCATGTAAATGAAACACTACAAAGGTAATTCTTCATACATACTACTGCAAAAAATCGAGCAAATAACTTACTGATGTTTTCAAAGCTTTGTCTTTCCTTAGAATTTACCTCTAAGATTTTCTGCCAGATTACGAGTGGCTTCTTGGAGTAAACCTTAATGATCAGCAATCCGTCCAGGCGAATACTCAAATTTCTCTTACAAGTTGGAAGGTATCATTTGGGTCTGAATCGCAATCATGCCATCTATGAAAGTTTTTATTGGATATCGCTGTGGACCAATCGAATCAAATTTAGTAGACAATGTCCCTCTCGCTGCTTGTCAACCTGGAGACAGGTGAGAACATGCCCTGTTTCTCGTTACTGCCTTTTGATTGTTGAAATAACTTCTAACATACAGGTGTGATAACAGCAAGCTTTTGTTAAGTGATGTGACTGTTGCCTTCGCCAACTCAAGTTTCTGGTCTCTGGCTGGTCATGGTAACCTTATGTCAGATCTTAACACTAACCCTGCGGCAGTGTTTAGAGATCAAATACAAGACCTCTGTAATATTCCCAAGGCAGGTAGATTGTAGCTTATACATTACTTTATAGCTGGGGCTTAGCAAATGCGACATGCATCCATCTTGCACATATTTATTGATGGCTGTAAATTTAATTGTCCTGTCTCCACAGTTCCTAATGGTTCATGTACACTTTTGGTCAATATAATATACAATTACAAATGCAAAATCATGAGTTTTGATCAGTGCGTAAAATTCTTGACATGAGTATATAGAATCACCTGTGTAAAGCTGGATGTCTTCATTTCACATCAGTTTGCAGAATTAATGGTGTATGTATGAAAATTAACATGTTCTCATTAATTTTTCTGCCCCCCCCCCCCCAATCATTTTACTGTTTACGTTATTCTTTGTTAGTTTGGAGAAAATAAACATTAAATATTCCTGACTTTTGGATACCAGGGTTAGGCAAATACACCAACGATGTGAAGGTAAAAATTCTTGAAAACCATTTAATATGTATTGTCAATACTGTTCATGCATCAAGGTCGCAAAATCATTATAAGTATCATATGGAAAGACTTGCTAACACCCAACCCTAGTTATTGTAACAGTCTGTGCTGACTGCATAAACCTTTTCTGTAGATGCATTGTACTATGTAGTTTTACATACTGGTAATTAGGATACCAGTTCTCTCATGTAAGCATTTATTTTCGGATACATGTTTGTATAATATAAGGGAAGGCCATTTCACATGAGTCGACAGTTACTACCTTGTAGACACAATATTGGTTGTCAGTGTATAATGCACTCAGAGCCTTCATACAAAATAAACCCAGATCTGACTTCACACAATGCCATAATTCAAGATCACTGCATTTCATCTGAAATCACTTGTAGAACCAACACCATATACATGTACACTGATCTCTTTGCAATATGTGTTGGAAGATTAGTTTCTAAGCTGTCTGCAGTTGAGTGCATGTTATATCACAGATGAGTGCATGTTATATCACAGATGAGTGTATGTTATATCAAAGATGAGTGCATGTTACTGCATATGTAAATAAGGTATCATGACCAACTTTGATCGGATGATGATGAACTTTACTATCTAACCTAAACTTTGTAACTATATCATTTAAGCAATGACCTTTAACTCTTAAAGTGCAGTATAGTTATGTTGCACAAGATTCCTCAGTCCTGAAATGCTTTAGAAAATTGTTTTAGAAAAGAAAATTTCACTGCTTTTAATTTGCCTGTACTGTACGTAATACACAAACCCTATATGAAAAGTATTTATTCCAGTCTGAACTTTATTATAAGTATCAAGTCACATATGGAACTTATCATTCAGATAAAACTACAAATTACCTTTGCAATTTATCTGTATTTATTTTAAAAAATTTAATGAAATTCAAATATGTCTTTAAAAAAAGACCACTCAGATTTTAGTTGCTCATTTCTGTGTGTATGTGTGTGTTGCAGCTTTTTATCTCATTTTGTAATCAACACCACAAGCAAGTTTACACTCCAAACTCCACCATAAGCAAGGCAAAGCAGATCTTCGGTTTGTCAGACTTTACATTTCCTCAAGTCTGCCACATTTGTTTCCTGTCCTGCATAAAGATTTGTTTAATCTGTCCTCAAATGCAAGAAATCTTAATCCAAAAATAGCCATAAATGATCAGTATGTTTTATATTCTCCATTTTCTACATGTGTTTCAAAATGCCTCTGAATAAGGTTGACTGGTATGCCATTTGTTTTTGTCTGTCCAATATGTAGTTTGGCTACCAGGCATTGTATATCGTGTGCAGAAAATGCTTTTTAAGCTTCACAAGATCAAACTAAACAGTTTTTGCTGATGGTGGAATATGTGTACGTTCCAAATTCAGTTCCCATTTCAGTTTATACAAGAAGTTTATATCATGCCCATGGAAAGTAGAACACTGACATATCTAGGAATTTTAAATTTTACTTTATTCAGAGAAATCAAGAATATGGACAGATAAATTCCAAATGACAACCACTGCTGTGTAAAATAAAGAGAACAAAACATACTGAATTTACACTGAAATGCAAACCACATGCTTAGTCCTTAAGCGTTAATAGCGGTATGCACTGTCAGCAACAGAATGTGCTCACAACATTGAATATATAGTTTGGAGCCAGCTGGAGTGTAAATCAAGGGATCAATCATTTAATTTTCCATATGTGTGTATGCAGGGAGTGAGAATTTTTTTCTAATGAGGCTATTTGTTTTTCTTTCATTCCAAGATAAAGAACCTCCATTAAAATGAAGAAACAAGTAAGGTCCTTCCCCTCCACACAAATCAGGGCAAAAAACAACTGTTTTCAAGCTTTTCAGAAAGAATCCTAATCAACTCTATCCACCCCACCTCTTTGGAAAACAAGTGGTCTGGCCCTGAGAGAGATTTGATGTAGATCTGCTGAAAATAAAGCAGTAACCATTTGTCAACACTTACATGAACAAGAATTGGCCTCAAACAAATATGTCCATTTTAGCTTAGGAAGGTCTTGTGCTCTGGTGGCGTAGTGGTTTGAGCATCTGTCTTGGATTTGGAAGGTTGTAGGTTTGAACCCCCGGCCAAGTCATACCAAAGACTTATAAAAAATGGTACTAGCAGCTGCCTCACTTTGTGTGCAGCATTGAAAAGAGTGTTAGGACTGGTTGGCTTGGTGTCAGGATAATGTGATCAGGTGGGACATCATACTACATGTCTGGTGCCATAATGCTAGAAATCAGCTTGTTCACTTCTTGTATTTTCTTCTTTTTAGCATTTATTGTACTACATTGGTTACCCTCATATACAGCCACCCCTTCTGCACTGGGAAAGTGACTTTATAAGACAGGTGGCCTTCTTTCCAGAGGGGAACTATATCTGTGAGATGTGTATGTGTATGTATGCCACTGTGCAAAGACTGATGCTAAGTGTTTTTAAATCGTTTCATGCATTACCAGATATTTTTAATGCTATGTCACTATTGAAAGAATATTAAACAGATTCATTTGGATTTTTCAAAGTGTAAAATGGCACTTCTAGTAGTGATCACATGCATTTTTGATGGCAGACCATTTCAAGAGACAATAATTTAATATAAATGACTGAACAGCCAATTAAGTATCTTTCAGCCAAATAGTTATCTTTCAGCCAAATAGTTACCTTTCAGCCAAGCTACATATGACTTAAAGCAGTTATTAACTTCGTTTAAAAGTAGCATTAATTATTAAATTCATTATTAAATTGTTCTTCTTGTCTTAAAAACAGTTATTTCAAGGTAACATAAATTAATAGTTTGTATTCTTATGCATGAAATGTGAGTGGGGTATTGTTGGCATGCACATTACAAAACCATTCAAAAACATTATTTAAATCTTGGTACATACATTGTTTGGTATTTAAAATTCTTTTTCCATTCACTCCGTTTTTGCATTGCTACAGAATATTCTCCTTTTTTTTATGATCTTGTTTATACGAGTCTTCCCAACATAAAATTTTTCGGCAAGTGAACTCTCCCCATTGTCATCAAGTCCAATAACTTTTTCTTTTAAAGTATTATTTATTTGTTTACGTGATGACATTTTAAGTTTTGTAATGATTTATTACTATGTTTCTAATCGTACACTACTGCAATTTAATTTTGCAGATGAAACATGATTTTTCGGTCTTTGTCTGGTACCCTGTTTTGTTCAGTGTTAGTTGTAGCTCGCACGTGTGTGTGTGTTAATCCACAAAATCTATTTTTAGACTCTCTGACCATGTTATGATCTTGACAATTACTTTGATCGTAATCATCAATTTAAAACAAAAAACAAACAAAAAGAAAAAACATTGTGTGAAGCACAAGCTCTTTCAAAACACTGCTGACCCCATTTCAATCTGACCATGTTATGATCTTGACAGTTGAAAATGTCCAGTCATAATCGTCTATTAATAAAATATAAATTAAAAACCCAATGCTCTATCAAAACATTGCTGACCCCATTCCCTGCAGACATTGGCATTCATGATATAATAATAACCTTAATGGTACATGTACTTTAGCCAACACTTCTTTCAGTAACGAAAACCTGACATCCGGAAACAGACATCAGGAAAGATATCGGATTACTTACCTTACCGTAAATAAATATTGGTCCTGGACACATATTAGTAATAAAATGTGGCTGCTTATGAGGGGTAAATTTTACAATTGTGCACTAATATGTTGACCACTGGTCACGTTAGAGGGGTGGCCTTTCTTGAGGAGTAATTTTGAACACAAACGCACTGGTGCCAAGGGATTCTGGGTGTTGAGTGGGTGGCCACTGGTCAGGGGGGACATTTATGAGGGGGACCACTGTACTGAGATTGTACTAGTGTCCAAAATCAATCTCTCTCAATCTCTCTCTCTCTCTCTCTCTCTGGTGTCAGGATTTAAAGATATAGAGCTATTGAAGCTACTGTACTGTGGATCATTGTTGATAATGTACCTTGAATGTATGTTTTTGTGTGCAAAAGAATGTCAGGTACATTGATTGGAGACACACCATATTAAACAAACAATGTCTAAGGGCCTTGGCATTTGAATTGTCAATGATTTTGAGGGACTAGACCACCAGTAAACTCTGCCTTAAATTCCTGTGTTCCTGTGCTGTACAACACCAAACCAAATCAGATATGTATACTTTTAATATCTGGAAAGGAAAATAATAGCCATACCTGTTTTCTGGAATGTTTTATGTACCTGTTTGTGAAGATAAGCATAGTCGTCCATCTTAGGCAATTCTACGTACACGTCTCCTACTGTCTGAGAATTAGAGGATTTGGTAATTGATATTTTCAGACTATAACCTACTAATGAAATTGAGTTTTTTTTATATTCACTTTTTGCAATGATGAGATGAGGAGCACCCAATTGTTACACACCCCCCACCCCCAACTTTAACCCTTTCATATGCAGTTTGCTCTCTTCTTTTGTTATTCTCATAGTTTAAGTTTGCAGCTTTTCCCATTCATAGAAATTGGTGTCCTGCAGTGCATATTTCAGAAACTATTCACACTTTGCTCTCTCCGCCCTCTCCCTTCCCAGTGTTATGAATGGACCCTGTGGTTTACTTTTCTCTTAAAATTATATGCATGTATATATTAATATACCTGTAGTTAAAAAGAATTTTTTTATGAACGATGGGACCTCACTGTGTTTCCTGTTTCAGACAGACACACTTATAAAGAAAACCATTCGTTACCAATTTGATCATGCATATTTTTTTCTTTTGTTTTTGCTCTATTTGGTCATAGACCAGAAAAGCTTATGGGATGGTTGTCCATCTTTATTTTTGCACAGGTTATCACTACTCCTCCTGGGCTACTTGGAGGATTACGATAAAACTTTACACATACATTCATCCCATGGTCTAGTTGGTTCTAAATTGGAAATGGTGCTGCTCGGACATCCATTATGGCTGTCATGGCAGCCATCTTGAAAATCATGTTGCTATTCCTGCTGAATGGACAGCCAAATATACATGGAGGTATTCACTAAAATGCTGCTTATGATGTCTAGTTGGTCCTAAATGAAAATGGTGCTGATCTGACATACAATATGGCCACCACAGCAGCTGTATAGAAAGACTCATTATTGATATACAGTGGTACCTCGGGTTACGAACTTAATTCGTTCCAGAACTCAGTTCGTAACCCGAAATGTTCGTAACCTGAAACACTGAAATCAATGAAATAGAGACAATCCGTTTCAAGATGAAAGAATCGTTCTTTTTTATTAACATCTGGTCGTTTACCTGACAAAACACAAAGAATATGTGTACTTCACGTATTAAATGAGAAAGAAAACAACCAAATAAATTAAATGTAAAATAAAAATTTAATCCATCTTTCTTACCAAGAAAACGATCATGGGAAATTTGTCACTTTGTTTGCTATTCTGAATCATTAGTTTCAGGAGTTCCTTGTCACTGTTTCTTGGCAGCCAACTGGGAATCTTTCTGCACCAAGAAACTATCAAGGGAAATTTGTCGCTTCCTTTGCTGGAGAATCTTTCTGAAGTGAGCCATCGCATTATCATTCATCAGGTTTACTGCCCTGTTAGCAACAAGTTTGTTTGGATGATGGTTCACAATGAAGTCTTCGACGTCTGCCCACTTGCTGCAAATTTCTTTAATCCTGGCAGTTGAAACGGTCACTGGATCCTCATCATCGGACGACTGCTCCTCCTTTAATGTCTTTAGCTGTTCATTCTGAAGATCCACAAGCTCATCTGTAGTGAGCTCTCCACTGTGGTCCTCAATCAGCTCCTCCAAGTCGTTGCCATCGACTTCCAGGCCCATTTTTTTGCCCAAAGACACAATCTCATCCACTACAGCTGTTGCGTCTGCCTCTAATCCTTCAAACTCTTCTCTCTCTGGTACACACGATGGCCAAACTTTCTTCCAGGCAGACTAAAAGGTACGGGTGGAGACATCATTCCAGGCCTTGTCAATGAGGTTGATGCAGTGGAGGATGTTGAAGTGGTCTTTCCAGTAATCTCTCAGAGTCAATTCGGTGTCATTAGTGACCTGAAAACACCTTGAGAAAAGCTCCTTTGTGTACAGTTTCTTGAAGTTGGAGATCACTTGCTGGTCCATGGGTTGAAGCAGAGGAGTGGTGTTGGGAGTTAGTACTGCGTGGCCTTCGTTTGTACTGTACGCGATCGTTTGTCTCCAACGTTAAACCTTGCTCTCTCTCTCTCTCTCTCTCGCCTTCATTCGTAACCCGAGGCACTGTTCATTACCCGAGACAACAAATTTTCGAAGTTGTTGTTTGTAACCCGAATTGTTCGTGACCTGAGGCGTTCGTAACCCGAGGTACCACTGTACTCCTATATGGATAGTCCAATATGGTCACTATTCAGCAGCCATCTTGCATTGTTTATGCAATGTTTAGGGGGAAAGAAATGGATATATCTTGAAATAGAGTACATATTTACATGTCTTCAACAGTCACAATTACATCGCCTCCTTTGCACAATAGAATTGAATGATATTATTCAGTCTGTTTTTGTTGTACATTTATCTCTGAGGCTCTCAGGTGGCCAAGTGGGCTGAGGTGTTTAGGTTTGTGGATCAGTTATGCATCTCACCATTGTTCATGTGAGTTCGAGCCTTGGCTTGACCATTGTGTGTATGCAAGAAAGCTTGCTAGTAGTTCCCCATGAGTTGGTAACTATTCCAGGGTTTTCTTTAACTACATACTGCTCCCATTATGCTATGGCAGATTAGGATCACTGTTTTCAGTTTGACTCAACTTAAAAGTGAGTATAGATTCTAAACTGCAGCTACATTACAGCTTGTGCAGTTTTTCTCTTCATGCACTGTAGATGGAGGTGAAAAGGTCATGGAGTGGATTAAGTTAAAGTCCATCCTATATCCCCCTCACATTCTGATAATATACCTGTGGCTTCTTGTGAAGAAATGCTCTGTGACATGATGTTGATAAAGTAGGCATGACAACTTTATCTGGCCCCAGTAATCATGGTCTAAGGATTGTGTGTGTGAGAGAAAGATTGAGATAACACTGTGGTACACGTAGTAATGATGTCAATGGACTTATAAATTAATGGCCACATTATATTTGTTGTTTTTTCCTTATTTTTTCAAATAATTTTTTTTCCATCAACTTTATCAACAAATGACAAAGTTTGGTTTGGTTCAATTTTGTTTTGGTTTAATGTCCTTCTTCAGCAGATGATACTGGTGCATTATGTGACAGCAGAACTGGGTCTGTACAGTTTGCAATTGGACAGATTTGTAAGTGATTTTTACAGCAGTGAAATGGATAGATATGGTAGTCTCTTGGCTGACTGCAAAACTATTAAATTCTGTTTGCTACATGTGTAGGTAAATAAACTGGTAGATTTGATAGCCAGGTGCTAATGGTATGTTTCACCTGAAGGCCTTAATAATGCAGAGCTTGGAAAACATTTTGTCAACCCAAATACTACCTTTTCACCTGTCAGCACTTGTTTTCCATTAGGGCAGCAGGGAAAAAATGTTATTTTCATAGTGAAAGTGTTCTCCATCAGAATGTTGCTAAATTTCTAGGCATTGATTGATCGAAACCTTTTGTTTTGTTCTGTTACTATTTCATCCACAGGCTAGTCCATGAGTAAAATTTAGCTTTCTTACATGTTCTATTATCATGAAGATGCATCAGTTAAACCAAGACTTTTGCACTCTTTGTAAGGAGGCTGGCCTCCATTTTATCGGTACAAGCCTGGAGTGTAGACTAGTGACAGTTTATTGGTCAATTCAAGTAAAACTTAAATTTCAGCCAGTGAGATTGCTGGTTTCTAAGCTTAAATTTTAGCCTAGACTTATTTTCTTTTCGTGAAACTTTGGCCCTTTTCTGTTATAATATATTTATGTGGAGAATGAGGGTGGGGTGGGTGAAGGTGGAAAGTATTATATGATGGCAGATCTGGATCTGTGCAGTTTGCAGTTGAGCTCGACTGATAAGCGATCATATATGGTAGTCATGTTGTAATGTTAGTTTGAAATTAAGTTTAGATTTGTAAACAGCTTTCACAACCAATTCAAGGGAATAAAAGTTCTTGTTTTCTTTTGCTTTAAAAGATCAACACTTTTTTTTGCAATTAAAAGTTTCCTTGTACTAACAGAGGAGCAAAGAAAGTTTAGATATGATGGGTAACTGTCCAATGGCTGCAGGCATCCAGCTACATGTTTGAGGGTCAACCAAATAGATAAATATGATAGAAGTTTACATGGTGCTGTCTAAATTAAGTTTTATCAAGGTAAAGAGCATGACACTTGTCTGCATGGAATCTATTCATTACCTTGGATTGCTTATGAATTCCTGGGGAGCAGCAGTGACATTGTTATTTCTAATTGAGGTTATCTGGATATTTGTTGTTGGTGCAGACATTTTGATTAGTATAGCCTATGGTATTTTTGTGCACCTGGGTTGTTCGCTTCATAATTGGTACAAAAATTTTAACCCCAGAGATAACACCAAACAAAACCTGCTGCTTAAAATAAAGCTAAAGATGTACGCCTTGTAACTGCTGTAAGGGTGGTCAATAGATTTTCTGCAATTTGTCATTTATCACAGAACAGCCCATTTGGAAAGAATATACCCAAGGTATTTTTATCTGTGAAATGAGTTTGCCAGTTATTCAGTGGTCTCCATGATCAGAGGACATCTTACTCAACAGCAAAATATTATCTTTTTATCACCCCCACCCTCTCGAGAGAGGTCACCCATTTTTAGTTTTTCCAATGCAGGAGGAGAGGCCATTTAGGGAGGGGAAATATGTATATGTGTGTTTAAGCTCCATTCCTTTGGGGGGAAAATAAAAATTGAGATTGACCTACAAGATTGTGTGGTTTGAACAGTATGGAATGGAGAAAAGTAATTTGAATACCTGTACAAACAAAAAGGGAAATCCAAGCAGGGGACATGAAGCAGTGGGCAGACAATTCAGCATTGAAGTAAGGTGGGGTGTTTGCCAATATTTATTGTTGTTTTAATGCCATTTTTAAGCACACGATAGGCTATACATGGTTACTAGTATAACTGGTGGAGAAGGAACCTGGAAAACCCCCGGTAAGAACCACATACATGGGAAACTACTGGGAAGCTTTCTGAGATACCAGCAGTAGCAGGGCCTGAGACTTGAACCCATGCAGACAGATGAGAGATGGCACTGATCACTAAAGGCGAGCCCTTTAAATCACTAGGCTACCCAGATTCCCTTTGCTAATATATTGTTCGTCATCCACTCTCATCACGATGTCATCAAACTGACCGTAATATTTACCCAGTTTCATAAGGATCTATCAAAAATCTGTTTGACATGATGCATTTGCAACATTCTGTAATAAGAAAAAGAGGGCAAAAAGTAAAGTAAGAATTGCAGAAGGCTGGTAGTCTGTTGATACCTAAAAATGATATTGGCTCATGCCAGTTAAAACTCAGACTAGTTTGTTTACATGATTCAGTCATACATTACATCAGGATTAAATTCATAAAAAAGACAAATCAGAAAAATCTTGGAAACTTATTTGTGCATCTTCAGATGATGACTCTATGTCACTTTTCAAGTTCCATAGTGAGTCAGTTGTTGTTTTGGGTTTAATGCCATTTCTCAGTGCAAGTTAGGCTATACATGGCAGACAGGGTAACTGGTGGAGGAAGAACCTGGGAAAACCCCGGTCAGAATCACCGAATCACTGAACTACTTGCAGCTTTCTCACATACGATACCCACTTTAGCCAAGCCCAAGACTACCCCAAATTGACAGAGGTGAGATAGCATTGATTGGTAAAGGCAAGTGCTTTAGACCACTAGACTACTCATGAAGTGCAATCAATGGTGTTCCAGTGAAACCTGTGAGACTGGTTGCATTTACGAGATTTTACTACAGTTAGCTGCAAGTTAAAAAGACAACAGTAATTGCAGGAGTAAAGTGATTTGTTGATATGTGCACCCAGAGATAAGCATGTTCCATGTTTCACAGAAATTGAGATAGAAAGATATTGATAAAAATGTCAATGTACAGGACAATGTACAACAAGAAAACCAAACCAAACCAAACCAACATGTCCTATAACAATGACACGTCAAGGCAGTCAGTTGAGTGGGTGATCTTACTTTCACTGCCTTAAAAATAATATCAGAATCGTATTTTGAGTCTGGTCCCAAGCTGTCACTGACAGGCAACCTGTTTGTATCTTTTTAACTGCTGAGTGCTAAAACCATATTTGATATTATTGAGCCACAAGATTTTCAAATTGGCCAATGTGGAAGCCATGTCAGATGTAGAATCAGTACCATTTTTATTTATGACCAACTAGATATGATTAGAAGACTTTGGTTGAAAACCCCTTGCCAATATGATCATCCATTCAGATAGAGTTGGAATAACAAAGAGTTCCAAGCTGACCTTTGTGATAGCCACATATTGAATACAAGATCAACACCATATACGTTTTGGACCAACTATAATCGATGTCTTTTATGATATGACTAAATTTTCTAGATGTAGCTTTAACAAGATTTTCAAGATGGTCACTATTGTGGCCATACTGGATGTTAGATCTGCACAGTTTTTCTTTTGACTTTTGAGATTAATAAGACATCATACATTTTTTAGAAAAACCCCAAACAGATATAATCATTCATTCAGTAGTATCAATAAAAAGTTGTTCAAGATGGCTGCTGATGCTTTCTGTTAAATTTGGTCACATTCTTTAAAATTGATTTTGAGCTGAGAAAGAAGTTTGAGATAAAGTTGTTTCATGGTTGTCCTTGTTTTAATAATGGAAACCATATTCGATGGGATTGGCATCATTTCTACAATTTGCTAAAATGCTTTTTATCAGCTGTGGTCAAATTCTGTTTAGCGATGTTTGAGATGATGCTGTTCAAAAAATTTCTACTTTAGTAATGGCAGCCATTTTTGACAGTAGCTCAGTATCATTTGTAAAAATGTGAAAGCCCATTATGTCAAATTTGGTCCAATTATATATTTAGCAGTGGTGGCCATATTTGATGGCTATTCACTACAATGGTATAAAACTTTAGATCTTTTTATACCAGGATACTTTTTTCAAAGTTTTTCAAGCCATGTTTAGTTTTTATATTTTTATTTTTTCACAGATTTTTCATCTAGCAAATTCTTTTAAGAAAATATTTGTAAAATTATTGGAATTTTTTTTTTTTTAAGTGGCAGCCACATTGAATGATTTGTTTGGAAAATATTTTACTAACTTGAAAGCTCTTTACATCAAATTTGTCAAACTCCATTTGGCAAATTCAGAGAAGATTTTCAAAGGTGCTTCGATTATTATGGTAGTGGTGGCCATTTTTATGGGCATATCAGCACCATTAATAAAAACCTGAAGCCCTTCATACCAAGATGCTCTCCACCAAATTTGGTTGAATTTGTCTGGTAGTGTTGGAGAAGCTTTAAGTACATACAGTGGATGATATTTTGTCTTACAATCATGCTAGATCCAGGGCCATGCCATAAGCCCACATGATCATATCAGTCATGCATCCACAGCATTAGTTATCTTGCAAATTATGTATTTGCTTCTCCTGAATGGAAAGTCACGTGTTGAAAATGCTATTTCTGCTCCACCCAAATGGATGGCTATATCATCATGGGGTTTTCATCAATAGGCTTATTGTGATACCTTTATATAGTTGGTTACAAATGAAAATGGTGCCAATCATATATCCAATATGGCTGCCACAATGTCTATATTAAAAATCTTGTTGTCACTATTCTTCATTATGACATCAGGTTTCTCACCAAAAGACTTAGAATACTGTCGACTGCTCCGGTGGCCTAGTGGTTAGAATGTCTGCCTTGGATGCAGGGGTTGTGGGGTCAATCACTGGCTGGGTCATACCAAAAACTTATAAAAATGGTACTAACAGCTGCCTCGATTGGTGCTTGGCATTATGAGGTTAGTGATAGGACTGGTCGGCCTGGTGTTGGGAAAATGTGACTGGGTGGGACATCATGCTACATGTCTGTGACATGACGCCCCAGTGCTAGACATCACTATAAACTGCCACACTGCAGACATGGTAGCGATATGACTGAAAAATTGTTAAAGCTATGTTAGAAATCCAAATTTCACACAGGCAGAATACTGTCTGGGCTGTTCTAAACGAAAAAATGGTGCAGCTGATATCCAATATGTGCACCACATCAGCTAATTCAAAAATGGTCTCTCTTCAACACTCAGTAGTTAAAAGGAAGAAATGGTTGTATCTTGAATTCCTGGAAAGTCTTTCAGCCAGCAGAATGTCACTCTCTTCAAGGGACTCTTATTACCTATTACAATCAAGCTATTCCCGAGCTTCCTGAAAGTGATTTATGCCTGTCACTTCATATTAATGCATTTGTGTCTGAAAATATGTGCATAATAAAATGCATTTAAAGGATGCCAGAACATAGCAAGGCCCCAAAAAATTATTTTAGCCCTAAGAACATGGGGTTCAAGTACCAACCAAAACATCTGAAAAAATATATTAGAGCTTTGTCTACTCATTCTCTCAATATATGCACATGTAGATGACACAGTATTGTTCAATTCCTTCTACACCTTTAAGATGGAGACTTCAGACTTGAGGATTTGATTTGGTACAGTATGTAATGTGCAGAATGGTGTTAAATCTTTAATTATGGCATAATGCTGCTCTGCTGCAGACATGTTTCTTCCTTTTCAATATATATGTAAAACATTTTTATTTATTTACATGTCTGTTAGCAGCAGATGGACAGCATTTATATTGACTGATACCCAAAACACATCTTTAACGAGTAAAGTAGACCGGTTTTTAAAAAATTGGTTACGTTTTCAGACTGATTACTTTTTTAAAAAGTTTTTCCATTATTTTTTCTTTACAGGTCATGATGAAAAGCCAGGAAAACATTTGAATGGGGAAGCAAGACAGTCAGTAAGTGTATACAGTTTCTTTTCACAAAGTTTCAAGACCAGTGTTTTTGTGCTTTGGGCCCCCCACTGTTAATTAAAATAATGAAACCTTGAAATCACTTCTTGAAAACCAGTCAACAGAATTTAACTGAATTCGACACTAAGCATCTTGACATGGAGACCTTTAAATTTATTCAAATCTGTTTTCAAATATGGTCACAATTACTAAGTACAGAAAACCTTTAAATGACTTGTGCAAAACTGTTTAGTAAAATGTTGCCAAACTTGTAAAAAGCATCTTGTACATTTCACTTTGCTTATTAAAGCATCGGATGCAAGTTTTTGATGATGTCTACTTAGACTTTTAGGATCAGGTTTACACTTAATCCCCACATCAGCCATTTTGAAAATCTTGTTAACTTCTCAATAGATTATGTCTAGTTGGTCCTAAATGAACTCCAATTCAGCGTCCATGGTGGTCATTTTTAAAATTTTATTATTGCTACTACTCCAGAATAGATGGTATCAGGTTTTCAGTAAAGTTGTCTTATGATGTCTAGCTGGTCTTGAATGAAAATTCTAGTGATCAAACATCCAACACAGGCACTTTAGTACAGTAGTCCCCCTCTTATAAGGCCACCCCTACTGCAGCAGGGAAGTGGCCTTACAATGAGGTGGCCTTTCTAGAGGGGGATGACAAATGCGAATAGTAAATACATAAGAAAGTCACAAGTATCATTTAATTCTAAAACATTTAATATTTTCATAAAAAATCACATGCATGTTGTGAAATAAATGTAAAACAAA
This sequence comes from Sinohyriopsis cumingii, assembly GCA_028554795.2. NCBI lineage: Eukaryota > Metazoa > Mollusca > Bivalvia > Unionida > Unionidae > Sinohyriopsis > Sinohyriopsis cumingii. The sequence goes on from CM068836.1 coordinate 63,004,868, forward strand.
CTGGTTCATCATTTTCAAAAGAATGTTATGAATAGCCATTGATATAATTTTAAAACTGTCCTCATAATTATGTTACAGATCACATCATCTATCACTTTGTTGGTAACAGTCTAAAATAACAAACCAGTCTCGTCACAATTAAAAATATCCTTGCTGTCATATCCCCTGCATATATCATTTAGTCTTTTGTTCCAATCTTTGACAACTTCATTATTAACATCAGCTGATTCTCCACTAAGGACAGAACACTTAATATTATGTCGCACTTGAAATCTGTGCAACCATCCGTTACTTGCGGTAAAGTTGTCATATCCCAATTCAGCTGACAAAATTGTTGCTTTCTCTTGTCATTCAAATCAGGATACAAACATCTCCTGGCTCAAACAATCTTCCTTTCTCCGTCCATTTCACCTTCCCACTTCTGCAGAATTGTTTCCTTATCTTTCACAATATTGTTTATCAGAGTCTTTCCGACATCAGATTTCTGCAAGGATCTTTGACACACCCCCTACCTCTCGGTCAGTTGAATTACTTTCACTTTCTCTGCTAAACTGAGAATTTTTCTTTTCCTCGATGACATGTTGATCTTCTTGCAGTAAGTTATTCATGCTGCCAACTGATAAAATAATTTTGTATGCATCTAAACAAATTCCCATGTGTTTTTAAAGGCAGTGATCTTGTAATGTGATTCATTAGTCGCAGTCTGGTACCCTATTGTTTTTATACATTTCTTTACACTAAGTGACAGAAGCCAAAACGGCTTCGATATATACCATTAACATCATGCAGATTTAACCTCACGGCCTTTAGGATTTGTAATTTTGACAATTATTGTCAGTAGTAATAGCCACTAATTATCAAAGTGAACAAGCTCAACATCTTACTAAGGGAAGCCATAAAGGCTATAAAACCATTGTCCTGCTGACCTGTGTATTGTACATCGATACTGCCACTTCTCAGCTGTTACTACTGTTCAATAATTGTAATCTTAACAATTACCAGAGGGGCCCCGAGTGGCCGAGTGGTCTAAAGCGCTCTACATTATGGATCACTGCCATCTCACCTCTGTCTGTGTGGGTTCAAGTCTCAGATTTGGCTAATGTGGTTATGTGAGAAAGCTTGCCAGTAGCTTCTCATGGGTTGGTGGTTCTTTCCGGGGTTTTCCGGTTTCTTCCTCCACCATTAATACTGGCCGCCATGTATAACCTATCGTGTGCTGAAAAATGGCGTTAAACCCTACAACAACAACAATTACCGGAGTGACTAAACCGGACATCTTATGATAACACAGCAGTAAGGCTAATTGTATTACATGTACTTACCCTTTTGTATGGATTACAATTTGAGTCTTTTTCAGCTTTATGGAATAAATGTGGCTTCTCATGTGTCGTGATATAATATTAACCACAGTGGTACATGTACTTTAGTCAACACTTTCATTAACGAAAATCTGACATCGGGAAACAGAAAACAGATTACTTGACACACGTTAATGAATAAAATACTGGTTCTGGATACATATTAAAATCAAATGTGGCTGCTTGTGAGGGGTAAATTTTATATTATTGCACTAATATGCTGGCCACTGGTCGCATTAGCCGGGTGGCCTTTTCCTGAGTGGTACTTTTGAACACAAACTCGTCAGTGCCAACAGATTCACACCGTAAGGAGTGGGGGTGGCCGCTGGTCGGGGGTGGGGTGGGTTCAAAAGGGGGACTACTGTAGTCATCTTGAAAATGCTGTCATTATGCCGTTCAAATTGATGGTCATTTTGTTGTAGAGTTTTACTAAAAGGCTTCTTATGCTGAAAATGGTGCTGATCTGATAGCCATTTTGGCCAAAAATGGAAAATTTTTATTGCTACTACTTCTGGATGGATGGTCAGTCATATCATCATGTGGTTTTCACAGAGAAACTAATTATGTCAGGTTGGTCCTGGGGGAAAATGGTGCTGATGTGGCATCCAGTATGTCCACCACTGCAGTAATATTGAAAATCTTAATTGTTCCTCTTAAATGCAAAGTCATATCAACACAAGGTTTTTGCCCGAAGACATCTTAATGGTGTCTAGATGCTTCCAAATGAAAATTATGCAGATGTGATTGCCAGTATGGCCACCATGGCAACCATCTTTGAAATTTTGTTGTCATTACTTCACCTTAATGGATGGTTTTCTTGACAAAGGGTTTTTGCCAAAAGCCTTTCTATGAGATTTAGTTGGTCCAGAATGGATCTGGTGCCAATTCTACATGCAATATGGCTTCCAATAAATGTCAATAAGAAGATGAACAAAAAATAGTCACCAGTGTTGTTTGCAATACTTTTGCTTTTTTTCCTGACTATGAGGGATGTTCAAAAAGATGTCAAGACATTTGAGTTTATCACAAGCTGTGAAGCAGCTTACGTCAAGCTTTGATAGAGCACAAAGTTAATGAATCCTGAAGAATTAAGATACAATTTTTTCCTCCCACATAACACCCAAGTCAGCAAAGATCATAATGATTGATAGTTTGACACAAATGCAAATACTAAGAGGACGGAATGATTGCATTGATATTAATGATAATGATAATGAGGACATGACCGAAGCATCAGATAACAGTCCTGGGAGTGGTAGTTCATCTGATCCAGAGTTAAAAGACAATACCACTGATGAAGTTCTTGACATTATTTAAATATATATATATATATATATATATATATATATATATATATATATATATATATATATATATATATATATATATATATATAGATAGATAGATTCTTTTATATCAATGAAAATTAGTATGAATTTATTAAATGTTCAAAATTGTGGTGATAAAATAGGTAGGATTTCTTTCTATGGGCCCCTTTTCTTGGAAATCTGGAGAGAACCTGCAGTCTTTCCATCAGCTTATTTCCAGTCCTTAAATCTTTTCCAATTTTGGGTCCCCAGGTGGCTGAGTGATCTAAAGTGCTCGTTATTACTTATCTCTGCCATCTCTCCACTGTCTGTGGGGGTTTGGGACTCGAGCTCACTCAGTGTGGGTACGTAAGAAAGCATGCCAATGGCTTCCCTTTGGCCAATGGCTCTTGCATGCATTTTACTGGGTTCTTTCAACAATTATACCCCATTTATAGCCTATCATATGCTGACAATTGATGTTAAGCCCACAACAACTGTTCCAGTATCAGAACTGAGTTTAAATTACCCTAATTTTGAAAAGCATGTACTATGGAAAATATGTATACTTATACAGTAGTCCCCCTCTTATAAGGCCACCCCTAATGCAGCAGGAAAGTGGCCTTATAATGCGGGTGGCCTTTCTAGAGAGGGATGACAAATGTGAGTAGTAAATACATATGAAAAAAGTCACAAGTGCATTTAATTTTAAATATTTAATATTTTAATTAAAAAATCACATGAATGATGTGAAATAAATGTAAAACAAACTTTGTCATCATTTGCAAAAGAATGCTATGAATAACCATTGATAGTTTTAAAACTGTCTTTTTAATTATGTTACAGTTCACATCATCTGTCACTTTGCTGGTATCACTCTTAAAAAAAAAAAACCAGTCTCGTCACATTAAAAATATCCTTGCTGTCATATCCCCTGCATATTTCATTTTGTTCCAATCTTCGACAACTTCATTATTAACATCAGCTGATTCGGCACTAATGACAGAACTCTTGATATTGTGTCGCACTTGAAATCTATGCAACCATCCGTTACTTGCGGTAAAGTCGTCATATTCCAATTCAACTGACAAAATTTTTGCTTTTTCTTGTCTTTCAAATCAGCATACAAACGTCTCCTGGCTCAAACAATCTTCCTTTCTCTGTCCATTTCACCCTTCCACTTCTGCAGAATTGTTTCATTATCTTTTACGATATTGTTTATCCGAGTCTTCCTGACGTTATTTTTCTGTGACATCCCCCCCCCCGCTGAATAACTTTCACGTTCTCCTCTAAACTGAGAATTTTTATTTTTCTCGATGACATATTGATCTTTTTGCAGTATGTTATTCATGTTGCGAACTACAATACTGATAAAACAATTTTGTATGCATCTAAACAAATTGCCGTGTTTTTAAAGGAAGTGATCTTGTCACGTGATTCGTTAGTCGCAGTCTGGTACCCTATTGTTTTTATACATTTCTTTACACTAAGTGAGAGAAGCCAAAACAGCTTCGATATGTACCATTAACATCATGCAGATTTGATCTCGCGGCCGCAAGGATTCGTAATTTTGACAATTATTGTCAGCAGTAATAGCCACTGATTACCAAAGTGAACAAGCTCAATATCTTACTAAGGGAAGCCATAAAGGCTATTAAACCATTTTCCTGCTGACTTGGGTATTGTACATCGATACTGCCACTTCTCAGCTGTTACTACTATTCAATAATTGTAATCTTAACAATTATCACGGTGACTAAACCGGACATCTTATGATAATACAGCAGTAAGGCTAATTGGATTACATGTACGTACCCTTTTGTATGGATTAAAATTTGAGTCTTTCTCGGTTTTTATGGAATAAATTTGGCTTCTCGTGAGGCGTAAATGATATATTATTAACCTTAGTGGTAAATATACTTTACTCAACACTTCTTTCAGTAACGAAAACCTGACATCGGGAAACAGAAATCGGATTACTTAACATACGTCATGAATACAATACTGGTTCTGGATACATATTCAAATAAAATGCGGCCGCTTGTGAGGGGTAAATTTTATAATTTTGCACTAATATGCTGGCTGCTGGTCGCGTTAGGCGGGTGGCCTTTCGCGAGGGGTACTTTTGAACACAAACTCGTCGGTGCCAACGGATTCTGGCCGTAAGGAGCGGGTGGCCGCTGGTCAGGGGGGCCGTTCAAGAGGGGGACTACTGTATATATTATCGTAGGAGCTAAGTTTTCAAGTCACTGGAAAGATCACTTGAGTTGTGCTTGCTTTGAATGCTTTAACTGGGGTAGGGTGGGGAGTATTATTCAAAGTACAAATACATGTTGTTTCTTTAGAGACTCCGACAGATTGATTGTTTATTGGTGGCATCATGGTGGCCCAGCCATGGACTTTCTCAACTCATTATTAAAAAGGCCTTGGTTCAGATCCTGCCTATACTATGCCAGGTTGGCATGTTCAAAGGTTGCCAAGTTCAATTAGAAAAGGTGTTTGTTGGCTGGAGCAGAAGCAAGCGACAGTTTAAAAAATATATGGTCAGTGTTTTGCCGTGCATTGTGTTGCATGCTATGTTGTTTACTTGATGATCAGTTTTTCATTCTATTGCCTAGATACCACTGTGAGTTTGACTATTTTCATGGTACCAATTTATGAGTCATGAATTTAAAGGCCCACATATTCAGGTACTGACAAAAAGGTCATGCTATACAATATCCCTTTAAATTATAATTATGATAATAATTCAACATCTTTTACAGACTATGCAGCATGAGAAATTCTGATTTTAATTAGGGGTTACTATAGATATATAATACACTAATAAAACTTGAAAATTAATTTCTCTTTGACATAGAATGAAATTGTCAATAAATCTTTTTATCATTGTGTCAGCAGTTATTAGCATTATAACATCAGAACATGCAAATGTTACATAACTTCTAGAACTATCACATACATGTAGTAACACCACACAGAGTAATAAAGAGCCTTTGGAGTTACACGATCATAAACTCTTGTTTGTCATGTGTGAAATTTATGAAATTGGTTTGGCAAATACAGTATGCCACTTGTTGCAAGCACTTGTGGCATATATTGTTGTTGTTCAGCGGGTTTCATAAAATCAGTGTCTGATGAACATTGATAGAGGAACCTTTGTATGGTACCATTATGGCAAACTTTTCCCATTACAAATAGTTACAATGCTATGTACCCAGAATGACTCCATTAAGTAGGACATGACCAGCAGCAAGGTTTAAATACCATATACATACATATATATATATATATATATATATATAACAGGCATGTTTGCGAGTTATTCATTGGGTGGATAGGATTCTAAAAAATTATGTTCCCTATAATCTCTGCATTTACTTTTCAGCCCAGTACTTTCCTGCATTTCCAAATCCCAACAAATTCTGTTTGCATCAAAAGCATCTTTCCAGATAAAATGAAGTTGTCATGGGTTATCCACCATTTTTGTGGAGAGGCTGAACAGGCAAAAGAGCATTGTGCTACGGATGAAAGATTTCACTTCTAGGATAGTGCTAGGATACACAGACAAGCACACCACACTCTTCATAGTGTAACAAACTTAACATTTTCTTAAGACTGTTGGCATCTAAACCAAAGATACCCCCCCCCACCCAGGGAGGAACAATACTCTGGGAAAAAAATAGGGACTACATTGATGAGTACTGGGCTAAAATCATAGTTTAGTAGTTTCCCTTTGAAAAGAGCTTTAATCTGTTAATGTCCTATTTGATGACCCTACACCTTAACAAGATTTTGTGTATTCACATTGATGGGATTTACAACCCTATTCACCATGGTCAGCTCTTGGTACCAAACAAAGTTCTCTTAAGCTTCCAGATTAAATCTGAAAGGTAAAATCTGACCTTCAAGCATGGTAATTGCTTTATTACTCTTCATTAAATTTTAAGCTGATGTACCAGTTGTTACAGTTGTGACTAATTAGATAATCAGGAAATACCAGGTAGGCTGATGTGCAGTTGTTACCGGGCAGTACCGTTGGGGCTTGAGCCAGGTACTTGGAGACAAAATGAATTAAAACTTTTCTGGTGGTGTACTGGCACATATCGCTAGTGTTAATGATTAGGATGTAAACATTTTTATACAAGTATTGCTTCTGCATTTGTCTGTACAAATTCTTGTTTTTGTACATGGTACATCAGTTCTTCACATATCAGTTAAACAAAACATAGCCATACAAAATCTGTTGTCTGACTTTAAATTTTGCAAATGTTGACAATTGAGAAAAAATTCAATTAAGACATAGATGAAAATATACAAATACTATGAATGCTTTTGCTTTTTTTTATTAGTGTGACCTATGATGTACTATAATGACTGTAGGCTGTGATCTTCAATAATGGATGATTGCATTCCACAAATTCGGTCAGCAGATTGATGAATGATGTGTGTAATTTGACATGGTTAAATTGCCTTGTCATATGTCCTTCACGGCACATGGCAGATTTTATTTGCTCTGGATAATAGTTGTTCATTTTTGACATCATGCGTGTATCAGTAAGTTATAGGTAATGAGATGAGGAGCAGTTTAGAAAGATTGATTGACATGTCAGAAAGATCTGTTAAATCTGTCACAAAAGATGACTTGAACCCTGTTTCTTGAAACCAGTTCTGACACAAGTGCTATTTCATCATCATTTACTAATTGTTTGATGGCGGCTGATATTCAGGACAGATTTCATCCCTTAAGCATTTGAAAAATGTTGTCAGTTAATGGTAACAAGAGTTGACCATATTTTACATGATGCTTAACATCATAAAACATTTTTGTGAGAAGACCAAAATGGAAAATAAGAAGAAAACCCAGCAAAAGTAATAGTAGTAGTCAATGTGCAGAAAAATGTACCTCCATCAAAGCATACTTAGGTGTGATGGATATAGGGTATTGTTGGAATCAGGGGGCAGTGGAGCATGTATAAATTAGCATTTTCACCCTAATGCTTGTTAAGAGCTATTTACAGATCAGTAACATCATGTGACACCAATGAAAGCAGTTGTTCCTGCACCATGCATATTTGAAAACCTTTTTTCTTTGTCAAATAAGATGTTGTTGTTGTTGTTGTTGTTGTAGGGTTTGACGCCATTTTTCAGCACACGATAGGCTATACATGGCGGCCAGTATTAATGGTGGAGGAAGAACCCGGATCAAATAAGATATAACAATCAGGTGGGAAGTATTGTCATTGGGAATGTTTATTCATTCTCAGCCTCAAGTTACTCCTTCCTATGATGAAACACCCCCACACCCCTGCTAAAGTATGCTTAGATGGGGTCCATTATTTTTTCATAAGCTTTCAACCTATCATGTATAAATTAGCAGGTCTAAAGGATAACTAAAATCAACTCCTGTCACTTCATAAGTACAAACACAATTTTTTAAAATAATATAATATTCTTTGATGATGTCCAGTCTGCTATTTTAAGAATTCCCAAAGGTGACATTGTCTTCTAGATAAAGCAGATGTCAATATTGAATAATATGAATGACTTTTAAATATTCAATCTCAATTCCTATCATTTGTAGCACTACTTTGAACTACATAACATGGTATTTGTGTCCACATGCAAAAAGAAACAACTGATCATATTCCCAAGACTAATAATTTCTATTAACATAGTGTAAAAAGAGGTATTTTCAAACAGTAGCACTTCCCTTGCCTGGAACTTTTGATTAATTTTGGAAAATAAATTAAATATCCATGTTTGTACTACCAATGCTTTTTTTTGGAGTGTAATGAAACACTGTTTTAAATGACAGAATGTTAAACTCAGCATTCAGTGGATGAAAAATATTATATACAACTTAACTACCAACTTGACCACATGTCCAACATCCCAGATAAAAACACTGCTTAATGTAGATTCATAATTGAAATACCTCTCATGAACCTTGGAATTAGAAGTTGGTTCAGATTTTAAGGGAAATAAATGTTAACAGCACTTTCATCACATTATGCCAAAGAAATGGGCTTGTAAGAGCTTCTAAAGTGAACATATCAATTGCATCATCAATTATGATTAATATCATGTGTAGAAACAACTTCTCCAGTACACTTGCATCAAACGAGTTTCATTCAGACTTCCGGCCTGATCCGCCTCGGATGCGGGAGGTCGTGGGTTCGATCCCCGGCTGAGTCATACCAAAGACTTACAAAAATGGTACTAACAGCTGCCTAGCTTGGCACTCAGCATTTAGAGGTTAGTGTTAGGACTGGTCAGCCTGGTGTCAGGATAATATGACTGGGTGGGACATCATGCTACATGTCTGCAGCTTGATGCCCCAGTGCTAGACATATCTGTAAACTGCCACATTGAGGACACTTTAGTAATATGACTGAAAAATTGTTAAAGTTATATTTATAAAAAAATCCAAATCCAAATCCAGCCTGATCTATATTTGAGGCAGCTCCAAGGGAAGTGCTGGTTTTTGGCACAAAAATTGTCAGTGAAAATGCAGATTTATGCATATGAGGCAGTGAAAAAGGAATGTAAACCATTAAGAGGAAGTCATTTAAGTCATTTAAAGCTACTTTGATGCTTAACATGACATTTGGTAAAAATAGTCTAAAAACTCTATTGGAAATCCATAGATGGCAGAGGTCAGGCTAGATTTAAATTTTAGGGAAAAGTGACTTCTCATTTGGACAGAGCAAGAAGAAGTGAGAGCTGAACAGGGAGAGATGGGAGCAAAGCAAGAAATGCAGTGTGTGTGTGTGTGTTCTCTTTATTTTGAATAATGCCCTCTATTTCCCTATATGCATAGTTGCATTGAACATTAGCTTTAAGGAATACTTTCATTGGTTTTAAGCAGTATTTTATTTTCAAGTAGAAAATTTTCTGACTTGTCAGTATATTGTAAACATATTTGGTACGTGTTTAAAATGATCATATTCATTATTTTGGTCATGACATAAAAGAGAACGATAGAAGCTATACATTGTAATGATTGTCAGTTGCAATCTGATTTTGTGTCCAGATTTTAGACTTTTGAGCCTTAAATCTAACGCAGACCAGTTTGAACTGCACACTGACAGGTGAATCTTTGCAAAATATAGGATAAGATGGGCATTTGAAATAAAGACTGGTCTCGATATGAAAATGGTGGGTCCATTAAACCAAAAAAAAAAAGAACTCCAACTTTTACCCTTCTGCTCATGCATGAGCGAATTAGCCAATAAAAACAATGTTTCTAACACAACTAGGCATTAGGTTAATGGGAAATCTCTTGGATGTCGATGTATTAGGATGTACATCTATTCAGAAATAGACCCCAAATTGCGTTTCCTACTCACATTTCAGGCAAAAACGACAAAAACCTCCAAGGGTTAATGAGTTAATTTTTGCTTTCTGTAAGTTACCCATAAAATGGCACTTGCAGAAATCTAAATTTGTTTGAAACAAACCCAGTACCATGTTTATGAGAGCAAATGAACATTTGTCCTCAGGTCATACTGTTTGTCCTAATTTCTTTGTTGCAGAGCCATTACTGTAACTATTCATAGACAACACACTGATGCATTAAAGTCCTACCTGAATGAACTAAACCATTCTTTCCAACTGAATTACACAGCCAACATGTGATTGCATTTATTTTTAGAAAGAGTTTTTTTTAGTGTAACCAACAATCCATTGATATGATTGCAGTGTAACTTTTTGTTATTTGTCTATGTACTAGAAGTAATGTGACTCATTAATTAAATATTATTTGTTTTGCTGCTTTTGGGGGGTTATTTTCACAAAAATGAGTGAAGTCATCACTTTTCAAATTTCACAACATAGCATTGTCCAGTTTGTTTCTGACCGACATAATTGCATTTTAAAGTTAAATCTTCAATTATATAATATTTAAACTTTGATTTCTATGAGTTTTATATTTTCCTGTATATATTTGCCAAATGGTTTACAAAAAGAGACCATCTTCAATCATGAAACCATGAACGTATTCAACCAAATAGTGTATTATGGTGGCGCTCACCAGATAATAAGTACTTTTGAGAGAGTGACGTATGTAAGGTGAAGTAGTTTGCATTTAAAACATGCACAGTGGAGAGAATGTTTGCATACCTCTATGCTACATTAATGTAATGTGGATGATATTTCTTTTGGATATTGTACTTTTGGAAATTTTACATGATTTAAGCACACTGCTAACTAAAATGACTGCTCCCTTGTGTTAAAAAATCAGTCTGAATTAGTCTAAAGTACACTATACATAGCAGCTATTAAAATAGGGAAAATGAATTTTGCCAGACTAGACAATACCAGCTTCTGAAAGTGCAATGAATGAATTACCAAATATATAAAATGTAAAAAAAGTTATCGGCTCTTTTTTATACAAATGACCTCTGAAGTTCAGGAAGTGAAAATGACCAAGTAGAGCTAGCACTTTTTTGAAAGGTGCACATGTGAAGTAAGGCCAAGCTGTATACTCTATAACCCATAGTACACCCATCAATCATACACCAAAATAAAGGGAATTAAAGGTTCTTTGCATTATACCTAAGATATACAAGGTCTTTTTTAAATAGCCAGTATAACCAGTGAGGAAAGCCGGGGACATTCTTTTTCTTTAAATTCCTAACCCTATGCAAAATGCGAAACTGTATAGCGCCACCTTAAAGAAAATAAAAAAATGTTTGCAATTATTTTTTTTTATTTTTATATTATTATGTATGATGTTCTGAATAAAATGGTACATTCATATTGCGTTTAAGCATGAAAATAAGCTAATTATGATCATTTTTCTCTTGCTTACATAATTTGCCATGAGGTATGTTTGTGTGAGTAGTGACCTTAATTATGGGGAAATTAGAAGACTTAGAATATAGGAATAGAGTCAACTTAAATTTAAAACTGTTGCAATAAGTGACAGAAATATATGGTGAAAATGTTTCTTTTCATTTATTTGCAATGAAATAAAAAAATAAATGATGAGAAAGTGAATTCGCTTCTTCCATATTAAACAATAGGCAAATATTTTACACTTTGACCTTTGACCTTTATGAAGCTGATGAGTTACCTCCCTTTTCTAATTGTAAAATTCATTGTTGATATCTCAGAAATAATTCTGGCTAGTTTCATGTTCCTATCATTCAGCATAACATTGGTTGCTATGTTTACAAAATGTAATGTGCATTCTTAAAATCGCTCACTTTTATCATGGGGGGGGGAGGCTGGACTTGTTAGAGACTCTGACACTCATAAATACTGTTCTGTGGGGAAAAAAGCAGGAGAATTATTCATAAGGATTGTTTTGATGCTTGCGACTTAAATGTTTCAGCCATATAAACATAATTAAATCATAAAAAATAATACCTACATCTTCTTTATGGTGGCGCTCACCAGATAATAAGTACTTTTGAGAGAGTGACGTATGTAAGGTGAAGTAGTTTGCATTTAAAACATGCACAGTGGAGAGAATGTTTGCATACCTCTATGCTACATTAATGTAATGTGGATGATATTTCTTTTGGATATTGTACTTTTGGAAATTTTACATGATTTAAGCACACTGCTAACTAAAATGACTGCTCCCTTGTGTTAAAAAATCAGTCTGAATTAGTCTAAAGTACACTATACATAGCAGCTATTAAAATAGGGAAAATGAATTTTGCCAGACTAGACAATACCAGCTTCTGAAAGTGCAATGAATGAATTACCAAATATATAAAATGTAAAAAAAGTTATCGGCTCTTTTTTATACAAATGACCTCTGAAGTTCAGGAAGTGAAAATGACCAAGTAGAGCTAGCACTTTTTTGAAAGGTGCACATGTGAAGTAAGGCCAAGCTGTATACTCTATAACCCATAGTACACCCATCAATCATACACCAAAATAAAGGGAATTAAAGGTTCTTTGCATTATACCTAAGATATACAAGGTCTTTTTTAAATAGCCAGTATAACCAGTGAGGAAAGCCGGGGACATTCTTTTTCTTTAAATTCCTAACCCTATGCAAAATGCGAAACTGTATAGCGCCACCTATAGTGTATTGTATATTTTACAATTAAAATAATAGGAGGGAGGGGGGAAGAGGGAGGAAGAGAGAGAGAGAGATTTTGTATGTGGGACTGGTTGGTACAATTATATACTTGGTCTAATTGCATTAGGGGTTTTTTTGGGTGGAGGGAGGGGGGTTAATGATTGAATTTATTGACAATTTATAGACCAACAGTTATTGTAATAGAGGGAAAGGATCAGAGAGAAAGTTACATGATGACATCATAAATTTAACTTAATTAACATTAACACTTAATGTTGATGGATTTCACAGTAATTTATTCTTTTGATATCAATTTCAAATAAAGCCTTCCAAGCTTATTACCATGATTGATCAGCTGAGCCAACAAGTTTCACTTGGAGATGGTGTGTGTAATTGTTTAATTGGTATTTAAATGATAGGGCACATGCTTAACAAGTTCAGCTGACATTCAATTAGAACTTGTAGGTACTTGCTGATTCAAGTCAGGAAACAATTAAAAAGATTGTACAAGAAGTCATAAATCTTTCTGTGTTACATCAGATATACAGTAATGAATAATTTTGTCTTACTGTGGAGATGACACATGAAGACCAGTCTAGACTGTAATAAACAAAGAAGAAACAAAAATGGACAGTTTTGACCTTTACACAAAAAGGTCTTCAACTTGTTGATTCAGCACAGATTTTCATTTGTGGGACAAAGGATGCAATGTCCAAAGCTTAAGATCATTGAATATTAGTTTTATGAAAGGTTGTTGATTTTTGCATTGGATAAATTCATTGCTGAGCATAGCTGTTGTATCATGTTCTGAATGATACCAATCCACCATGCCAAAAACAAAAGGAAACAAACTCCTTAATCCTAAGGTCTGGTTCATATTACTGTATCACCAGTAAGTAGTAAGATATAAGTATTACTATTCTGGTGACAGTTCCCAGACTAGCTGTGTCATCAACATTTATGTGAAACATACTTTGTTGAAGGTTTTTTTTTTTCTATATCATTGGTTGTAGTTAGCTAAAACTTTTAAGTTAGCTCCCTTGTCTTATTGCCTTATATTATAAAGTGATTCTGGATCTAACTCATGGACCCCTTGATTAAACTTAAACCCTGGTATGCTAATTGGTCCATCATATGCATGGCAGTATGGGTTGAAATAAAACCCCTTGAGCTTTGTACATTGTGTATTTGCATCCTTTTTTAAACATTATTTGATACTGATTAATTACACAAATACCATGAAGTTAAAATTTATAATTTACTTAACCTTATGTACTTGCTTTAATGTTGAGTCAAACTGCAAACAATAATGAGTATGATCTGCCATAGCATGATGTGCCAGCATATCAGGGTCTGTGGTGTTTGTTCTTCTGATTACTCCTAACAAACTGCACAGACCCAGATCTGCCAGCACATTATGCACCAGCAGATCTGTGTCTTTGCAGTTTGCATAGTTTGCATTTGGACATGTAAGCAAGTATAAATGGTAAACTAAAATATTACAGCGGGGGAGGGTGGGTGGTACTGTATTCTCACTATACTGGTTTTTTAACGTGATCAGTGGTTATGGACCCAAACTATCATGCTATAGCGAGGATCTCCTCTATATTATTATTAGTATGTGTATATGCCTAAAGTTTTTACCCTGATACTGGACTGTACAAATTCAGTTCCCCAGTGCTTGGGGTAACATCGTATTTGGCTTATGCAAGCTCAAGGTTGCACTATACTTGACCATATGTAAGCCAGAAAAAATTGAGAGTGAACAAGGTCAGTTTGCATGTTTAATTCTCTGCGATTTTGCCACACATGTCAGTACCTTTAGCATTTATATGTACCACATTGTTCTATTACATAACACCCCGCAGTTTCTTTCCTTTGGCAATTCTTTATTTCGCATGATATAATGTCAGAGATTTGTCATTTCCATTTTGTAGTTTGTGTCAAGGTCAGTCTTGCATTTTCTCGAGTAGATGTGAATAAATATTGACATTTTAACTTGTTAATTACATTTTAATCTTAATATTATATATATATATATATATATATATATATATATATATATATATATATATATATACATACAGGATTTTCCAACTTTTCAAGTCCAAACATAGCCATGTGCATTTTGTGAGCTGCATTATGTGCTGAGCTTGCCAAATCTAAAAAGTTGGATTGTCAAAAGTTATATTGATGCATGTTGCTTATTTCAAGCCAGTTAGGTGATAGTTGGTAATACTGTAACTCTAGTGATTTCTTTGACAGGTGTATTTGGAAATTAAAGGCACTTGTCTTTAATGTTTAGGCACCAGGATTTCCTTCAAAGTACCAAATTATAGCACACACCCCCCAGCAGTATTCATGTTTTGTTTATGTAATAATTACAGTAGATTGATACATGCTTACTGTTTGTAAAATATCTGAATGAATAAGAAACAAGTATTCTCAAGTCATTCTCAGAAGTTGGCTTGTCAAACACTGTTTTGATGTACGTTGTCAATTTCATAGCAGCTAGGTGATAATTATGAAGTAAATGGATAAAATAAGTCTTTCATATTCAATTATGTGGGTAAAAACACAACTACAGAAAGTCTTGATTCTGTTACTGTTGATCCAGTTAAAGAGACAACTTGGCTAACTATCTAGTCAGAAATAAGAAGAAATTTTGACCTTTCCAGAAACAAATCTGCTGAACCTATTTCAAAGAAAAATAGTTGTTTAAAATGTCAATTCAAGTTCTTTTACCTAAACATATCTCTTGCTCTCTCACTCTTTCAAATCTAGCTACATGTATTTTCGAAATTCATATCTACCTATCCATTTATCTGTCTAGATACAATATAGATATCTGATTGTGCTTTTCAAAAAGTAGATTCATTCTAACTCTTCATTTTCTTCTCATCAGCTTGGGTTTATCTACATATATTATTTACACACTCATTCTGATGACTTGACTTATCATCATATGGTTGTAAGGTGCAAATAGAACTTCTTTATTTTGTGAAATAAATTTAACATGAATTCCTTAAAAATCTCACATTTTATTTTATCAAATGTTGTACTGTTGTAAAAATTATGCTGTCATACTTTGCAAAATCTCAGATCTCCCAAATTCAGTTTTTGAGTTCACTTGCCTTGGGCAAACTGGCTTTTATAAAACTTCCCATGCAGATATTACCAGGACTTGTGTCCACTACATTAGCAGAAGAGACCAGGTATTTCATGAAACCCTTGTTTTGAAAAACTAATGATTATTTCTTTATTATTTTCAGGAGCCTGTAAAAACAAGTCCAATTACTAAGGAAGCCCCACGCCCCACTTCCAGTCCTGACACTAATGGAGGTCTTAATTTGAACCTGTCCGCCAAGGAAATGAGAGAACGTCTGGCTCAGCGCAAAAAGAAAGATATAAAGTCCAACATGGATTTCCGATCCAAATATGAAATATTCCAGAAAATGTGATGAGATGATGATGATGATGATGATGATGTTGAGCCCAATTCATATATATAGTAGAACTCATTTTTTGTAGATAACATTTTTTCCCCAAACTGCAATGCTATGGAAATATAGAAACCTTAGTTTGAATGTGGATAAAATGTTGAAAAGTAAATATTTAAATAATGCAATTTTACTTTGTACTATTGAGATACATATGTAAATAGTAAGAGAGATACAGATCAATGCATGATAATGTAATTTGAAATGTAATTACCAATCAATGGTCCATATCATTTCTGCTTTATTGGTATTCATAATTACCAATTACATGATTAACAGGTTTATAAGCATTTGATACATTTTGCATTGTTCAAAATAAATTTTAAAATATTGTTGCAAAAGAAAGTATCCAGTAATGTTCAGAAAAGTAATTACTGGTAAAGCAAATTATTTTAATAAATTCAGAAGAAGAAAAATTATTTTCAAACACAGTGCTTCAGGTTAATTATTATTATTTTATACATAGTACTTCAAGCTAAATCAGCTGATAATATACTATTTTATATTTGAATGTGATATGGTAATATCAAATTTGAAGCATTGTCATTTTGCTGAGACAAAATTAATTGAAACTTGTCTTTAAAGGACAGTCAGAGAACCATACAACTTTGTCCTTTTTTGGCAGGTTTTCTTCTGCATGTGCAGGTAAAACCCAGTATGAAAATTAACAAGATAGAGCCACAAACAGTGTCTGTGTTATTAGCAGGTGTCTCCTAAGGCAGGATTCACTGTTACATAATTCTTTCTAATTTACAGTGATTGAATTAAATTCTCAGAATTGAGCTCCATAACTGCATAAAGAGGTAGATTAGATTTATAGTTAGAAAAACATCAGTATGTTGTGACCAAAGAAACCTAATAATTTGGCCCTTTGACAGAAAGTTTGCTGGCATGTTTGTGGCTGACTGGATGGAGATACAAATGGCATATATGCCACTTTGTTTTACTAGTGGATCAGACCTTGTGTATTTTCTACTTAAAGGTTGAACTGCCAGGTTGCACCGTTTGATTTTTTGATCATTTTATATAAAAAAAACATCTGTTTAGACTATATCCTTTGATTTTTTTATCTTTACATTCATAGATTTCATAGAAAAGATTCAAACTCACAGTTGTGAAGCTCATTTCAGAGTGTTAAACTTTTTGCCTTGTTTATTCAACTTGAAATTTGCTCATAAATGTTCATTATATTGTGGGAGTTGGCCATGATGCTAAAAGTGTTAAGATGACTTTTTCAGTCTGTGTACACGACATAGCTATAACATAGACTTGATAAAATTTAGGTTGTCTTAATGCCCCAATGCTGCCCTCACGTGAAAAATGTTGTATATTCCAAATCATCTGAATAATACTGAATTCTGAAAGATATTGGTTCTGACATTGTTGGGTTCCATTAAAACCAGATAATAGTGACGTTTTATCACTTTATGAGTCCTGTAATTTCTCCCATGAAGTAAGAAACCCAGCCATTTTTCATATGTATGAATTAATCTGATGTTGATTGGTGACATCCATGGGTGAACCAATTTCATTGGAAAGCTTCAGCAATAGATAAGATGACATCACCATTGTAAGCATAAGATGCAGTGCTATGTCACATTGTCTTCAGTCAACATTTGTACTTCAGTGTATATTCCAATTTCCAAGCTAATCACCAATGTTCACTAGAATCTTGTTTATATTTAACACACACTTTTTCTTTTCACATCCACTTTTTTAAAAAAATGGACATGCCTCTCTTTGTTCAGTCTTGATTGAATGTGTTTGCCATGTGCAAATGTTTCTATTAATCACTAACGGAATTTGTCGATTGTATCACATCACTACTTTTTGGAGCATTCTGGAAAAAGATAGGTATTACAAGCGACTTCATTGGCTGAATTAAGGGGTGTCACTTCTTGCTTCCAAACGTAATATTTAAATGTTATTTAAACAGAACATCTTGATTATTTCAAGAGCGGTTTATCTCAGATAGCCTCTCGAACAAATCATTTCCTGCCTTCCATACTTTAGTTAGATTGGAAGAATGGTGAAATTTATTGTAAAAGGCAGCATTGGGGCTTTAACAGCTTCGGACAATACCAGTAGTGCAGACACTTAAGATTTATTTAAGAATCTTTTAGGTACAGTGTTATATTAAGACTACAGCCCATTTGTAGACTGACTGGATTACATCTCTGGAGTCCTTATTTCTGATCCATTTTCATTTGATCTTGGAACATGGATTTATGAAATCAAAATCTCAGATGAGTTCAATAATGAGCAAGAGCCATGCATACTAATAAGCTGATCTTTCACCTGATTGGCTGACCTTGTTATCGACCTGAACCAGTTTAGATCAGACATGGAATACATGCATAGCTCTTCACGATCTTGGAAGAGGTCTGTAATGCGTGAAGTACAGTCATATTAATTAGGTGATCTTGCATCTGATTCACAGAGCTTGTTACTGCTTTGGAGGCATTTTTATTGTGATCTGATTTTGATCAAACTTGGAATATATGCTTATATCATTATCATGATGGAAGAGTTCAATAATGAACAATAATGAACAAGATCAATACATATTAATTAGGTGATCTTGCATCTGATTGTTTGAACTTCTTGCCTTTTTTGAAGGATATTTCTTATCTGATTCTGATAAAACTTGTAATATGGGTTTATAACATCAAGAATTTGGATAGTCTCAGTAATGAGCAGGGATCCAGGCATATACATGAGTTAATCGAGCATCTGATTAGTGAGCTTGTTACCTCTCTGGAGACCATATTTCTGATCCTATTTTGATAAACTTGCAATGTATGCTTATATTAATAAAATCTTGCATGAGATCAGTAATGATTAAGATCCACAGATATATATATTAATGAGATGATCTTGCATCTGATTTGCTGAGCTTGTTACGCCAGCTGGAAGCCATATTTCTAATCTGAGGTTGATCAAACTTCATATGTAAGCTTATAGCATCAAGATCTTTTACTACTCAGGAAGCAAGATTTCTGATCCAATTTTGATAAACTTTAATGTGTACTTGTATCATCAGGATCGCAGGTCGGTTTGATAATGAGATCCACACATTAATTTGTTGATCTTGCATCTGATTGGCCGAGTATGTTACCCCTTTTGAAGACGTTATTTATGATCTAAGTGTAATTACACTTGGAATATTTGCTTATATTATCAGTATCTTGGGCATGTTTGATATTGAGTGAGATGCTTGCATATTAATAAGTTAATATTGCATCTGATTTGCTGAGCTTGGTACCACTATAGAAGCAATATTTCTGATCGATTCTAATCAAACTTAAATGTTGGTTTATATCATTAAGAATTTGGATGGGTCTGTTGATGAGTGAGATTCACACATCATAATGGGTAGTTTTGCATCTAATTCGCATTTTACCTCTGTTGAAACCATATTTATGATCTTTATTTAATCAAACTTGGAATAAATGCCTCTAGGATCTTGGGCTTTTTCCATAATGAGTGAAATTGATGCATATTAATGAAATTGTCGTGCATCTGACTGGGCTTCATACCACTGTTGAAGACATTTTTTTATCTGTTGGGTTTATTATCATGAAGATCATGGATGACATTGATTATGAGCAAGAGACCTTGCATATTAATGATGCCTTTATTGTCAACATTTTTTTTTATCAGGGCGAGATAAAACGAGTTAGATTGAGGTGAGTGACTGCAGGTCCACATGGGTATCTTTTTATTTAAGACATTGTACTTCATGTCCATACCAAGATTCATGTGCAACTTTACCTGCCCTTTAATTTCCATCAAGCACTTGAGAAAGATGCTCACTTAGTTATTTACATATTGCATTGCTAATTTTTGAACCCCTTTATATATTCCAGTTTTATTCCTTCCACTAGTGCTGGCTTGATATGTAACATTAATGTATATTCAGTGTACAACCTTGCATAGATCTCCATCTAATTTAGAAGTGATCATAAGATTTAATCACTAATTTCATCTGTGTATTGTTTATTATAAATATGACATTTTACCAAAGCCAGAACCTTATTTGTCATTGTGGTCAAGAGCTTTTACTTCTTTTTATTCATTGGTTGAAAATTGTGGGTTATTAGAGACATTTTTGGCATTTGTTGCCTAAAATTCTTGCCTGTCATGGTGTTGATGATACCATTGTACAAAGTTATTCTTTTGTTTTAGTTGCAGGCTATTGAAGAAAAGCCTTTAATATGTTCTGTTGTAGACTATTGTAAAGAAGTTCTAGAACTAACCCCCCCCCCCAAAAAAAATGACAAAAAAACTTGCAAATTGTCTGAAAGGAACAATCTTATATGGTTTGACTATTTATATAGTAACTCTAGTAATCTAATGACAACACGAGATGTGCAGTTTACATTTATCACTTGTGCATTCATAGAGATTATAGTACAGGTTCCAAAACTAGTTTCGTATGGTTGATGGTTGTTCTGTGATGTCAAAATTTTTCAGTAAATATGCTTGAGAACAATTTTGTTTGAACTTGGTTAGGGATACTTTGAAAATGTTACATTTATCTTAGTTGTTGACTTGTTTTTGTATGCAGATTCTGTAAGCTAATTTTGTTTCGTTCCCTCAGTACAATTAATTGAATCCTATTTGACATCAGGCATTGTAAAGTGTACATAAAGTACAGTAGAGACTTTTATAAGCAGTGGAGAGAAAATTATATTATGAACACCCTGTATACCTAGGCACATGAAATATAAATTTTGGTCGTAGCTCACAATATTGTTAGCATATAATATTACAACTATGAAGGATAGAAAATACAGCATTGTTATAAGTTGTATTTTTGTATCTTCTTTCAGTGTTTATTTTTACACTAATAATACCTCGGCATCAATTTACCCTTCCACAGGAACATTTTAAGTGAGCTGGTTCATGGAGGATTTAAAGTTAGCATACATTTGTTTTCAACTGCATAGATTTGGCCAGTCTGACTTTGTCGTTTTCTCCACTTAAATTTTGTGTGTGTGTATGCCTATATATATATATATATATATATATATATATATATATATATATATATATATATATATATATATAAAAGCTTTTGTGATATTTTTATAACCATTTGGTGATAGTGGGACCATATTAAGCTTTCACAGGCTGTTTGATTTGCTTTAATATTTGCAAGATGATGCTTTTAATACTGGTTGTGAGGCTTGTCTTATTATGCTTTCGAACCTTTGTATAGTGAAACCTTTCAGTAAAAGAAATTCCAGTGACTTTAATAATGTCCCTAACAAGCAGTTATCCTTAATACAGAAACAAACGTGGGATTATTCAAATGCTTTTTCTTATCAAAAGGTGTTCTTTATATGGAGGTGTCGACTAAGACAGGTTCCATTGTATATGTTGACTTTAATAATTACACTGATTAACATTTTGCAAAGCATTTGGTAAAGTCAGAAATATGGCAAGACATTATTTATCTGGAATTGTTGGTAGATGCAGATTTCATTTTTTGATAATTGTTGGTATGGATTACCAATACAGAATTCCCTCACTATAAGGTCCTTCATTATAACAGTTCCCATTATAAGGCTAGTTTTGTCATTAAGTCATATTAAGTGGTAGCAAAATGATATGTACATGTACTTCATTATAATGTGGACTACCCAGTAGCTACCATGAATAGTATTATGACGATGGAGTACTGTAGTTTTATAAAGAGTGCACTGTTAATTCACATGATAAACTTGGATATAGATAATTATTGATGTTTTACTGTACTGTAGGATTAGATTCATAATTATTTGACAATGTACATTGATATTTGTATGTAGCCTTACAAGGCAAATAACTGTATCAACAGATTCATAGATGAAATTGTTTTTATGCTGTATTTTTCCTCACAGTAAATATTAATACCTGTATAAAAACATCTCAAACTCATTTTTAAAATAGAGAAAAATATTACAGGTCTGGTGGTTGTTTTTAAAAAAGATCAATGCAGCAAAACGTGTTGTCACAGATAAGGCTGTAGGTGATGCATTGTACTACATGATACATGGTACAGAATTAAATGATCTCATTGAAGAAACACATTAATAATGAACAGAGTTTTTATAGTTTGTATATGGAAAGTATGCTAAAACACAGCTTTATTTAAATTTACATAATTTAAAATTTAAGAATTTGTTTCCAGCTAACATAGACATTCCATCTTGTTTTTTTCTCAACTCATGCCTCCTATAATGTACACCAAAGTGATTGTTTTTTGACCTGCGTAGTTACTTCTTTATTATTGTAGCAGGGCTTAAAGTTGTCAGATTATTTTCCAAAGATTTCATTCTACTTTATTGTTAGGACTGTCCTTAACAAACCATTATATTTTTTTATTACATCATGAAAGCTTTATAATGACAAAAAGTGATTGTTTTGCCCATACTTTTTATATTCTTTATCTGCAATTGTTCTCATGGAGAATTTTGTTCTAGTGGCATCCTCAATAGTGTTATGAAATGTAATTATTTTTAAATGTCAGTAATTTTGTTCTTGAAGATCAGTATCAAATTAAATTGGTATCGGTAGAAGAGTGCCACATCATACAGTTAGAATCCTTTTTTTAATCAAGTTCAGTCACCATAAGGGTGTAACCTCTCTCTTTCTCAATATGTTTTATGCACTTACTGTGAGATAGACAAAAAAATCTGGCATTGCTATACATGTCCTTGGTCAACCAGTTGACAGACTTGCTAGATTTGCATTTTGGATAAGTGAGCTGCATAAATTATGTACCTTCCTATGTTGAAACATCGATAAAAATCCTCTTTTTTCCTCATATCTGTACGGTATAAACTAATGAACATTTATTCCTAATCAGTCAATATCTTGTCAGTTTTTAATGGACACAAAATTGTACATAATGAAGTAATTTTGTCTACTGTACATACGAGTCCAACTGCAAACTACACAGAACCAGATCTGCCATCATGTAATGCACCAGAAGATCTGGGTCAGTGCAGTTGTTTAGGAAGAGTTAGTAGAGCAAACAACATAGATCACTGATCTGCAGGTGCATTATGTGACAGCAGATCAGGATCGTTGCTGTTTGCAGTTTGGCTTGACTGATAAATGAGTGTATATGGTACTTGTAGCACAGAATAGCACAGAAGCTAGATTTTAGGGAAAATTTAGAACAAGGATTTTATATATGTATGTATTGTATGAAAGCTATATATATATATATATATATATATATATATATATATATATATATATATATATGTGTGTGTGTGTGTGTGTGTGTGTGTCTTTCATATAATAACCTTTTACTCTGTGTATCTCCAATACTTTGGTTTCATACATAATCAGTTTATATTAATATCTTATTCTGAATTGTAACACGCACACACATATACACACGCACACATTAATAGAGTTAGATTCCCTTCACCTAACCCAGGGGAACACTTTTGTCTCCTCACTATTAAAATTACATACCATCTGTTTAACACAACTTGTGCTAAATTCATTAAACTTAATTGGTTCTAAACTGTTTGAATAAGCCATTGGTAAACAGGAGAAAATATTTTTCATATCCTTGTTGATTTAGCTTAGCTTTTTTTACACTCAGGAAGTCAGTGTGTTCAAATTGAGCTGTTTCATGAATGGGCTGTTGTCAGAATAATAATAATCTGAACAGATCCCACCTGGCAGAATTTGTTAAATTGGATTTAGTGATGCATATTTCAGACAGTACATGTAGTCAATTTAAGGAATAGTGATTATTCAGTTATTTTGATTCATTGCAGAATTATATATTGACATATTATATTTGGAAAGTTCGTACAGATTTGCTATCATCCTCATTTGCAATGTTAGTACATGTATTTAGATTGGGAAGTGATCTTTTGCATATTTTCACATTTTTCCACTGTTCGAGTATTTGTTTGTGATACTTAATGTCAGCTTTTAGTGAAATATCTGTCATTGGCAAAACTAACATTTTTATTACATGTGTCCAGTGTTTTAAAGACATCTATATGTATCAGATGATTCGAGGTTACATTTTCTGATATGGGCCAGTGCCATAGGTCTGTACCTTGAAGTTTTTATCACAAATTTTAAACTATTTGGGGCAAAGAAGACAAATCTCATGGATTCATAAGCAGATTAGATGGAACACAAATCACATAGTTGTTGAATATTAAATATTGTTACTTAACTGATAGAAGTTTATTCATATCAGCAGCATTCGATTTATACCCCTAGATGAAAGTGGATTTTGTGAAAATTTGTAAATACATGTTGCTTCGAGCAGGGTTCTCTGATGAGGGTTTTGATTATAGTTCTAAAATATGGTTGTTTTGAAAATTTGCATATTCGTATATTATATTCAAGGATAAAAGTATATATATTTTGTTACAATAAAGACATGCCAACTGTAATGCTGGTTTTGTTGTATAAGCCCATCATTGTCATGTAATGCAGGTATTGGATTTCAAAGTAATGCATCTCCTTGAAGTATGAAGCTGTGTGTTAATAGTGATTCCTAATACAGAAACAGAGTGATCACCAGTTTGGACATAATCACAATAAAATTAACTTGAAGTTATGACAATGAAAATAACTTAATTGAAAATTACGAGAATTTAAAGCTGGGTTTATTTTTCTTCAAATATATTTAGCAAATAGAGAAGTGTAGGTTTCTTGTTGTAGGATTCAACTCCATCTTTCAGCACAGGATAAGCTATACATGACAGCCAGTATTAATGATGGAGGAAGAACCCGGGAAAACCGGAAGGAACCACCAACCCACAGCAAGCTTTCTCACATACCCACATTGGCTGAACCCAAGACTCGAAAACATGCAAACAGGAGGTGAGATGGCAGTGATCTGTTAATGGTGAGTGCTTTAGACCACTCGGCCACTCAGGGCCCCATGTTTCTTTTTATGGCTGTTTCAACAGCATCATCAGTGAAGGAAATTTCAAGCCTTTGATGGGCAGTCAGAAATTGCAACATGTTGGAACCTGCGATCAAAGTAAGGATTGTGGAGTAGTTGGTAAATTTCAGTTTGAGATTTTATTTACAGTCTGGGTCTAAACCATTTACTCCCAATGACTGCTGGGTTATTTTCATTTACAGGTTTGGACTTGCACTGAGATGGTTTAAAAATATTGAAATCCACATAGTTCAGAAACTTTACCTCGATGAAATTCTGCCCACAAGGTTTAGAAACTTAACCTTGATGAACTCTGCCCATATAGTTTAAAAACAACCTCACTGAAACTCTGTATGCATTCGTACCCATGCATTCTACCCCAAACCTTTGGCTGGGATCAGGAAGAAGAATCTGTTTAGTGACATTAAAAGTTGCCATCTTTGGTTGAACAAGGTAAATAATTTGCAGCCAAAAAATTGAGTATTATTGTCTAGATTATGAAGTGTTTACTAAAACCTATACTGCTCATGTAAAATAGGAAATTAGAAAAATGCAATACATACAAAAGCAATGAGTCGGCCAGGATTTCAATTAGAGATTTAAAACTTCCTCGTGTTTATAAAGCTTAATGTCATTGGGATGTAATAAACGCAAAGGTGTATACAATGGAAAGTATTAACTTTGCTGCAGAACATGACATTATGAATACTGTTAATTACACCTGCCTTATCAAAGAAACTAGACCATGCCACAGATTTTACATATTGCGTAATCAGCTATGCTGACCATGTGGATCTGTAGGCGATCAGTAAGGCGCGCGTCGGCAAGGACTTGTGAACGCAAATAGTAAATATCCTAGATATCGTTGACAAAAAGGACAACGACTTTTGTTGTTGTTGTTGTAGGGTTTAATGCCATCTTTCAGCACAAGATTGGCTATACATGGCGGCCAGTATAAATGGTGGAAGAAGAAATTCAGGAAAACTCCAAAAAGAACCACAGACCCACAAGAAGCTACTGGCAAGCTTTCTCACATACCTACCTTGGCTGAAACCGAGAGACGAACCCACGCAGACAAGTGAAATGGCAGTGATCCAGTGAGAGCTTTAGACTACTCGCCCCTTGAAAAGGACCATGAAATCAATGAATTAGTATCCATGACTGAAGCGAGTGCAGTTTCTGAAAAGTAAAAATGATATTACAAAACTGTATTGGACAAATAAGCAATTAGACATAGCATTTATTTTCAGAGCTTGTCTGCCGTGAAACGGTTTGCACTAGATCATGGAATAAGATTACCAGAAGTTGCAGCAACAGCAGATATCCTTGCACTTTTAGGACTTCTTCCGGATGAGATGCGTCCAACAGTGAGACAGCTTTGTGCAACAGCAGAGCAGTTACATTTAAAAATTCCAAGGAATTGCATCGGCATCAAACGCAGCAGTGAGTGTTAACACTGAAAATTATGCGACGTTCCAGCTGCAATGTATTGACTTAGCAGTTTCTAAATTCTAGCCTGCGTAAACTCATCAGCAACCTTTCCCAGGGAGGCAACGATCGTTTTACAATCACTTGTCAATATGGGTGACGCTGAACTTTAAAATTTCAGCTTACTCAACCGCACAAGAATCAACCTGTGCAAAGTCATGAGCGATTGGAAAAAGTGATCTGAAACTCAACTACCACCGATTGAGGATTTCCATTAATCGCTGCCCCTTAAAGGAATTTTCGTGGACGACTATACACACGCGAACAATGTCTGGTCCGCATTTGTTGTTGAAATCTCGGTGACTACCGTGTATTTGTGCTGATCGCGAATGTTTTTGTTTTTGTTGGGGGGTGGTGGCTTTTCACGAAACTGCCATGCGTGTTTACAAGCATAAACCCAGGCACTATTTATCATCATCGGGAATGACTTGGGATGCGCTGTTATCGAAAACCTGCGTCGAGTTGGAACTGCTCACTGACATCGTATCAACATTTGCTCGCCGAACATGGTATCCGCTGCGGGATTTCCATGATGAGTAACCATTTCGCTCACGCGAAAAAGCCGCTCGTGGATGCATACGACTCTGCCTTTCCAAACAGTTACATCATATACGTGGACGGAAACAATCTGTATGAGTGGAGGAAGATGCAGCCGATGCCCGGAGGGGAATTTCGGTGTAAGCATATACAAACGAAAACGCCAGTATGACAGCAACAATGACCATGGATACTTTTTGGAAGTCGACCTCGAGTAGCCGGGCGAGTTTCACATTGATTATTCACTGGCCCTGGAAACACTGTTGGTGCCCTGAGAGTTGTTTGCCCCCGTGCCGGTGGGCGCTCGTGGACTATTCCGGTTGCTATTTCACCGAATGTACAAAGCTTGTCAAGCACCTGCGCCGGGAACTGAAATGTGTGGCTCATGCACGAAAACTGCAGTTATGTTTTCGGTACGGATGCGTGTGTCACGAATTCATCGGGAAGACCATCCGCTGTTTAGTAGCTTTAGCAAGAAAGTCGCGGAGAAGTTCAAGAGGAATGCGCGGGTGTGTATTGTTGCAGCAATGTGAGGCTGTCCCCGTTGGACAATAAGCGGTGGATTTTCCCAGACGGAATCACTACTTACGCATACGAGCACGTGCAGATTCGAAAATAGATCTTTGCGGTAGTTCCATATTCGCGGGAATGACTTGTAATTTTTCAAGCACATATGATCTATTCGGCGGCTTTACCGCTTGTTTGTGTAATATCACCAGATGATATAGCGTTGGTTATCCCGTAATAGCAATCAGGTCCGAGATTGTAAATACATCAACGGAATTTAACCTATCAATAGCACGACGTTGTCCACCCCCAGCTTCCCCGTTGCATGCAGGTACCAAATCATATTGTCCTCGACCAAGTTCAGCGATGATACCTGCGGAAGTAAAAAGCTTTGTGTGACCGCGAATGTTTTCTACTGACCCGCGAGAGCGGGTGTGAACCCGATCGTACGTGTAATTCTATTGTTCAACGTTGCCATCACCGATCAAGGTCGCAACACCCATTTTTGAGAGTGATCGTGAATCAACAATTCATATGCGTACTTTTGCCCTAGTAATTGTTCCGCAAGTTACGATTTAATCAGTCCACGTTGGACTGTTCGAGATGTCCTATGACATATCTACGATGAACCCGTACAACGCAGCAATATCTCCGATACATTTTTTGCACTGGTCCCCCAGCAGAATAATAGGCCATGTTAGCCATCCAGTTGCATATGTACAATTGAACGATTCTGCGACACCCGTTGAATCTTGTACGTGAATGGTTCGGTTTCTTTGTAGCTGCTGATACTATCAGAGATGCTTACTGCGCTCTTACTCGATTATGTGTGGGGAAGATTAAGTCAGCCTGATGAACTCCGTTGGCTCTAGCATGGCGGGAATTGCAAACACGGCAACTATTATAGGTAATTGAATTGGATTTGCAGTCGGGGCTAAATCGATAGCAACCTGTGTTGCTAGCGGTGCCGGCAAAATAATTTCTTTATGCTGCACAAATGACTACGAGTCTATTCAGAAATTCTCGCGGTGACACAGCAGTCTCAACACAATTAGTAAACTATATTCGGAAGGCATCGATGATAAAACGATTACCACAACCGATTTCCATGGATTTCCAGACAGTGTTGGTGGAAATATAAAAAAGCATCCGCCGAATCCGCGCGTGGATACAAAAATGTGAAGCAAAAGGTCGTTGGCACGGTTACGGACATGGTTTTTCATACCACCCACCACCCCCGGCCACGTTTACAGACAAGGGGAATTTAACATGGTGAATATTGGGGATATTTACGGACAAGAAAAAGTGAAGTTATTGTATAGAGACAATAGACATGCAAAATGTAAGGTGACGTAACGGTACTGAAGATTGGTAACAGTGTTGCAAGGGGCTGACCTCAATCGGGCCAAAGAGCGGGGAGGAAACCTAGAATGCTTGGCGGGACAGACACAGAGATAACACAGACAAAAGACATTATACAAACAACTGTACAACTAACTAAACACATTTAAAGCAAGAAAGCAAATCTTTTCGAGGCATATCTATAACATACAGCATACAAACACAAAGAACTATACAACCTACCTAAAAAAAAATTAGGCAAATAAGCAAATCTTATCGAGGCATATGAGTGGCCCTGAAAAGGACCTTTGGTTTTTTGTTAACATCATTCCATTAACTTAAAGAGCAATACATAGGTCTTCTTCTTTTCCTCAAACTTCTTGTGACTTCTGGTCCGTAAATGAGAACTCTCTTCAAACAGCCTTGTCTCTCCACATGAATTCTTCTTTTCCAAACACTCGTATCCGTGATCCGGATAATTGTCCATGATGATTTCACATAGATGGGTAAGTCCGTACGGAACAGCATTGACGATACGAGAGTAGATGATTCTACGTATGTCCACATCTTGTGACGAGAACAGGTGAAGGGAAAGCGGTGAACTCCGGTTACTTATAGGAAAATGGCGGATCGAAACACCAATCCAAACATGCGTTACAAAATTCAGTCACAAAATTCAGTCACAATTGAGAGATAAATCGCAAGTGCAAGTCTTAGACAAACAGTCAGGAACGCCTTGGCTTGCGTACGACGATGCCACTCAAACCCCACACGCCTATTTACTCGTGGATTTAAAATCCACCCCACCCCCCGATTATTTGCGATTTCGTAACCATTTGTTTCACGACTGGTGTCAAGACGGATGGACTATCGTTTACACGTCCCCGTCGTCGACTTAACAAAAAAATCTATAAAAAACTCGTACACTTTGGGTTTGTCTCACACAACAACATGACGTCCCTTCAGTCTCATCTTCCCGTCAAATTGATTCGTGTATCAGTCGCGATAAAGATCCACAAATACGTGCTCGTGTATTAGAAGCCAGTCTCAAACAAGTCTTCCGATGGTTTACGGTGAAACCACGTCAATTACTGCAAGGCATTATTCACATTCCTTATCAAGTCAAACGCTTTTGTTGACAGAAACAAAGTAGCCTTGACACAACTGGCCGATCATCGCATCGACACTCAAACCAGAAAGCAAATTATTTTCAACCCTGGAGGGAGCGGTTCTCTAGGAGGAGTCATCATTCGCTCCCTCTTAAAAATGGGATCCTAATGCTCCCAAATTTCTCCCCAAGAAAAAAGCCACTCCCAAAAAAGCCAAACGAAGCCCAAAGAAGAAAAAGAGCAACAGTGTCAAGACCAGGTCACAAACCCCAAAAAAGAAAATCCCACACAAAAAGATAAAGAAAAGTCCCCGGAAAAAGAAGAGCCCTCAGAAAACAACTTCTACCCACAAGAGAGATACTTCAACCAGGACGCAACCTTAAATTTGCAAACCACTACTTGCAGCGACGTGACCGCGTCTCTAGTATCCTCATGTTTTTCCGCTTCTACGTTGATGGGGATGCATATAAAATCCAATTTGACACCCGTTCTTTCTCAGGTGATGAAACAATGGAAACCCACACCTCCAAGAACTTCTCCTTCAGCGGTGACACTCTCCTCCGCTTTAGCTGCAGTGTCAGCTGCTCACAAAGTGCCTGCTACCAAAATCAAAGTCCAAGAGAGATCGGGATGTTACAGAGTTTACTGGATTTGTCCATGCAAGAACTGTCCCGATTTAGTCCGTTGCGAACCCCTCCACGACGCGTGATGCCTGTCATCAAGTTGATACGAGGTAAAGACAATCAGTGGCAATGTGTTCTAGTATACAAAAATCCTGAGGCGAAAAAAACTCATTAAAACCGCCTCCAAAGATGTCATCGATACCGTGTGCGAATGTTGTTTGAACGTCTTGAAAGGCACGATACCTTTGTCTAAACACCAGAAAAAAATGCTTAGCCAAACAGCGTCACGTTCTTCGCTAAATAGCTCAAAAGAAAATCCCTATTCGTCAAAAGAAGATGTTGGTACAACGCTGAGGAATTTTGCCTCTGTTATTAGGATCCTTGATGAAAGGAGTATTGGGAACGATGCTGGGAGGACTCGTAGGAGCAAGATAAAAGGGACATACGGAGTCCAAAAATCTCAGACGGGACCCATGAAATCTGTATGGAAGGACGAAAACTAGCTTTAGCGCCTTACAAACGATGGATGGAATGCCATCGTTGGCAAGAACAACGGACCCGCATTGGCCTCCCAATCCGAATTTGACCGAGATGTCTCAGTTACAACACGAATTGCAGTCGTTGATGGATCGCAACGATTTGTTAGAAACAGAAAAATCGGAAAAGTACGACCAACTCTTGCAACGAATGAAACTCTTTCACCAGAAAGCTTTAGACGAAACAGCTCTACCCACTCTTAAAGATTTTAAGGTTTTGATTAAAAGTCCACCACAACCACTACCACCACCATCCACAGCGGCCAAGACAGACAAAACCCCACGAATGCCTGAGGAAGAAGAGGTACGAAAAGTCTTTCAAACACCGTAGCAGGTCCCATTCCTGGTAAGATTTCAACGTCTTTGTTGACCACTTCCCCCACACCCCAACGAGAAGAACTTAAAGCTTGGGGTAAAACGATGATGTCCACTCCTCCTTCGACAGAAGTGAAAAAGAAAGAAGGGAAACCAGAAGTAAAAAGAGAAAAGAAGATGCCATTCCATTACCACCTCCACCACTACCTTCGACTTCTACTCCCGTGGCACATCGGACACGTAAATTCGTTTCCAAGCCACCATTGCACCCTGTCCAAAGTAGCACTAGCGATGAGTGAGTGGCTTTTTACAAAATGGCGAAGGTGTTAGCCAGCATTTACTACGATCCATCCCATCGTACAGGTTACGGAGGAGTTCCGAAATTGTATCGTGCTGCCAAAACTCGACTGAAAAGTCTCCATTTACCTCAAGTGCAACGATGGTTCTAAGAACAAGGCACGTACACTTTACATAAACCCATTCGACGAAACTTTTCCAGAAGTCGCACTTGAGTGGAGGGCATCGATCATCAATGGCAAGCCGATTTAGCCTATGTCTCATTTGACCACCTACAATCGTGGCGACAAATATTTGTTTTGTGTCGTCGACGTCTTTTCCAATTTTGCCTGGGTCGTGCCATTGACTTCCAAATCGCGCAGTGAGTTAGTACGAGCCCTCCAACAAAGCGCTCGGCACCCTTTTCGGTGGCAAACCGACAAAGGCACCGAATTTCTGAACCAAACTTTCCAAAAAGAATTAAAGAAACGCGAGTGACGATCAAAATAGTTCATAAATGTTCTAAAGAATATCCAGGACTACGTTGATGAAGAAAATAAACACAATATTGTTCACACACCATGGAATATGTGCCTTTAATTTCACATTTTTGAATCTTGTTGTCTGAGCATTTCTTCTCATAAAGTCAATGATATCGTCTTCCAATGGGGGGGGGGGGGCAATCCATACGAATCAAAATACTCCACATAACCATCACGGGGAAAGCAGACGGCTACCCAGTGGGTTCCTGGGAGATGACTGTCGTCCGTGTTGATGACATAAGCTTGATGGTCTTGAGGTTTGCGATGGGGCAGTTCATCTTTTGAACACACGATATGATTCCAAGAAGCAGTGTACGAACTGTGGTTCAAAAGGTAATAAAGTTCCCAGGTATCTATTTTTGTTGTTTTTTTTCTCGTTATTTTTTCTTCACAGGTAATGATAAGTGATCAGTTCAATCCTGACTTTTTGTTTGAAAATCTCTGACGAGTATCCGTTTCTTCGCTTCGTCTCTGCATTCTGAGCCAAGAGAGCTTGTATGTGATGGATCTCTAGAGTCATCAATGGAGGAAAGGAATGATCACGCAAGTCTTTATTCCACTTCTTTTGAGATGAGACTCCAAGCTTCGTCCAGATACTCGTCCAAGTTTTCTTCTTGACTTAGCATCAAACATTTATCGTGTTGAATTTGATTGGGATGATCGTTTTGACACCAATAGCAATCTTTCTTGATCAATTCCGTAATTTGTTCTGCCAGGCGTTTGGCAAAACAGGAGACTAAATGTTGTTATTGTTCTGGCCATCTGGACTTCATGACTATGTCCTTTTCGTCTTTGTCTTGGGGTTCTTCTTCCACGGTATCCTCCCATTCCATTTCCATAGATTTTCCACTATTAAAAGAGGGATTACAGTCTTCCATAGTTTCTAATAGTCTAGAATGACTTCTCTCAAACTGTTGATTTCTATGGTATTATCGAATTCGGCATACAAGATGACGTTCACTGTCTCATTTATAGCATCTGCAAACTGAAGTTCCACACGAATCTGTCCTGATTTTATAGGGTGAAAATGTCCCTCGTCGCTGCCTCGGTCTGGAGTGAAATCAAAAGCCCACAAAGCATAGCCTCCTGCATAAACTTCGTACGTAATGCCGTGACTGGTGTTGGTTTCTAACTGTCCGGTAGTTTCGTACAGTGACAAGTACGACCTCAAGTAATTATTCTGGGTAAAGTCACGTTCGCAAGGTCTGATACATAAGGTTTTGCCATCTTGACTGACTTCGATTTGGACACTTTGCAATCCTTAAACTCGAAATGATTTTAAATGTAGACTCCGTTGAAGGCTGTATTTTTGACGATGCCAACGATTAAACGTTTGGGTGACTGTCCTTGAAACAGATGATCTTCGATCAAGGATCGCTATCAAGTGGGAATGGTGAAAGTTTTCACTTCCACGCGTCATATCGGATACTTGGCAGTCGTTCGGCTCAAAGTATGACTGATGTCGTTGCCCACATTAGGTAACAGTTCCACGTGTCGCATGCAGAGTCTTACTTCTTGATGATGGTTTTGGGATTGCCACTAGTAGTAGCAGCAGTATCAGCCATCAAATGGAAAGCGGCACTGCTTCGATTCAGTCTCAGGCGGACATCCACACAGTTTAGTAAATACTTCTCTTGCAACCACATGTCCAAATGCAATCGATCCATCAATTCTAATTTTTTATTGACTCCTTTGATTTTGTTTCTTCGATCGTCGAATCCCACATTTTTGTCTGGCTGCTCTTTTGTAACCAAATCGATGATATTGAATTTGCCTGCTGTGTCAGGTTTCCATACCACACAAGCAGCATGATGGGTGTTCTTGGCTTCTGTTCCGTACGTCAAGAGATTTTCCAGGTACGCTCAGTAAGTATAAGTGTCCATACTGCTACTGACCAGTTTGTTATTCAAGTACACAACCACTTCGCTGAACAGGGAATGCATGATTTGTTGACGGGAGCTACTTTCTCATCGCCGTCTATAGCATCTCTATCCTTATCTAGAACTGTGACCTTCAGGTACAAGTAACTGCTGTTCAGATCGATGTAACCTTCGGGGTGTCATTTGATTTAATTCTAAATGGGAGCGGAATCCGTCAAAGAGGAGCCGGGATGAAATTCGACCCAATGGGATTCTTGCATCGTCATCATGGTGGGTGGCATGATAAACAGATCCAGTTCCGACTTGGAACAGGCGCAAGACTCTCAGTGCATCACTTTTTTTTATCTATGATTTAATAATAAAAACGTCTAAGTCTCGGACGGTTCTTCTTTTCTTAGTCTTTCTAGATCTAGGAGTATGAAAGCTTCTGATAGGGTGTTTGCTTCGTCGTCTCTTTTTGCTTTGTCCTTGCTGTGGTGTCAGGGAAGCAGGAATGACTGACTCAGCAGTGCAGAGGGCATCGATAGGCGTTTGGGCGTTTCTCATCGGCCCAAAATGTCTTTGCCCGTTTGCAACAAGACATTTTTGCCTGCTCTCAAGAAAGCTTCTTTAGGGTTTTGTTTGTCAAAAATGACATTTTGGAGAAATTCTTTACCTTGCGTCAGTGCAGTATCTTTCAAGGCATGCAATCCTCGTGTCACATTGGTTTCAACACCGGGGCCACTGAACGAAAGGCCGATTTCAACATATCTCTTAAACTACGTCCTCGCTGTCGATCGATGCCTCCGTACACTGGATACATGACTTACGAGTCGTTAGAGAATCGTTTTCGAAAATGGAGTTTCACCGTGACTTTCCCTGTGGTGAATGAAATATTTTGTCCCAGATCTCCTTTTATAGCAATGTTGACAGTGTCGAAATACGACTTACTAACGGGTAAATAGTGAGGATGTACAAATTCGCCGTGAACTTGATAGGTGTTTCCACCTTCCTCGTCAGCGTTCGTGGCAGAGTCCACTTTGAAAGGAAGGACACGTAGTAACGGTACGGAGGTGTGTCCCTCCACGTTATATTCCACCACATTGGAGTGCACAAATATCTAATTCAGTCGTTGGTTCATTTCTACTGGGGAACGAAATAACTTGGTAAAAGAATTGTTGTCGGAGATGACTGGTGATTCGTTTTTCTTGATCATTGTCATCCTCATCTCCATATCCCCACCCAAAATGTCAAACAGTTCAGGACAAAATAAAATGGACAACACTTTACCCTCCGGAAATTTCATCAGTAGGCGACGAGCTACTTTATGGTACTCAATGGTGACACTTTTTCTGACGCTCTCCAAAGCTTTAAGAAACACGACATTAAACCTGGTAGTAATGGTGCTCACCAAATGTTGACCACTAAAATAATAGCCAGGGGGAATTATCAAGTTATAGATCCACTTTTGAGTTTGTAAGTTATGTTTTTTATTCTCATATTTTACATTGGTATCTAAATAATTTTGCATTTGGTCGTCATGAACTTCGACCATAAAAAATTTGATTTGGAAGGATATGCAAGACTTGTGCATTTCCACCAAAGCCACTTCCCAATGGGCTTCGTGATCTAATTGGATGGCCTGAGGTAATTTGGCCGTGTAACAACACAAAGTGTTATTGGGAAACACCTACATGGAACTGTCACTGGGTAAGGTTAAATAAAATTGATTGTTGTTGTTCATAATTCCAGAGTTCTGCGGCTGTCCGAGGGGTCACTGGAAGCCAGAGGAGTATCTCCGTCCAAAATGTTGTTGTTGTTGTTGTTGAGGTGGCGACTGACGTTGAGCACAATGCTCCCGTTGTTCCCGTTCGAGGAGTATTTCAGAGAAGGATTGGGAAGAACGTAACCGATGCAACTGCTCAGTAAAATAGTCCACAATTGTTTGTCTCCTTGTTGCAAACTTAAATTGGCAATGGCAGCACCGATGACACAATACACCACAAAGATTTGGCAGAAAAAAAAACGATTTGCTTTTAGGCACACGTTCTCCAAACCACACCCACAAGGGTTGTTTTTGAAGATCTTGCAGAGAAGAACTCGCCGAAGGAGTGGCCACTGCAGTGGTAGCGGTAGCTGAGGCTGTGTGAAAGAGTATGATGGTCACTTCCTTTTATAGTCGATGACTTGCGAAGCGTCGATTCAAGAATCAAAACTGGGAGGATATCCTTTCCAACGTACTTTGACTTCCTTGACACATTGTTTTCCCACTTTACGGGTTCTTCGTTCGAGAATGCTTTCGATGTCGTACACGTCGTCTTCTTTTTTGGTGACACATTGTAACTCGGGCAAGTAAAACTTTCCTTTTAACACTTCCCCGTTCATGTCTTCCAATTTTGTAGACGGTAGGATGACGGCCACGCACTCGTCCAGTGACACGAAACAATTCGATGGTCCAGTTGGCTAAGTAACCTTTTTTAAAAGTACGTTTGGTTTTGCCAATGCGCACCCAATCTCCTACTGTCAACACTCCACATTTCTTGGGGACAACCACTGTCGAGGACGTACCAAATTGGCGCTCGAAAACGAGCACTTCGTTGTCGGCATTCACTTCTTGGGGGGCACGTCCAAGGCTTCGATGGTAAGATTGGTTGTATGCTTGGACCAAGTGCGGTAAGACGTCGATTAACTTGAGAGTATGTTGATGAGTAAAATATTTCCACATGCGTTCTTTCAAAGTGCGTTGAAAACGTCCCAAGATGTTGGCTTTGGTTTCGGGATTGTCGGTGGTGAAAAAACGAATGTCACGTTTCTTTAATTCTTTTTTGGAAAACTTGGTTCAGAAATTCGGTGTCTTTGTCAGTTTGCCATCGAAGAGGGTGACGCCCACTTTGTTTCAACACCAGTTGGAGGACTCGCACTAATTCACTGCTCTATTTGGACGTCAATGGCACGACTCAGGCAAATTTAGAAAAGACGCCGATGACACAAAATAAATTTTGTAGCCAGGATTGTAGGTGGCCAAATGAGAGACATCAGCTAAAAATCGGCTTGCCATTGATGATCGATGCCCTCCACTTTGGTGCGACCTCTGGAAAATTTTCGTCCAATGGGTTTGTGTAAGGTGTAGTCGGCTTGTTCTTGTAACCATCGTTGCACTTGAGGTAAACGGAGACTTTTCAAACGGGTTTTAGCAGCACGATACAATTTGTGAACTCCTCCGTAGCCTGCAGGATGGGATGGATCGTGGTAAATGCTGGCTCACACCTTCTCCATTTTGTAATAAGTCACTCACTCTTCGCTAGTGCTACTTTGGATCGGGCGAGATGGTGGCTTGCAAACGGTTTTGCGTGTCCGATGTACCACAGGAGTAGAAATCAAAGGTAGTGGTGGAGGTGGTGTTATTGGAATGGCTTT
This sequence comes from Sinohyriopsis cumingii, assembly GCA_028554795.2. Lineage (NCBI taxonomy): Eukaryota > Metazoa > Mollusca > Bivalvia > Unionida > Unionidae > Sinohyriopsis > Sinohyriopsis cumingii. The sequence goes on from CM068836.1 coordinate 63,042,545, forward strand.
GGTCTTCTTTTCTTTTTTCACTTCTGGTTTCCCTTCTTTCATTTTTACTTCTGTCGAAGGAGGAGTGGACATCATTTTTTTAAACCCAAGCTTTAAGTCCTTCTCTTTGGGGTGTGGAGAAAGGGTTCAACAAGGACGCTGAAATCTTACTAGGAATGGGAGCTGCTACGGTGTTTGAAAGACTTCTCGTGTCTCTTCTTCCTCAGGCATTCGTACGGTTGCGTCTGTCTTGACCGCTGTGGGTGGTGGTGGTGGACTTTTAATCAAAACCTTAAAATCTTTAAGAGTGGGTAGAGCTGTTTCGTCTAAAGCTTTCTGGTGAAAGAGTTTCAGTCGTTGCAAGAGTTGGTCGTACTTTTCCGATTTTTCTGTTTCTGACAAATCGTTGCGATCCATCAACGACTGCAATTCGTGTTGTAACTGAGACATCTCGGTCAAATTCGGATTGGGAGGCCAATGCGGGGTCCGTTGTTCTTGCCAACGATGGTATTCCATCCATCGTTTGTAAGACATTACAGCTAGTTTTCGTCCTTCCATTCGATTTCAAGGGTCACATCTGAGATTTTCTGACTCCATATGTCCCTTTTATCTTCTTGGTCCTTTTTATCTTGCTCCCACGAGTCCTCCCAGCATCGTTCCCAATACTCCTTTCAGCAAGGGTCCTAACAACAGAAGCAAAATTCCTCAGCGTTGTACCAACATCTTTTTCTTTTGACGAATAGGGATTTTCTTTTGAACCATTTGGCGAAGAACGTGACGATGTTTGGCTAAGCATTTGTTTCTGGTGTTTCGACAAAGGTATCGTACCTTTCAAGACGTTCAAACAACATTCGCACACGGTATCGATGACATCTTTGGAGGCAGTTTGAATGAGCTTTTTGTCGCATAGTTGGAGAAGCTTTGGACAGGACGGACAGGTCCCCATGTTTAACTAAACGAAGAGGCAGTCCTTTCATTTTCTTTCCTTTGGGTTTAGAAGAGGGATGGCTTCTGGAGGGTGACATCTTTGGGTGTTCAGGAGCAAAAAAACACTGATACCCATTCTTTGTCTCGTGCTTATTTTATACTAGAACGCGTCGGCCCGGATTGTCTTAACCTCGTATCAACTTGATGCCAGGCATGACGCGTCGTGGAGGGGTTCGCAAAGGACTAAATCAGGACAGTTCATGCTTGGACCAATCCAGTAAACTCTTTAACATGCCCGATCTCTCTTGGACTTTGATTTTGGGAGCAGGTACTTTGTGAGCAGCTGCCACTGCAGCAAAAGAGGAGGAGGGTGTCACCGCTGAAGGAGAAGATTTTGGAGACGCGGCTTTCCATTGTTTCATCACCTGAGGAAAAACGGGTGTCAAATTAGGTTTTGCTGGCATCACCAACAACGGATAAGTGGAAGAACCTGAGGCTACTGGAGGCGTGGTCACTGTCGCTGCAGGTCGTGTTCTGTGAATGTAAGGTTGCATCCTGGCCGAAGTGTCTCTCTTGCGGTTAGAAGCCATTTTCTGAGGGATTTTCTTTTTCTGGTGACGTTTCTTTTTCCTCTTCAGTTGACGTTTCTTTTTCTGGGGCTGTTACCTGGTCTTGACACTGTTGATCTTTTTCTTCTTTGGGCTTTGTTTGGCTTTTTTGGGATTTGCTTTTTTCTTGGGGAGAACTTTGGGAGCATTAGGATCCCATTTTAAAAGGGAAGGAATGATGACACCTCCTAAAGAACCGCTCCCTCCAGGTTTCAAAATGATTTGCTTTTTGGTTTGAGTGTCGATACGGGGATCAGCCGGTTGCGTAAAGACTACTTTGTTTCTCTATAAAAAAAAACTTTGGTTTCATGAGGAATGTGAATAATACCTTGCAGTAATTGACGTGGTTTCACCGTAAACCATCGCAATACTTCTTTGAGACTGGCTTATAAGACACGAGCTCGTATTTGTGGATTTTTTTCGCGGCTGATATCGTAGAAGGCACGAATCAATTTGACGGGAAGATGAGACTGAAGGGACGTCATGTTGACGCTGTGTGAGACAGACCCAAAGTGTCCGAGGTTTATATAGATTTTTTTTGTTAAGTCGACGACGGGGACGTGTAAAGGATAGACCATCCGTCTTGACACCAGTCGTGAAACAAATGGGTAGGAAATCGCAAATATTCGCGGGTGGGTGGGTTTTAAAGCCACGAGTAAAATGGCGTGTTTGAGTGACATTTCGTAAGCATGAGTCAGCGAAGGCGTTCCTAACTGTTTGGCTAAGACTTGCACTTGCTTTAAACTAGACCACATAATGAGGATTTAGACTGATGGTGCGATGGGCTTTACTTTGTTGCAACAAATTTTGAGTAATGTAGATGACACTGGCATTACGATGATGTCCTTTGCGCGTAAACCACAGTTTAATTTCTTCTTCGTCTTCTCCTAACATGTCGTCAAAAATGACCAGATGGGTTCGACTGGGGTTAGACACGATCCCGTCGTCTTCTTCAATAATGCCTTCCACAAACACGATGGAATCGCCTTGACTTTCTAAAAAGAGGCTGTACGCCGATTGCCACTCTTTGTAACACCACACGATTCGTTGAGGTGAACAATCGATCAAATGATGTTTATGTTCGATCAAACGTTTCATAAATTCGGTTTTACCTGAACCGCTAGGTCCCGCAATTAACACGTTAATGGGATGGCGAAGATACAAGGCCTCCGAACTGGTACGATCTAAGTGTTCATCGATGACTTTGAAAGTGGAGGAAGACGGAGCGGAGACAGCAGAGATAGCCATAGTGCAAAGAATGTCACTTTTGATATGAAGACAGACAATATAAGAGTCTTTATGCTTTTTCAGGACACGTTTATTGCAAGTTAAAATGGAACAAGACGAAAGACAAAAATACATAAAAGCCAAATGGTTAAGTACAACGATAAAAAACACATCAAAACCGTCAAAGTGGAATTGTAACAAGTCAGTGTACAGCATGTTTTTGGTAACCAAGGTGTCCTACGGACAGTGTGTAATGTTCTTATAGTCTCTACGTGGGGTACAGTCACACTTGTGTCCTCCCGGAATGTTCTTTCGGGAATATCCATAACAGTCCTGTCCTGAAGGGAGTAGTTGCCCTCGGTGACGGGTTCTTCTAGCACTGTCACTAACACAGTTTTAAAAGTGACTTTTTTCCTTGGACGTTTCAATTGAGTAGCATAACTCTTGATGACAATTGTCCACTTTTTTGATCCAAGCCTCAAAACCCCAATTGTTCCAGTCACGTACATCTGTCCAATGAGGGTGTAAGTCACAAGCTACACACACATCGTCATACACATCTTCGGTATCTAAAAGTTAACGAATCTTTTTTCCCCGTAGAGGTCGAGAAATATCCAGATGAAAACGCAAAGCTTTGAACAAAGTGAGTCTCTCGTGGACATTTAAAGGAACCACTTTCATGTTTTATTTGGTGGTAAGTACTGTTCGTAAAGAGTCCACAAGGAATCGGCTGGTAAACGAAATCCCTGTTACAAGATAACTGGGTGGGACTTCCGGATTCACAACATAACACTTTTAGCGATGATATAAATACAATGTTTAATAATGAATGATTTGAATGAGCAATTAATTATGAATATGTGCGTGTATATATAATCCAAATATTGGATTTAATTAACATAAGAACGCACAGACTTAATAATAAAAAATACGAATAAATTGCTTTACAAAATACAAAGACAAGGGGTGAATGGCTCACAACGATTTGACAATGAAAAGATGGATATAGTTTACTCAGCTGGTAAACAATGTAGAATTTTACTCATGTAGTAAAATGAATTCACTCAGGTAGTGAAATTATGGTGATTCCTTCCCCCAAGAGTAATTAAAAATCCAGCTGTGCTGGATTAAATTTTCGAGCATGCCCTAACGCGCGAAATCGACGTAAATGTAATAAACCAACCAACCATCATTCGCGCCATTCTACACAGAATAAAAAAAGATGACCATAGAGTTGTTTAACCAGTTAAAGGACAGATGGTACTGGATGGTGGATGTCGCCTATGTGATGGAAAAGCTACAACATGAATGGAGGTATCTAGTTGCCAAAGACTTTGTGACAAATCAAGTGACCGGCCTGAAAGTAACCAAGGATCTGGTACAAGGCATGATCAAAGAGGAAGTAGAAAAGTTACGAGGCTTCATTCAACCAAAATACGTGAGAGTGGGCACCTTGAAGGAGGGCCTTAATAATATAATGAAAGTAAGATGTTTTTTTAGAAGATATATTGAATTGGACAGAGTGGTCTTTTGTGAAGTGGGGGGCTAGACCATCTAAAGAAAGCAGAAGAACCAATGAGAAAAGTGCTGGGAGTAGAAGTGAAGAAGATAAAAGACATGAGGTCTAAGGAAAGAAAGGACAAAGAAAACAGAAAGAACAAAAAGGAGTTTGAGTGACTAAATGAAAACTGGATAAAAGTGCAGGATAAATTTAGATCAATGGCCATCCTGACTGGATGCCAGAGAAAGAGAAAAAGAAGAAGAAAGGAATGATTGACAAAGTGATGTAACTGTGGAAGATCTGGAGAAAATAGAAGAACCCAATGGCCTTTTTCAGGGCCGCTCATATGCCTCTAAAAATTTTCTTTCTTGCCTAATTATTTTTCTAGTCGGTTGTATAGTTGTTTGTTTTTGTATATGTTGTAGATATGGGTCGAAAAGATTTGCTTTCTTGCCTAACATTTTGTTTTTAGTCAGTTGTATAGTTTGTATAATGTCTATTGTCTGTGTTATGTCTATCTCTGTCCCGCCAGTCCTGTTCCCGCCAAGCTGTAAAGGGGGGAGAATTGTCCCTTGTGGGTGTCCCGCCAAATTTGGTTTTCGTTATCTAGCGGTTGACCGCCCTCGATGTTATTGCCCGGTTCGAGTAAATATAAATATAAGTGGTGAAACTTATATGTGAAATAGATAGAGATCTGAGCAGGTATATATAACAAACCAACACGAGCCCCCGTAAATGTAAACAAACAATTTAATCAATTGCATAAAAAGACACTGTGAAAATTCCTTACATCAGGAATATACTCTGCTTTTAGAAATTTTAACTTTCACCGAAATACAAAGAAAACGCAGATAGATTTAAATAAAATAGCCGATCTGTTTACTGATAGATTTAGTTCATCATAGGATCGAGTGAACAATCGAAGTCAACGTCTTGTACGATTGCATAACCTGTTCGTCCTCAGTTGTTCTGCTGCCACTGTGGCTGTTCAGACGCTTGGATCTCAGGATGATACTTTCCACGATCCGTCTCAGGATACTCTCAGAATACGTTTCAGAAATTAATACGTCACAGGATTGCGTCACATGATTATACGTCTCACTCCACTTCTCTCTATACTTCTCAGTATACGTCTCAGAATAACATCACATCATACGTCCCAGAATAATGCGTCTCAGGATAATACGTCTCAGGATTATACGTCTCAGGAGCTATTTTCCCCCTTTTAAATAAATATAAATAGAGACAACCTAAATTTCCCGTTATTTATGAAACAGTTAATTCTTCATTATTCTCTCTCGTTATCAGATTTTACTATCAGTGCTAAACAGATGCTAAGGCTATCAATCAAGTCCACATATCCTATAATGACCCTAGCTAGTCAAATGACTAATTCGTTACGCCTTGACCTTACACATTAGCACATACGCGAGGCCTGGGGTTCTGAGCCAGCCTCAATTTACACAGCGAATAAATATGATGCATCACATCAATCAATTACTAAATCATTCCAGTCAATACACACTTATTCTTAATCATACGTGAAATCTTCTAAATTCGGCGAATTCACACGGATTTTCGTAATCATATTAACTAATGTAATGCATTAAATTCTTAGAACATAATTCTTATGCAAACGAGACGACAAATTCAAACAATTCGTCAAACTTATCTAAAGAAGATTAATGTACGACTTCCTATGCATAAAATCAACACAGTTATACTTCATAAAGCAAATTATTACACGAATGTAGAAAAAAAGATTCATGCAAATACAAGTAAATCACTTCAGCAAAGCATTATATATGGCATCAACAAAGTACATGGAATTGTCACACTTCCTTTTCTTTCAACGTTCCTCCCTCTAATCGGCAAATTATTTCGTCGGTTCCTTTCGACAATAGTCCCCTTTGGACAACAGTTCTTTTTTGTACGAGGAATTTCTTGCAAATCCCCCGGCGCATACTCTGTTTTCTCTCGTAGAAAAGCTTAGACTGATTAAAATTTTCGATATGGCAATTTTTAAAACCTAGAAAATTTTGTGTGGGAAACACGTCACTTATTTAACGTAACCAGTCAGAATCAAATATCTCTGCCGCCTTTTTCCAGAGGCGCCAAAGTCAGGGTCAGCTTGACCTGGAAGTTTGAGTAACAGAGTTTCTGCGATTTCTCAATTGTGACACTTTACCATGAAAAATTAAGTTTTCCGTGTCCCTAATAGTTCGTCTGGCTGCTGTATAAACAAATGCTTAATTAGGAACAAAATTCTCCCTCTAAAGGACATTACCGTACACGGTAGTATGGCGATATGATACGCGCCTATCTCAATAAATCTAATTAATGGTTCTCTGGTCTCAACTAATGTATTCTTGTTAGATCACCAGAAATTTGCCACTTCACATAGGCCCCTTCTTGAAGAGTAAAATCAGGGATTTTGCTCTCCAAATTTGTGGAGATCTAATCTTATTCAGTTTCACGACCTCAGGTGAACCTTTCACCTCGGACGTCCCTAGTCTACTTAAGCAGTCAGCTCCTACATTCTCGCTGCCTTTAATGTATCGTACCTGGACTTAGAATCAGTGCCTCATCCCCCAGGCATTTATGTACTCGAAGGGCACTGTTAATTTAGCCTCAGGCCGTGGGGCAATATAGGTCCATAATGGTCTGAATGGAGGGCTGACATGAGTGGGAATGGATCCAACACACTCTCATGTTTTAGAAATAATAATCTGTTTCACTTGATCGGATGAGTGTGAATTGTGCTCACTCATTCCTATGTTTATTTTGAAACATGTATGCGCGCATTGCGTGCTGATAATTGGTGTCTGTCCGTGGCAAGGGATGAGAAGTGCGGGAAGGCAGGCTGCTGTCCGTTGTTTCCAGGTTGATCTAAGGTTCCGCTATGCAGGAATATTGAAATTTATGTTCTAAATTTTTTATATATTGAATTTGGAAAAATATTCTGTGCTGTTTAAGGTTAGCAGAGCATGTAAGTAGAGGTGTATATATAAATTCAAATTTAAGTGTAAATTTAAATTTAAATTTATGTGTTTTGTTGTTGTTGTTTTTTTTTTAAAAATAGATAGATAAATAAATATTGAGGGTTATTGCATTTTATTGTTCTTGTGTGTGTGGGTTTTACGGTTGTTTGGTTTATTTTGTCATAGTTTTATTGATGGAGCTATTATTTTTACAGGTTTGGGATCTATGTACTTGCCAAAACTGCCTGCTAATTTGGTTTTACCTGTCATTATTTGGTTAATTATTTTTTGGTCAACATTGTTACATTTGGGTGTTTTAATGGACCTGTTAACTGTTGTTAGGATGGAGTGAAGTTTCGTACCTTTAGGGGTGAAATTCCAGTGTTCTTGCTATTTTTGATTGATATAGGTTTTTATGAAGCATTGGGCTTCTGTGATGCTATATCTATGTGTGGCTGGGTTGGGGTCTGCTAACGTCCTAACTTACTTTTTGCGACTTTATCAGCCTGTTCATTGCCAGGGATTTCTATATGTGATGGCACCCACATGAACTCGATTATTTGATCTCTTGTGGATAATACTCTGAACATATGGAAGACCCCGTCAAGGAACAGCTGTCTTGAATTAGTGTTTCGGTTTTTAATTGAGTTTATTACACTATGGGAGTCGTTAATAATGACTGCTTATTGGATGTCATTGTTATTGATACAATGAAGTGATTCAGTAATTGCCCAGAATTCAGTAGTGTATATAGAGCAATGGTCTGGTAGCTTGGTTCCTATCTGGATGTTAAATTCAGGGATTACTACTGTTGCTGCCGTTCTGGGTGGCTCATCTGTTTTGGACCCGTCTGTGTATATTTTAGTGAAACCAGGGTAGGTGTCCTGTATGTCATTTGCGATTATGGATTTTAGTTTATTTTCTTGTTCCAATTTGTTTCCGTATTCTGTGGCCATGGTGTTTAACCTTGGTTTGGTTTGTGTCCAAGGGGTTTGGTCAGGTGGTTTGGTGTATTCTCCCTGTTGTTCAAGTATTGAAAGTTGTTCCCTAAGTTCTAGGATTACTTTTTCACCTGGTATGTTTGGAACTAGTTTGTGGCTAAAAGTGATATTGCATCTGCTTATGGCAATTTTAGTGGGATGCGTGTTTGGATGGTTAGCTAATCGAATGGAGTATCTGAGTACATTTCTTGTCGTCTCAGTTTTAGCGGTAGTTCCGCAGCGAGGACTTGCAGCTCGTGTACCGTGACGTCACCTTACCTCTTCCATTTCTATTGTCCTTATACAATGGCTTCAATTTTCCCCATGTTAAATTCCCCTTGTCCGTAAACGTGCCCGGTGTGTGTGTGTGTGTGTGTGTGTCTGAAAAACCTAGTCCGTAATCGTGCCCACGACCTTTTTGACTGGTATTTCCATTGTCCGTAAACAGCCCCCCTTAACTACTCTCGTACAATTTTTGACCCATGGAAAATATGTCAGTCTTATTGCAAAATATATCACGGAATGTTTGGATGTATATTTTGCGAGAACTTCGCATCGATGTTTTCAAAGAAAGGATTTTAGTCGAATATGTCTTCAGTTCACTCATGTGATATTTCAGAGAAAAGGGGATTTTTCCCCCCATTGATGGCATTTTCTAAGTGGAATGCGTTCTTGACATTTCTTTAAAAAAAATATACCATAAAAACGTAAATGTTGTGATGTTTTTAAAAGTAGGAAGAAAATTCTCTCTCTCTCTCTCTCTCTCTCTCTCTCTCCGTCGTAATGTCATATCTCTGCTTCACAATTTTAAAAGTAGGAATACAATTTTCTCACTCCCCTCCCATCCCTCTCTCCATCGTGATGTCAATTCTGTGTTTCACAAACAAACACTTTAGTTTCTTATCAATTGATTTTGGCAGAAATCCTAATGGTATCTGTTTCGGATTTAAGATACATATCCAGAAACCTGGCCAGTAGTCACGACAAATATTACGTTTCTTTAGTACTTTTTTTTTTTTACAAACACTTGTAACTTTAACAAACTTGTACAACAATTTTTCTAACATAGGTAAATATAAATCTTGAATTGCATTGTACTTGTGCATCTCAGGTATCTTATTTTGACACTGCAATGTATTTCGGATAAAATTTCTAACATTTCTACTGTTTTCGGAAGAAGAAAATAATATCACACCAAGAAACAGGCCCTCAGCGTTACAGTTTATTAATAACTTGAGAATAACGCACCCTACTCCGCACTCTCATTGCAGAGTCAATATATGAGTTCAGGACAACTGTAACAATGAATTGTTACGTTTAAGCTCATAATAAACGCAACAAAGAAAGAGTGAAGACAACAAGCTTTGTAAAATTTAACAAATAATGTATTTCCCTATATAAAAAAAACAGTGGAAAAATGGAGAAGAAAAAAGAGAACTTACAGTTTTAAGAATCAAATCCAAAAATAATCCAAGAATAACCCAAAAATTAAAATTAGAAGTCCTAGTAATAAAATATTCTAGTAAATCTGTGTTCGAGTCCCGACTAAAAATCCAAAATGGAAATCGATGACGTATGCTATAGCCAGTGTAGTACTGATGTGTCTACAGTTCTTTGTTTTACCACGGAAAATAATATTCCGGTGATTGAATTCCGAATCAAATTTCAATAAATGTCTTTGTCCAAGAATTCTATATGAAGCACTTAAATATTTTCCAGGGAAAAGAATTAATCTCTTAGAATCCAAATAATAATAATAATAATGGGGACTTTGTATAGCGCCTAATCTTTAGAAGCTCTAAGCGCTTTACAACATTAGACAACACTTATAACATAAAAAACATATAATGATATGAATACAGAAACAAACACCATGCAAATTAGAAAACATAAAAAACATGCTGAAAATATTTAAGGTAGGAAACATTATTAGGTCTTAATTTTGTTCTTGCAGTCGAAATAAGTGAGTTTTAAGAGCACTCTTGAATGGGATCACTGCGTTTTTGTGTCTAAGTTCAGTGGGCAATTCATTTCACTTTGCTGGGCCCTGGTATGCAAAAGAACGCTGTCCATATGACTTTGTTTTCATAGTGGGAATAATGACTATACGGTTGTCAGAAGAGGAGCGTAAGTAACTTGCTTGTGTGTACACATGGGTGAGGTCGGATAGTTATGTTGGACTGGAGTCCGTCAGTGAAACGTAGCACAGAGAACAAATTTTGTGTTTGATTCTGGATCGAATGGACAACCAGTGTAGGGTAAGAGCAGCGGGGAGGTGTGCTCTGATCGTGGTACTCTAAGTATGTTCCGAGCAGCTGTGTTTTGAACTTTTTGAAGTTTCTGGAGTAGATATTGAGATGAACCAGACAGAATTAAGTTACATCAATCCAGTCTTGAAAGTACTAATGAACACACAAGTATTTTAGTGGCATCAACTGAAAGATATTTGCGAATGGAGCTGATGCGTCTTAGCTCAAGATATGCAGCCTTGCATATGTTGATGACATGTTGGTGCAATGTGAGAGTACTGTCCAGAGTAACACCTAGTTTTCGTACTGACTGTGTGAATTTAATGTTGGTGTTGCTGATATTTATTGTTTGAGGTAAAGGATGTGAATGAGAAAGTCTTTGTCTTGTGATCAGAATGGCCTTAGTTTTATCATCATTCATCTGCAGCTTGTTACATGTCATCCATGATTTCATCAGAAATGCACCTCTCTATACCTTGGATGGTAGCATCAACTTCAGTTGGGTGTCTAGATTTGTATATTTGGCTGTCATCAGCGTACAATTGGTGAGACACTGGATGATGATCTATGACACTTGAGAGTGGCTGAGTATATAGAATGAAGAGAACAGGTCCAAGAACAGACCCCTGTGGAACACCACAACATAGATTAACTGGGCTGGAGTGTATTCCATTTGCAGAATAAATTTGAAGAAACATTCAAACGTAACTCCAACTGGTCACAACAGAGCAAACACCTTGACGTCTAAGTGTTTAGAAGCCCAACTAACTAAATTCTCTATAATAAAAGGTTATACACTAAATTAAGACGCAAAACGGATGAGGGTCAACCCTCTGGTAAAACCAGAATTTCGAGAACATCGTACTATTTACGTCTAATGTCGCATAGTGCCAGTCAACCTCGATCTCACTCTTATCAATCATAAATAAAGAATGGATAAAAAAAGAAGTTGTTTACTTGATTTTCAATCAAGGTCAGGGAACTAGGTCAGCTTTAGATACAAAGTTATATTATTAGGTGTTGAAAAAACCCCAGGTCAAACTAATTTCTGGAAAATATCAAATTCCAGTAAACACAATTGCATTACTTTAGCATGTAATGGACTTAAATTAAAAAAAATTTAAAACCAACAAACAAACAATTAAATTAAATCAAATATACATAACAGTATGCTATATTTTTCTGCCAGTCCCAGGTTAGACTGCCGATAGAAGAAAACTTTATTTTGGAGCTGGCTTATTTTCGCTCCCGTCCATGGTTTACAGAAACATTTCAACATTGTAACCTCAATGCGTATGCTGCGGAACATGGCATCTGTTAAATTTGAGAGTGGCTATAAAGTAAATTTTACTGCAGTCAGTCAACAATGAATATAACACTACCCTTTTATGAAAGTGATGAATGAGAACATTTGTCCATTAACATTTCTCACATAGAATGTATCATTGTCTTAAAAAATAATACCGCAACAAAAACACACAAAAAAACAACAGGACCAAAAAATGGCGCGCCTCTCTCTCTCAAAGCACTCATCTCCAGACATGAGTACCGCCCTTCTACTGTCACTCAATGCAGTAACAATTGTGTGTGTGGATGTTTATTAGTTTGTCCCCGTCATCCTTTTTGTTGTATGTGTTTTTGTTTCACATCGAGTTTTCAATGTGTAATTTTCCCCAAATGTCATCAAGCGCAATATATAATAACACCGTTCGAGTTGGCTTTAATCTGGCGCACCTATATACTGCATGTGATATCACGCGTCACTCATTAGGCTTGTGTTTTGGTCACCAAGATTACGCGAGTCTGAGCATAACTATTTCAACCAATGAAGAGAAATTACAGTTTAGTTGCAACTTGCGTGGAAATTTGACATTGCAATGTAAGTTTTATTACATCTAGGTCTGTTTATCATGAAAATCAAATAAACTTGCTTTGTTAATTAAACTACCAATTACTTACCCCCTAAAAGTGATTTTCATCTGACCTCTCAGATGAATAGGTTTAATTTTAGTTAACCTACTCTGCATTGCACCCATGGTCATGTTATTGTGCTGAAGTGATTTTTAGATAGTTCTCAGTCAGTACAAAAGCTCCGTAGAACGTATGATACATTTACCCGGCTTTCTATCCAGTTTACCTGAAGTGAAGGTGTGGCATTATGAGAGCATTTTTTTGTTGTAGTAGGGTTTAACGCCATTTTTCAGCACACAATAGGCTATACATGGCGGCCAGTATTAATGGTGGAGGAAGAACCCCGGAAAGAACCACCGACCCACGAGAAGCTACTGGCAAGCTTTCTCACATACCCACATTGGCCGAATCCGAGACTCGAACCCACGCAGACAGCGGTGAGATGGCAGTGATCTGTAACGGTGAGCGCTTTAGACCACGTGGCCACTCGGGGCCCCTCATTATGAGAGCAGACTAGAATCTGAATTTCAGGTCATCAACGCAAGGGTTTGTGATGGTGACTGGTGATCAAATACCTAAACAATACTGCAACAACAAAAAATACCAAGGAAATCCATTTATCCATGTCAATAATGCTCCGATTAACCGGAATGTGGATAAACGTGTTCAGGTTCCAACAGATTACAACAACTGAGGACATTTGGTTTTGATAATCAGTAATTTAAATAAATGAAGTATGGAAAAATAATTTTGACTACATTTATATGCCTGCAAGCAGTATCAAAATGAAAGAAGTGATACCAGATAAGTTCAAAAGGGAACAAAAAAGTGTCTTAAAAGTTTACGATCAAGGAATATGACCATAGGACAAGGTGACGTGACCTACACATAGACTCCCTGGTTCACAGGGACATCTTATGACTTTAAAGTGTTCTGGGTACAACTTACTTGACCAAGTTGTCAATACCTCCAATGTAATCTGCCCATATATCATAATGATAAAGTAACAAGTCTAAAACGGATCTTGACCTACAAGAGAATAATCATACAGATAAGTGGGGTAGTGCAAAGGTACTCGACGCGAGCTTGATGATGAGAAAAGAAAATAATCTAAAGGAAAAAATCATACAGAGTGACAAAAATACCTTAGATTACCCCCATGACCCGTTCTGACATAGGACCCTCTCTATCATACTATATATATATCTCTCTATATATCTCTTATTTTTTCTCAACATCATGCTCGCGTCGAGCACCTGTGGGATAGTGTATGTAAACAATCGGGATCAAAATTTTATATATATGGGACTTGAAGACAGGTCGTTGAGACATAGATAGGGAAAGGTCGATAAATAGATAGGCATACAAAATTTGCACCACTTAAAGTCGATTGCAGAAGAAGCAAAAGACTATTTATGTAAGGTACTGTGGCTTTTGCACATAATGATACCGTATTTAGTGTCGAGCTAGAGACTGCGATATCGAGCGAGAGACTGAGATATTGAGAGAGAGAGAGAGAGAGATTATATTTTGTGCGTTGTCTATCAGTAGAAATAATTGCTTAGTTGGAGTGTAAAAACTGAAAAAGCAAATGCTCACAATAACCTACTATTTAATCCCAGAAATACTTTTATTTTTATCAGGACATTTTATACTTTGTATTCAAATCAGTGTGTGCGTGTGTGTGTGTGATTTGAATTTTTAACGTAGCTATAAAAAAAAATGTTCAGTCATATCGCTTCTATGTTTGCAGTATGCAGTTTATAGTGATGTCTAGTACTGGGGCATCATGCCACAGACATGTAGCATCATGTCCCACCCAGTCACATTATCCTGATACCAGGCCAACTAGTCCTAAGACTAACTTCTTAATGCTGAGCGACAAGCGAGGCAGCTGCCTGTACCATGTTTTTTAAATAAGTCTTTGGTATGACTCGGCCGGAGTTCTAACCTGCGACCTCCTGCTTCTGAGGCGGTCGCTCTAACCACTTAGGAAACCAGAGCGGTTCACAGTACAGTTAAACGAGGATAAAGAAATATTAATATACTTAGGTTTTACGTATAAGTAGTCCATATGTGCTCGATCCCATAACACAATATATTTAAGTAATATATACAAATAGCCCATATGTACTTGATTCCATTACACAAAAAATATATACATACTAAATACAAGTAGTCCATATGTTCTCGATTCCATTACACAATATGTTTAAATATTAAATACAAGTAGTCTAAATGTACTCGATTCCATGACACAGTTTATTTGAAGTATCATAATTGTATCATAAATACACCCCAGATATTGAACTGAATGATCAGGCATGCTTATTTTACGTTTACGTATATTATGTTCACACTTGAGATACTGTCGAACCATTTAATAATTTATTATCTTCGGGGAGACATGGTAGCTCCTTTGAGTGTCGGACTCATCGCTGGTCATTTTCGTTAGCAAGGGTTCCGATATGTTAACCATATCTGTAGATACTGTAAACATATCGAAACCTTGGCTGGCGAAGCTTGCATTCCTCTGCGTGATATAGCGAATAATGTGTTAAAAGTGCTGTTCTAAACAGAACAAAATTTATGTAAGTAGTGAATGGGGTGAGATTAGCGACAATGGGAATTAGCATTAAAAACACCCCCCTGGGTAAGATTAGCGACAATGGAAATTTAACATTAACCACCCTGGGTAAGATTAGCGACAATGGAAATTTAACATGGGCAAAAAACCCTGGGTAAGATTAGCGACAATGGAATTTAACATTGGAGAAAGGAAAAAAAAGGAAATATCCACTCTAGCGACAAAGGCATTCGAACAATGAAAAAAAAAATATCGATTCTAGGGACAAAGGCAATTGAACATGGGGAATAGAGTTTGGGTCTGTCTAGGGACAAGGGGAATTGAACATGGGGATAGAGTTTTGGTTTGTCTAGGGACAAAGGGGAATTGAACATGTTAGAAAAAAAAAACTACTTTAGGGACAAGGGGAATTGAACATGGGATTTTTTAAAAAAAAAAAATTAAAAAAGGGGTAGGCAATGGAAAGTCAGTCTCTTTTCGAGAAATGTGGGTGGCCCTGAAAAGGGCCTTTGGGTTTCTTCTGCTTCTAATTTCTTCTTTTTCTCCACCAACTTCTTATTTTCTATCCTACACTCTTTCTCTTCTTTTCTTTCTTTTTTTTCTCCTCCTCTTTCTTCTTCTTCTCCTCCTCTTCTTTCTTCCTCTTCTCATTTTCTTCTTCTTTTTCAATTTTTTCATTCCATTCTCTTATCCTTATCCTTTCCTCTTCATCCTCCTTCTCCTCCTTTATTTCTTTCATCACACCACTTATCATGTCCTTCATTTTTCTTAAGTTATTAATCTCCATCTTTACTCGATGGGGACTATAAGAATAGTGGTCTTCATTTAGTCTCACTAGCATTTGTTCCATGATGCCCAAATTGTCCAGGACGTCTTGCAATGTTTGCATTTTATCCAGGTGGTTTGAAGCCATCTTCTCTGTAGAATGGTTTGAACGACTAATACTGTGGGTTCTTATACGAAAAGCGCGGACGTGATGGAAAACATCCCCCTAAAACATAAAATTAGTTAGTTAGTTAGTTGGATTATAGTGGTTTTCGTTCTTTTGAACATGTACCACTTTTTTATTCACGCACTGCGTGATTTTTAATTACTCCTGGGGGAAGGAAAAGGAGCCTCATCCCCCAGGCTTTTATGTACTCAAAGAGTACTTTTTAATTTAGCCACTCAGGTGTAGGACTAAAAGGTTTTGATCTTACCTAGATCATGACCAAACAACGCGCGGACGTGAAGGAAAACATCCCCCTACTTTTCTCATTTCATATGATCTACTATCCACATACGTGAACCATCAATAAACAACCCCCAAATCTACTATTTACACACGCAAATGATTAAAACGAAATCCATAATCTACTATCCACACAATCGTACGTGAGCGTTTACAAAACCCAAACTATACTCTCCACATACGCAATGAAACAATAAACAAACCCAAATCTACTATCCACACAAACATACGTGAGCGCTTACAAACAAACACACACACACACACACACACACACACACACACACACACAAGAAAAAAAGAGTCAGTGTTTATATTCACACTATTCTACCTACACACATTGGCAAATCGATTGTTATATCTTTTCTAGAGATTGGGGTAGCCCTGAAAAGGGCTGTTTTTTAACTCCAGATGCACCTATCTAATGCTGGCACCTTCCTGGTCTGGCACCACACACACATCTTCGACTCCAGTCTCCTTGCCAATTCACCCTTGTTGCTGTAAGCGCAGAGGCGGGTTGAGTGGCTTCACTATTCCAATCTTCTGTCTCTGGAATAGTGAAGACTTCCCTTTCTCTTCTTCTATTTCTTATTCTAGGATGAATTGGCATCCTTACCTCCTGTTGTAAATGTGGTGTAGCTACAGGTTGGGGAGATGTTCTTGCCTTAGGTGTCACCTTGCACACAGGGTTCATCATAGGGTGACACCTGATCTCTCTCTTTCTTTCCTCCTCTTCTTTCATTTTTCTCTCTTCCTCCTCCTGTTCTATCCTGGCTTCTTCCACAAGGGCCTCCGCAGCCAGCTCGTTCAGGAGGCATCTGGCATATTCCAGGTGCATCTGGAGTTCAAAAAGTTTTTCAAGTCTGCTACTCATTTTTATTGTTGATCAATCAACAAGGGTAGCTAGACTGTCCAGCGAGTTTCAAGTTATAGTGAAAGCGTGGACGTGAAGGAAAACATCCCCCTAAAAACATAAAACTGATCTTACCTAGATCATGACCAAACAACGCGCGGACCTAAAAGAAACACTCACTTTTTTATACTACCCATTTCTATTCTAAAATTTTTTTTCATTAATCACTTCAATATACTATCCACATACGCAAAGCAATCAAACCCCAAATCTACTCTCCCCACACGTCAAACAGCCCAAAAAACATGATCTTAATCTACTATCCACACCATCGTACGTGAGCATTTACAAACGCACAATCCTATACACAAACACATACCCTCACACTATAAAAAAGAGTCAGTGTTTATATTCACACTACTCTACCTACACACATTGGCAAATCGATTGTCATTTCTTTTCTAGAGTACTGGGGTAGCCCTGAAAAGGGCTGTTTTTTTTTGTTTTTTTGTTTGCTATGGCAATCTTTTAGTTTCTAAGAATGCGACGTCCTCTGAGGATAGACTTTCTGACGATAGGTCTGCTTCTTCGGAAAGAGAAGAAGAACTCTTTGGTGTCGATACGACAATCGACAAAGCCTCTCTCAGGTTCAGGTTCCTGCTGCTGTTGCTGCTGCTGTTGTTGTTGTTGTTGCTGCTGTCTCTGAAGTCTGTACTTCTCTGTCCATTCTTCTTTCTCCCTGTTCACTTCTTCTCTGAAGAGCTCTTCTATCAAGTCTTCAGTGACTTTTAGCATTCTCACATTCTCTATCTCTTCTGGCTTCGGTATCAGACTGTGTCTGACCCTATGCAAATTCACGTAGGCTTCGTTTAGCTTAGCTAGTTTGGAGCACATCTTCGTAGGAGGATGAGTCGACAATGGATGGTTAGACTGGAAACTCCCCCCGGTTCTTCAAGTCAAAGCGTGGACGTGAAGTAAAACATTCCTCCACGGTTTTCGAGCCGCAACGTTCAATCAGTGTCATGAGAGGGATAGTAAGAAGTCAAAGAGCATGAATCAACATTCTTATAGCCAAACAAAAGACAAAGGCATTTTTTTCAAAACACAACATTTTTTATTCAAAATCACTTAACATTAACCAAGAACTCTAACATTTTTTAACAATAATCCAACAATATAACATCAAACATTTTTTCAAATGACAAACATTTTTTCAATTTACACTCTACTTTAAACAGGGTTGGCAACGTTGTGAATGAAATTGTGATTTCCACTGTTGCAAGTCATTGAGTCATGGATGGACACTACGTTTCCTAGCTGAAGACAACAAAATAAGCATACTAGTCACAAAATCAACGATTTACTTTCTCATCGTTTCTAGAGAAATCATGATCAAAATAAGTCACTAAATGTTCTTTTGCTGATAATAAGTGATCAATTTCGATCTCGACTTTCTCTTTGAATTTGTCAAAGAGGGCTTTGATGTAATGGATTTCTTGAGTCGTTAATGGAGGACAGAAATGTTCACGCAAGTCTTTATACCACCAACGTAACACGTCTTTTTTAAACAGACTCCAAGCTTCGTCCAGATATTCGTTGAATTTTTCTTCTTGACTGATGTTTTGACATTCATAGTAATCATGCTTCATCCATATCGTAACTGTGTCTGCCACGTATGTAGCACAGTAGGAGACCAATTGCTGTTCTTGTTCTGGACATCTCGACTTGATCATGATGTCCTTTTCGTCTTTGTCTTGGGATTCTCCTTCCACGGTGTCCTCACATTTCATGTCTAAAGTTTCTCCACTAGGCAAAGAGGGATAACAGTCTTCCATGGCTTCTAATAGTCTAGAATGACTTCTCTCAAACTGTTGATTTCTATGGTATTGTCGAATTCTGCATACAGGAGGACGTTCACTGTGTGATCTGGAGGTGGATTTGCAAACTGAAGTTCCACACGAATCTGGCCCGATTTTATAGGGTGGAAATGTCCCTCGTCGCTGCCTTGGTCTGGAGTGAAATCAAAACCCCACAAAGCATAGCCTCCTGCATAATCGTCGTACGAAATACCGTGACTGGTGTTGGTTCCTAACTGTCCCGTGGCTTCGTACAGGGACAAGTAGGATCTCAAATAATTCTTTGCGACACCAAAGTTGGGCTTAAAGGGTCGGGTACACAAGGTCTTGCCGTCGCGACTTACCTCGATCTTGGACACATTGTAATGTTGAAACTCAAAAGGATTTTGATCGTGGGTTCCGTTGAAGGCTGAATTTCTGACGATACCAACAATCAAACGCTTGGGTAACTGTCCTTGGAACAGATGATCTTCGATCATAGATCGCTGTCCAGCGGGAATGGTGAACGTTTTCACTTCTACGCGTCGTATCGGATACTTGGCGGTCGTTCTGCTCAACGTCTGACTGACGTCGTTTCCCACTTTAGGTAACACTTCCACACGACGCACGTAAAGTCGGGCTTCTTGAATGATAGTTTTGTATTCGTTGGCATGGGCCATCAAATGGAAAGCGGCACTGCTACGATTCAGTCTCAGACGGATATCCACCCCGTTCAGCAAATACTTTTCTTGTAACCACATGTCCAAATGCAAACGATCCATCATTTCTAAACTTCGCCCTTGCAGAATTTTCTTACGACGGTCGTTAAACCCCACATTGTGAGGATTGTCATCTTCTGTCAGGACTGTGTCGCTAAACGTGCCTACACCTGCCGTGTCAGGTTTCCATACCACGCAAGCATCCAGATGAGTATTCTTGGCTTCTTTTCCGTACGTCAAGAGATTTTCCAAGTAGGCACGATATGGGTAAGTATCCATGCTGCTGCTGACCAGTTTGTTATTCAAGTACAAGTCCACTTCGCTGAACAAGGAATGAATGAAATTGTTGACGGGAGCTACTCTAGCATCGCCTCCTGGATTGGTGTTGTCCGTTTTGATCACTTTCACTTTCAAATACAGGTAACTGCTATTCAGATCGATGTAATCTTCGGGCTGTCCTTTGATTTCAAACTCGATGGGAGCGGAATCCGTCAAAGAGGAGACGGGATGAAATTCCACCCATTGGGATTCTTGCATCGTCATCATGGTAGGGGGCATGGCAAAGAGATCCAGTTCCGACTTGGAACAAGCACAAGACTCTCGGTGCATCATTTTGTTCTGTGTCTCAATAATCGAAAACGTCTAAGTCTCGAACGGTTCTTCTTTTCTTTGTCTTTCTCGCTTTAGACGTGTGAAGTCTGGTGAAAGGGTGTTTTCTTCGTTGTCTCTTTCTGCCTTGTCCTTGCTGAATGCCTGACTCGGTAGCGTGCAGGGCATTTATAGGTGTTTCGCGTCGGTCCAAAAGGTCTTTGCCCGTTTGCAACAAGACATTTTTGCCTGCCCTCATGAAGGCTTCTTTAGGGTTTTGTTTGTCGATGATGACATTTTGGAGAAATTCTTTGCCTTGCGTCAGTGCCGCATCTTTCAAGGCGTGCAATCCGCGTGTCACCATCGGTTTCAACACCGGGGCCACCGAACGAAAGACCGATTTTAACATATCTCCTAAACCGTGTCCTCGCTGTCGAGCAACCCCTCGGTACACTGGATACATGACTTACGAGTCCTGAGAGAACCGTTTTCGAAAATGGAGTTTCACCGTGACTTTTCCTTTGGTGAATGAAATATTTTGTCCCAGATCTCCTTTTATAGCAATGTTGACCGTGTCCAAATACGACTTGCTGACAGGCAAATAGTGAGGATGGACAAATTCGCGGTGAACGTGGTAAGTGTTTCCACCTTCCTCGTCAGTGACCGTGGCAGAATCCACTTTGAAAGGAATGACACGCAGTAACGGTGCGGAGGTGTGTCCCACCACGTTGTACTCCACCACAACGGAGTACACAAACATCAAATTCAGTCCTTGGTTCAGTTCTACCGGGGCACGAAATAACTTGCTAAAAGACTCGTTGTCGTAAACTATTAGTAATTCGTTTTTCTTGATCATGGCCATTCTCATGTCCATGTCTCCGCCCAACATGTCAAACAATTCAGGACAAAATAAAATGGACAGGATTTTACTCCCGTCAAATTTCATCGAGAAGCGACGAGCTGCTTTGTGGTATTCCATGGTGACACTTTTTTTGACACTCTCCAAAGCTTTCAGAAACACGACATTAAATCTGGAGGTTATGGTGCTCACCAAATGTTGACCACTAAAATAATAGCCTGGAGGAATGAACAAGTGATAGGTGGTGTACTTTTGATTCTTTGTGCCAGGGGTTTTCTTGTCATATATTTGCCATAGGTATCCAAGTACTGTTGCAATTGTTCGTCATGAACTTCTACATCAAAAAAATTTTGATTGGGAAGGACACTGAGGACTTGGGTCGGGTGAATGATTTCTACTAAAGCCACTTCCCAATGGGCTTCGTGATCTAAGGGGATGGTCTGAGGTAATTTGGCCGTGTAACAGCACAACGTGTTCTTGGGAAACACCTCCATGGAACTGTCACTGGGTAAGGTTAAGTAAAATTGGTTTTGGTGACTCATAATTCCAGAGTTCTATGGCTGTCCGAGGGGTTACTGGACGTCAGAGGCGTGTCTCCGCGCAAAATGGGGTTCTGGTTGTGGTTGTTGTTGGAGTGGTGACTGGCACTGGCACTGGACACAAGGTTCCCGTGGTTCCCGTTCGAAGAGAATTTCAGGGAGGGATTAGGAAGCAGGTAACCAATGCAACTGCTCAATAAAATGGTCCACAATTGTTTGTCTCCTTGTTGCAAACTCAAATTGGCAATGGCTGCCCCGATGACACAATACACCACGAAGATTTGGCAGAAAAAGACGATTTGCGTTTTAGGCACTCGTTCTCCGCACCACACCCACAAGGCTTGTTTTTGTAAATCTTGCAGAGAAGAACTGGGTGAAGGAGTGGTCGACGTAGCTGCGTCTGTGTGAAAGGGCATGATGGTCACTTCTTTTTATAGTCGATGACTTGCGAAGCGTCGATCCAAGAATCAAAACGGGGTGGATATCCTTTCCAACGTACTTTGACTTCTCTGACACGTCGTTTGCCTACTTTACGGGTTCTGCGTTCGAGAATGCGTTCGATGTCGTACACGTCGTCTTCTTTTTTGGTGACATGTTGTAACTCGGGCAAATAAAACGTTCCTTTGAGCACTTCTCCGATCATGTCTTCCAATTTATAGACGGCAGGATGACGGCCATGCACTCGTCCAGTGACACGAAACAATTCGGTGGTCCAGTTCGAAAGTGCGTTTGGTTTTGCCAATGCGCACCCAATCTCCTACGGCCAACATTCCACTTTTCTTGGGGACAGCCCTCGTCGGGGACGTACCAAACAGGCGTTCAAACACCAACACTTCGTTCTCGGGAGTCACTTCTTGCGGGGCACGTCCGATGCTTCGATTGTAAGATTGGTTGTACGCTTGCACCAGGTGTGGTAAGATGTCGATGTACTTCAGAGTGTGGTGATGTGTAAAATATTTCCACATGCGTTCTTTCAAAGTGCGTTGAAAACGTTCCACGATGCTGGCTTTGGTTTCGGGATTCTCGGTGGTAAATAAATGAATGTCACGTTCCTTTAATTCTTTTTGGAAAGCTTGGTTCAGAAATTCGGTACCTTTGTCCGTTTGCCATCGAAGAGGGTGACGACCGCTTTGTTTCAACACTCGTTGCAGGGCTCGCACTAACTCGCTGCTCGATTTGGAAGTCAAGGGCACGACCCAGGCAAATTTGGAAAAGACGTCGATGACACAAAACAAATATTTGTAGCCACGATTGTAGCTGGCCAAATGAGAGACATCGGCTAAATCGGCTTGCCATTGATGATGGGTTTGTGTAAAGTGTAGGTAGCTTGTTCTTGTAACCATCGTTGCACTTGAGGTAAACGGAGACTTTTCAATCGAGTTTTGGCAGCACGATATTATTTTTGAACTCCTGCGTAACCTGCAGGATGAGAGGGATCGTAGTAAATGCTGGCTAAGACTTTTTCCATTTTTTTTGTGTTTGTGTGTTAATAAGACACCCACTCTTGGAGGATGCTACTCTTTTTCTCTTGGGGTATTTTCTTGGATTGCAATGCTTTGCGTGTGCGACCGGCAATAGGTGTTGAAGAGGAGGATGTCTGAGCGGGGGATATCGGTTCTTGTTTCACTTCTGTCTTCACTTCTGTCTTCACTTTCTTTTTCTCTTGTGATGAAGAAGGGGTGGCCATCATCTTTTTAATCCATCCAATTCTGGAGGTAGGTGGTGTTGTTAACTTGCGTACTTTTTCGGGTGGAGTTTGAAACCCTTCTTCTTCTTCTTCTTCTCCTTTTTCTCTCTTGGTCACTGGTAGTGGTGGTACTGGTACTGGTACTGGTGATGGTGCTGGACTTTTCATCAAGGTCTTAAAATCTTTCAGAGTGGGTAGAGCTGTTTCGTCTAAAGCTTTCTGGTGAAAGAGTTGCAGTCGTTGCAAGAGTTGACCGTACTTTTGCGATTTTTCTGTTTCGGACAAATCTTGGCGATCCATCAAGGACTGCAATTCGTGTTGTAACTGGGACATCTCGCTCAAATGGGGATTGGGAGGTAAATGCGGGGTGCGTTGTTCTTGCCAACGATGGTATTCCATCCATCGTTTGTAAGGCACTAAAGCTAGTTTTCGTCCTTCCATGGGGTTGTCAGGGGTGAATTCTGAGATCTTGGGACTTCCGAGGGCCTTTTTATCTTGTTCCCACCAGTCCTCCCAACATGGTTCCCAAGACTCCTTTCAGTAAGGGACCTAACAAGAGGGGTAAAATGCCTCCACGTTGGACCAACATCTTCTTCTTTTGACGAATGGGAATTTTCTATTGAACCATTTGGCGAAGAACGTGACGATGTTTACCTAAACATTGTTTCTGGTGTTTGGACAAAGGGATCGTGCCTTTCAAGACGTTCAAACAGCATTCGCACACGGTATCGATGACCTCTTTGGAGGCCGATTGAATGAGTTTTTTTCGTAGGGGTGGAGAAGCTTTGGACAGGACAGATAACATGTCCCCATGTTTAACTAAACGAGGAGGCAGACCTTTTCTTTTCTTTCCTTGGGGCTGTTTAGAAGAGGGATGTTTTCTGGAGGGTGACATCTTTGAGTCTTCAGCACCAAAAACACTGATACCCCTACTTGGTCACAGACCTTTTTTATACTGGAACGCGTCGCCACTGATTGTCTTTACGTCGTATCAGTTTGAGGACAGGCATGACACGTCGTGCAGGGGTACGTAAGGGACTAAATCGAGCCAGTTCTTGCTTGGACAAATCCAGTAAACTTTGTAACATGCCCGATCTTTCTTGGACTTTGATTGTGGGAGAAGGTACTTTGTGAGCAGCAGCCACTGCCACTAAATTGGAGGGTCCTGCCACTGGGGAAGTTCTTTTTGGGAGCATCAACGGAGATGTTCTTGGTGTGATCAACGTCTCCAAGTACTCTTCAGTTCTTGGTGTCATCATCGGAGAAGTGGATGAACTTGAGGCTGCCGGAGACGCAGTCACCGCCGTGACAGGTCGTGGTTTGCGAGTGTAAAGTTGCGTCCTGGCCGAAGTGCCTCTCTTGCGACTAGTTTTCTTCTGTCGACTTTTCTTTTTCTGGGGGCTTCTTTTCTTTTTCCGGGGTGGCGTCTGGTAAGAGGAGGGTCCCGCCACTGGAGAAGTTCTCCTTGGGGACCTGGTCTTTTTCTTCTTCTTGGAGCTTCGTTTGACTTTTTTCTTGGGGAGAAGTTTGGGGGCATTAGGATCCCATCTTAAGAGAGAGCGAATGATGACCCCTCCTAGAGTACCGCTCCCTCCAGGTTTCAAAATGATTTGTTTTCTGGTTTGAGTGTCGATGCGGGGATCGGCCAGTTGGGTCAAAGCGACTTTGTTTCGATCAAAAAAGCGTTTGGTTTGATGAGGAATCTGGATGATTCCTTGGAGTAATTGACGTGCCGTCACCGTGAACCATCGTAAGACTTCTCTGAGACTAGCTTCTAAGACACGAGCTCGTGTTTGTGGATTTTTTTCTCGACTGATGCCATACAAGGCACGAATCAATTTGACGGGAAGATGCGACTGAAGGGACGTCATGTTCAAAATGTGTGTGAGACAGACGAAAAGGGTCTGAGGTTTTTATAGATTTTTTTTTGTGGAGTGAAATTAAGTCGAGGACGGAGACGTGTACAGGACAGGCCCTCCGTCTTGGCACCAGTGGTGAAACAAGTGGGTACGAAATCGCAAATCCTCGGGGGTCGTAGGTTTCAAATCGACGAGTAAATAGGCGTGTGGAGTTTGAGTGGCATCGTCGTACGCCTGAGTCAGCCAAGGTGTCCCTAACTGTTTGGCTAAGACTTGCACTTGCGATTTATCTCGAGGGCTTTTAAACAAGACCACGTAATGCGCATTGAGACTGATGGTGCGATGGGCTTTACTTTGTTGAAACAAATTTTGGGTGATGTAAACGACACTGGCATTACGGTGATGCCCTTTACGCGTGAACCACAGTTTAATTTCTTCTTCGTCTTCTCCTAACATGTCGTCGAAAATGACCAAATGGGTTTGACGGGAGTCAGAGACGATGCCGTCGTCTTCTTTAGGAATGCCTTCCACAAACACGATGGAATCGCCTTGACTTTCTCGCAAGAGGCTGAACGCCGATTGGCACTCTTTGTAACACCACACGATCCGCTGAGGAGGTCGATCGATCAAATGATGTTTATTTTCGATCAAACGTTTGACGAATTCGGTTTTGCCTGAACCGCTAGGTCCCGCAATGAGCATGTTAAAGGGATGGCGAAGATACAAAGCCTCCCAACTGGCACGATCTAAGTGTTCGTCGATGACTTTGACAGTAGAGTAAGAGGGAGCAGAGACAGCAGAGGTAGCCATAGTGTCTGGAATGTCACTTGTGACACGAAAACAAACAAGACGAGAGTTTATATACTTTTTTTCAGAACACGTTTATTGAATGTTTCAAACATGAATACGAAAGACAAAAAATACATAAAAGCCAAAGGCTTAAGTACAAGGATAAAAGGCACATGATAACCATCAACGTGGAATAAACACAAGTGTCTGTACAACATGTTTTTGGTAATGTTCTGACCAGTTCTATAGGGGGTAAGGTCACACAAGTGTCCTCCCGAAAGGGTCTTTCAGGCCTGTCCACGACAGTCCTGTCCTGGGTGACGGGTTCTTCTGGCACCGTCACTAACACAGGTTGAAAAGTCGGAAGGCTCACAATCGCATTCCACTTCAGAAGCCCCACACTTGAATTGTGCCTGTCTAAACTTGTTTTGTGTTTCTCTGAAAGTATTCATCTTGTTCGCTCGGTCTTGGTAGTCACAATGAACTATTGATCTTGCCTAGGGTTCCTTTTTATATACAGACCAATACCGACGTGTCCATACGGTAAGGTGAAATGATTGGAAAGTCGCACTCGCTTGTGGTACACGATTTGATAGACTTTTTCCAAGGGTCGACTGACGATGTGGTGAGTGCGTAAACGTACAATCTTGTTCGGTTGATAGGTGGTCACTTTAAAGTTTCCATCCTCTCCCGATTGCAAGGCTTCTTTCAATACCCCAAAGTTCACCACACGACTGATACGATAATTCAGAGTCAATCCTTTCACTTTACACGTCGTGTGCAATTCTCCTTGTGGGTCCCGGTATTCGTAGCCGTAATTTTTGGGACCACCACTGACGAAACTTAGAATCTTGTCGTCGGGATGTTCGTCTGTCCAGGCTCCTAAACGGTCTCCTTCGATGTCAGGGTGCTGTTGACTCGGGTGATGGATGTAAATGCAACTGTCCGTGTCAATGTACAGGACACGTTCCCCTAACGGTTCTAAAGCTTCGTACAATTTTAAGCGAGCATGAGCTGTCACGTAAGCCGCAATGATGACATTTCCAAAAGGGTCGTCTTGTACAAAGTCCAGATCTTCTTCGTAATTGACCAAGATCAAATCCTCGCGAACGACGTCCACGTGTTTCATGCATTTGGTTTTGTCGTGAATCATCTGAAAGTAGCGGGAAGGTTCTGTCAAATATTCCGTCTTGGGTAAACACGGTCGTTGTGCCATTTTACCCCACAAGCAATTTAACATCACTTTGGCAAACGACCGCCTGCCTTCGTTTTTCTCGATGTGGTCTAAAGAGATGCCTTCTTGTTCATAGTATTTCTCTTTGAATGTCTTTTCGTCTTCGGAAGTGTGACACCAGGAAGGATAGCCGCTGGCTTCTTGCTTCAGTTTCAAAAAGGCATCCACGTAGTCGGCGAAAATGCCTTTCTGACTGGGGTCACCCTTGTGGTATTGTTGTGTCTTGGGAAAGTGGCAAATTTCGTACACTTCTAACAGTTGGTATCCCATGTCCAGAGCTTTGAACAATTCTACGCTGACCCAGGTTCCCGTCAAGGCCCGTTCTTCCTGGGTGTGCTGACAAGGTTGGTCTTGGTTGCACGTTTCGGCACAAGTACGGCACAAAGGAAACATCAGTTTGCCTTGGCAATGGTGAGGTAAGACGGGATTGTATAGGTTCGTGGGAGGCAAAACTTTACACTTGATCAAGCCTTCGTATTGTCGAATGTTTTTCAGGTCGATGTGTTCCGTGAACAATTGCGGGTGCCCTACAGGAAAGCGACAATATTTGCACACGTAGGGATACAGCGAACACACGTCCAAGTATTTGATTTCTTCTCCTTTCTCTTCGTCGGCTTGGTACAGCAAACAGGTGGCATTGGTCCTTCCTCCGTACAAACTATCCCTCGGGTTTAGGGGGTCCATCAGCTTGTAACTTTCCACGGCACGTTTAAACTCGGGATCGGTTTTCATACGGTGATCGTACTCGTGTTCCCACATTTCCACCACTTGGTGTCCTTGCTGTTCTAACTTTAGGCGTCGCTGACAAGTGTCCTGGTACAAGTCTTCCATGGTTCGTTGTAAAAACTGATTTTTAGTGCTACGATCAGGGTAACAGACGGGACATCTGTGTAATAAGCAACCGTTAAACTCGTACACGATCTTGGGGTTTTCTAAGTCACAGCCATCGACCGAATGCGTTCCGATGGTCTTTTCGCCTCCTCCGTTGCGGGCATGCTGAATCCATTTGTCTTCCTTGTCGCACAAGTAATGTAACCAACGTAGGGCTTTGACCGAGTATTGACGTTTGACATAGTGGGTCGTTTGAGGACTGATGACAGCCACGGTGTTTTCAGGCATGAATCGTTGTCGATACACTAAGGAACACGCTTTGGCAATGGTGCGAGCTTCTTTCAAAGGATCGACCCCTCCGTGTTCCATGAACAGTTCTCGAAATTTTCCGCAGCATCGCCGTAAAATGTCCACGTCGGAACGACAATACTTTAGCATTTCTTCCTGAAAGTCGAAAGGGTCGGAGGCGTGAGTCTGGTACCAAGCGTAGAAAGCTTGTCGTTGTTCAGTACGCATGTTGTCGGGGTCGTAATAGTGAGCCTCCGGCAAATGGGGTAGAACGGCGTGTTGATTGGCTTCCGTATTGAAAAAGTGTGGAAAGTACCCTTTAGCCATTTCTGTCATTCCAAACGTTTTAGGTATTCGACTCAAAGGCATGGCCAAATAGCTCATCGAATCTTTAAACTGCACTTGTCCCACTTGCATGAAAATGACTTTGGCTCCGTTCAAAGTGACTTTAGGACGTTCGGTGACTTGTTCCGTATAGTATCTGAGAAGAAACTGTCCATCGCATCCGGAGAAATTGTCCTCTTGGCTCCACGTCTTGTCGATGGGATCTAAGACCCATTGGGCAAAATCGGCTAACGTGTTCGGTCCTCGAAAGATTTTTTCACGCCCTCCGGGAATCTTGCTGCAGTGAGGGCAATGACTGAAGATAGGTTCTTGAATGCACTTCTCGCACGCTCGATGAGCCACGCAGAAATTAGGAATGTGAATGCCAGTCTCTTGCATGCATTCGAAATCGAAAAAGATGAAATTGCCTTTCTTCTTGTGACCGTCCTCTTTCTCTGGTGGGGGTTGGTATTTTCGAACGTAGCATTCGTGTTGCAGGTCCACGATGTGGTGACAAATGTGACATTTTTTTTTCCTGAACATACGTATATCTTGGTACTGTTGGTACGTAGGCCTTGTCGACACGTAGGGCACAATCTCAGCAGTTGACAAGCACATTTCTGCTGTGAACCTTGCGTCTTCAGATGTTGTTGGTAACAGGCAGGGCTGACAAACGTGCGCAGACAAGCAGGACAATGTACTCTTTCTTGTCCTTCGCTCAGACAGGGTGGAGAGGCCAAACATCCTGGGCATTTCCATCCGCAATGTTTGTGTTGCTCTCGATTGTTATAGCCATAGTCACATTTCTCACAGTAATAACTGTATCCCAGGAATCCAGTGATAGTGGTAATGGTGTCGAAATGGTCATCATGATAATAGACATGAATGTATTTTCCGTCCTTAAAGTCTTTCCCTCGAAACAACAGAGGTCCGCGCATTTCTTGAGGGTGCACTTTCAAGGTGTAGAGTGGAGCTAGGACATCTTGCAATTTCTGCATCTCAGGAATGCCACAGGGTGTGTCTTTGGACAGTCCGGCTTGTTGTAACAGGAGTTCTGCTTCCTTTCGTTGTTTGGCTCGGTCGGATCGTTGAATAGTTTTCCAGGCTCTTTTCCATTCTACCGTGTCGTTCTTGTTGGCATAGGTTCGTCCCACAACGATGGCTCGGGCTAAACACATCTGGTCTTGAGAATTGTGAATTTGGACGAGACTCTTTTTGGTGTTGCGAAGGTCGTTCACCAATAACACCTTATTGCGTTGTCCGGTCCCTTGAGGAGGAGAGACGTGGGCCATTTTCGGTGTGGCTTTACCATCGGTGATGTCAAACTGGTCATTAGATTGTTGTACGTGTTGAATCTTGTCCATGACTTTGGAAGGGGTTAGTTCTGCGGGTCTGCTAAACTCGATCCAAACAGGGGATTTCAAGCTGTCGTGATCTATGGATAGTGTCAAGCGATCGTCTTCTTTGGGTTGACATTGTCGCTTGAGTGCGGTGAGCAAAGAATCCCACATTTCGGTGATAAACCCTTCTGCTTTCTCCAATGGTACGTCGGACTTGAAATCTTTAAACTTCACTGTGTAGGTGTAAGCCGTGGTTCTAAATTTTCTAGAGGAGCGCTTTTCCGTCTCTCGAATGGAATAGTACTTTTCAGGGTTGAGTAAGGGTGGTGAACTTTGTTTCGAGGGTTCGGATTCTGGTTCACTCATGTCCTCTTCAAAATCATTGGCATGAATTTGTGCCAAGACTTCAGCTCTGGTACGAGGCGATAGATCACGTTTCTGCCTCTTACTTTCTTCTTCTTTCTTCTCGAATGAATAGGATCGTTTCATCTTGAGTGCAAAACGTCAAATGACTCAAGTTTAAACACCATAGACTAATTTATAGTCATGGCAAACCAGCGTATATAAAAGGGTGTGTGTCTTGTCCTTTCACTATTCATTTCACTCTCAAACCGAGCACAACGATGGAAGAGACTACCCAGATGGAACGTTTCATCAGAGCTTTGCGAGGGGTCATTAGAAAATTCTCTTCAGACCAGCCGACGAACTACTCTTCCTTCCTTTCGAGATAAAAGTCAAGATACTTGCTATATCTGTCAGAAGAAAGGGCATTGGTCTTCAGAGTGTCCAGACCGTCAAAAAAGAAAAAAACAGGGGCTAGAAAAGACAAAAGTCAAGATACCTGTTGTTATTGTCAAGAAAAAGGACATTGGTCTCCAGATTGCCCAAAAAAGAAACAAGAGGAGTCAGAAGAAAAGAGGGATTCTTCAGAAGAAGAGAGAGATTCTTCAGAGGAAGAAAGCAGCCAGGTGAAGAAAAAGAAACAGGAGAAGAAAAGAAGAAGGGAAGAAAGTGAGGAGGAAGAGAAGGGAAAGACTGTGACGGTGAAGAAATTGAAAAAAAAGAGAGTTAAAAAAAAGAAACAGAAGAAGTGAATGTAATTTATAAAGTGTTCTGTTGTGAATTGTGAATTGGATTGTAACTCTGGAGAAAAGAATACATTAATTATATAAGGTAAGTGTCTTTGAGTTTTGATTTTAAATAAGAAGCTACACTCACGCACTCATACACAGACACGTACTATAAGGGTAAAATGTTTTGTTTTTTTTGTTGATTTTTGAGTTATTGGCAAATTGAAAGGCTATCTCTTTTCGAGAGAAGTGGGTGGCCCTGAAAAGGGCCTTTTTTGGTGTAGGGGTGAGTTTAAACAATCAACTTTAACTGCCTTAAGCCTTTGCCACGGCCGAGGCCTACTTCTGATGATGATTGGGTTGAAATCACTAAGGGTGGTACGATAGGCTTAGTCACAGGGTTGGCGTGTTTAGCTCGGGAAGGTCGTATTCTCTTCGGTCGTGATAAAGGAGTCTGATACATTTGTTTCAGACTTCTTAACTCCGCTAAAATGTCCAACAGTACCGTGGCCGTTTGATTTTCACCCTCTTGTTTCTTTGCTGCTACTTCTTCCTGTTGTTGTTTTTTTTTCTTACCTCTTCTTGTTGCTGTTGCTGTTGCTGTAGGAGAAAAGCTTGTTCCGCTTCCTTTTGTCGTTGCATAAATTTCTCCAATTCTTCTTTCTGTCTCTGTCTAAAATTCTCCACTTGCGGTAATGAAGAATGAGACGAAGGTTCCGGAACAAATTCTTGCGAGGTAAGAAAATCCACAAAATCCCAATGTACCTCTTCTGAAAGTAAGTCCGGGTTCCCTTGGGCGGTCTCCACTGCTGGTGCACCCCAGTGAATCGTTTTCTGAGTTTCCGTCATGTTGAATCACTGTCTCGCATCGATTGACTGCACACAGGCGCTAGCGAATCTATATAGACCACGTGACGTCACAGACTGCTCTCTTCGGATTGGATGCGAGCTGACTGAATTTTGTCACGCGTGTTTGGATTGGTCAATGAACTCAATCCGTTTCAATCCTTCCTCTCCCTATAAATAAGCGCAGTTCAGTGCAATCACTCACCTGTTCTCGGAGCCTCAAGATGTGGACCGACGTTCAATCTTCCACCCTTGTGTCAACAATGATGTTCAGGACGGACATACCCATGTATGTCCGATCCAAGTGGACTGTTGTCGATAGGACAGATACTAGTCTATTGATGAGAAGAGTTTACATAGAAAGACAAGGATGCCTCAAGAGGGTACTTGTGTATGGACCTGCAGTTAGAAGGAGTTTAAGAAGAAGAAGATGTGACAGATGCCGTCTATGTTAATATTAACATAAAACCAAAGGCCGTTTTCAGGGCCACCCACATTTCTCGAAAAGAGACTGACTTTCCATTGCCTACCCCTTTTTTTTTTTTTTTTTTTAAAATCCCATGTTCAATTCCCCTTGTCCCTAAAGTAGTTTTTTTTTCTTTTTCTAACATGTTCAATTCACCTTTGTCCCTAGACAAACCCAAACTCTATCCCCATGTTCAATTCCCCTTGTCCCTAGACAGACCCAAACTCTATTCCCCATGTTCAATTGCCTTTGTCCCTAGAATCGATATTTTTTTTCCATTGTTCGAATGCCTTTGTCGCTAGAATGGATATTTCCTTTTTTTTCCTTTCTCCAGTGTTAAATTCCATTGTCGCTAATCTTACCCAGGGTTTTTTGCCCATGTTAAATTTCCATTGTCGCTAATCTTACCCAGGGTGGTTAATGTTAAATTTCCATTGTCGCTAATCTTACCCAGGAGGTGTTTTTAATGCTAATTCCCATTGTCGCTAATCTCACCCCATTCACTACTTATGTAACAAGGACTTTAGTGGAGAATGAAGAGTTTAACAGAGGTGTTCACAGTACCGGATTATATATAAAGCACACACAGCACGTGCTTAATGCACGAGCCAACGGGAGTACCAGAAAAAATTAAAAGTAATTGTTGATGACAAAATTTAATGATTATATATGACCATTTAGATCTGCAGGTAGACGCCTTTTATTTGTTATTTTGTTGTTGTTAGTTTCACAGTTTTTTTTTTTTTTTTTTTTTTTTTTTTTTTGGGAGGGGGGGGAGGCACCATAATAGTTTCAGTGCTTAGGGCCCAGGAAGGCCTTAATCGAGCACTGGGTGACCAGACAGTCAGGACATCGAAATATCCAGATAGACACTCTATTCAATGTTATCAGAACTTTGTTTCACTTTTATTTAGAAGTAAAAATAGTATAGAATAAACTATTTCATTTTTTGAAAGTACACTTGAATGTAGCATTGCATCTTATGTTCTATGACGTGTTCATTTTGATTCAAAATGACAACGTGCTAAAACAGTCAATATTCTAATGATTTTATCTTAGGATGACAGTTCTCTAATTCTTCTTTATCATTTTATTGAACAAGCAGACATATTAGATGTTATTCTAATAGAGGTATGACAAAATTACCGCTCTGTGTGTGTGTGTGTGTGTGTGTGTGTGTGTGTGTGTGTGTGTGATTTGGATTTTTAGCGTAGATTTAACAGTTTTTCAGTCATATCGCTACGATGTCTGCAGTGTGACTGGGGCATCATGCCGCAGACATGTAGCATGATGTCCCACCCAGTCACATTATCCTGACACCAGGTCGACCAGTCCTAACACTAACCTCTTAATGCTGAGCGCCAAGCGAGGCAGCTGTTAGTACCGTTTTTTTACATTAAAAAGTCTTTGGTATGACTCGACCGGGGATCGAACCCACGACCTCCCGCATCCGAGACGGACGCTCTAACCACTAGGCCACCGGAGCGGTCAAATTTACCGCTGTAAAGACCTTCGAGCAGACGTACTGATTTATTGTTGAAATATACGGATTTTGTAAATTAAACTATAGTTTGGGCGGGGTGTGTGTGAAGAAATTTTGTATATGTTCTATCATATTCGCTAGCCAAGGTTCTGATGTGTTAAGTCTGTAGATAGGGTTAACACTTCGGAACCTGCGCTGATGATGATGGCGTTCTGTCCGCACATGACAGAAATCAGTCAGAACCAGTCTACTGGAAATAGTTCCAACAGGTAGCCTTTGGAATCTTGCGCGATGTGTAACAAGATTAACACTGACACATGTAAACAAACAGCTGTCAATGCATTATCTTATTGATGTAATTTGAAGACTTGAACGACAAAGACGGGGTATTTATTGTGGTTTTATACATAAGGGAATCAAAGGTGGTCCATGATGGCTTTTGAGTCTTCGATTTAAAATTTGAGGTGATAAAGTTTTTCTAAGAAAAACTGAGTAAAACTGCAGTATCCAACTTGTCTCACCATAGGCGGAAAAAGTGTTTCTTTTCTTGTTATTTCTTACTGTGTTTTTGAAGACGTTATAGTATTTTACGGTCAGATCTCGTATTCTCTTGCTAAATTATTTATGTCAAAATGCCGAAATGTACGCTTTCTCAACAACAACAACAACAACAAAAAAGAACAAGAAAAAAAAAGCATAAAAGGAAGAAGAAAAAAGAAGAAAGGATAAGAAATATTATAAAAGTTCACAAATGCTTGGAATGTGCAGCACCTAGCTTGATTCACTGTGACACAACATCCAAGTATACATACCAGTCACCCTGAGCACCTAGCTTAATTCATTGTGACACACAAACCAAATAATAATACTAGTTGCTTTGTGTATCTAGCTTGAATAGTTGTGACACACCATCCATGTATGCATGTATGTCACTATGAACACTTGGCTTGATTCATTGTGACACACTAACCAAATATACAAACTAGTTACCATGATTACCTAGCTTAAATGTGACATGCCATGTATACATACTACTCACCATAAGCACCTAGCTTCAGTCATTGTGACACACCTTCCAAGTATACATACCAGTCACCATGAACACCTAGTTGATTTGCTGTGACACACCATACAAGTATACATACCAGTCACCATGAGCATGTTACTTGAGTTAATGTGACACGCCATCCAAATATACACACCAGTAACCATGAGTGCCTACCTTGATTCATGGTCACACATTCTCCAAGTATATATCCTAGTCATCATGAGCACTGAGCTTAATTCATTGTGACACACCATCCATGTATACATACTAGTCACCGTGAGTATGTTACTTGAGTTAATGTAACACGCCATCCAAATATACATACCAGTAACAATGAGTGCCTACCTTGATTCATGGTCACACATCCTCCAAGTATGCATACTAGTCACCAGGAGCACCTAGCTTCAGTCATTGTGACACACCATACAAGTATACATACCAGTCACCATGAGCACCTAGTTTGATTTGCTGTGACACACCATACAAGTATACATAGTAGTCACCATGAGCATGTTGCTTGAGTTATTGTGACACGCCATCCAAATATACATACCAGTAACCATGAGTGCCTGCCTTGATTCATGGTCACACATCCTCCAAGTACATATCCTAGTCATCATGAGCACTGAGCTTGATTCATTGTGACACACCATCCAAGTATACATACTAGTCACCATGATCACATACCTTGATTCATTGTGACACACCATCCAAGTATACATACTAGTCACCATGAGCACCTAGCTTAATTCATTGTGACACACAAACCAAATAATAATACTAGTTGCTTTGTGTATCTAGCTTGAATAGTTGTGACACACCATCCATGTATGCATGTATGTCACTATGAACACTTGGCTTGATTCATTGTGACACACTAACCAAATATACAAACTAGTTACCATGATTACCTAGCTTAAATGTGACATGCCATGTATACATACTACTCACCATAAGCACCTAGCTTCAGTCATTGTGACACACCTTCCAAGTATACATACCAGTCACCATGAACACCTAGTTGATTTGCTGTGACACACCATACAAGTATACATACCAGTCACCATGAGCATGTTACTTGAGTTAATGTGACACGCCATCCAAATATACACACCAGTAACCATGAGTGCCTACCTTGATTCATGGTCACACATTCTCCAAGTATATATCCTAGTCATCATGAGCACTGAGCTTAATTCATTGTGACACACCATCCATGTATACATACTAGTCACCGTGAGTATGTTACTTGAGTTAATGTAACACGCCATCCAAATATACATACCAGTAACAATGAGTGCCTACCTTGATTCATGGTCACACATCCTCCAAGTATGCATACTAGTCACCAGGAGCACCTAGCTTCAGTCATTGTGACACACCATACAAGTATACATACCAGTCACCATGAGCACCTAGTTTGATTTGCTGTGACACACCATACAAGTATACATAGTAGTCACCATGAGCATGTTGCTTGAGTTATTGTGACACGCCATCCAAATATACATACCAGTAACCATGAGTGCCTGCCTTGATTCATGGTCACACATCCTCCAAGTACATATCCTAGTCATCATGAGCACTGAGCTTGATTCATTGTGACACACCATCCAAGTATACATACTAGTCACCATGATCACATACCTTGATTCATTGTGACACACCATCCAAGTATACATACTAGTCACCATGAGCACCTAGCTTCATTCATTGTGACACATTATACAAGTATACATACCAGTCACTATGATGACCTAATTTGATTCATTATGATCTGCCAATCAAATATACATACCAGTCACCATGATCACATACCTTGATTCATTGTGACACACCATCCAAGTATACATACTAGTCACAGTGAGAACCTAAGTTGGTTCATTCTGACACACCATCAAAGTATGCATACTAGTTGCTATGAGCACCTAATTGACTGTGACACATAAACCAAAAATTATCAAGGAATGTATTTATAACAACTTTTGCACCATGATATAGCAGCAAGTTCATCTATCTATCTGCTGTGTTTGTCTATCAGAATTAAATTTATCTTGTGTATAACATGAATTAAATTTATCTTGTGTATAACATGAATTACATTTATCTTGTGTATAACATGAATTAAGTTTATCCTGTGTATAACATGAATTAAGTTTATCCTGTGTATAACATGAATTAAGTTTATCTTGTGTATAACATTAATTAAATTTATCTTGTGTATGACATGAATTAAGTTTATCTTGTGTATAACATGAATTAAATTAATCTTGTGTATAATGTAAGTTTATCTTGTGTATAACATAAATTAAGTTTATCTTGTGTATAACATTAATTAAATTTATCTTGTGTATAACATAAATTAAGTTTATCTTGTGTATAACATTAATTAAATTTATCTTGTGTATAACAAATTAAGTTTATCTTGTGAATAACATGAATTAAATTTATATTGTGTATAATATGAATTAAATTCATCTTGTGTATAAGATAAATTAAGTTTATCTTGTGTATAACATGAATTTAATTTATCTTGTATATAACATGAATTAAATTTATCTTGTGTATAACATGGATTCAATTTATCTTGTGC
Organism: Sinohyriopsis cumingii; assembly: GCA_028554795.2. NCBI lineage: Eukaryota > Metazoa > Mollusca > Bivalvia > Unionida > Unionidae > Sinohyriopsis > Sinohyriopsis cumingii. The sequence continues at coordinate 63,079,974 of CM068836.1, forward strand.
ATAACATGGATTAAATTTATCTTGTGTATAACATGAATTATATTTATCTTGTGTTTAACATGAATTTAATTTATCTTGTGTATAACATAAGTTTATCTTGTGTATAACATAAATTAAGTTTATCTTGTGTATAATATTAATTAAATTTATCTTGTGTATAACATAAATTAAGTTTATCTTGTGTATAACATGAATTAAATTTATCTTGTGTATAACATGAATTTAATTTATCTTGTGTATAACATAAATTAAGTTTATCTTGTGTATAACATTAATTAAATTTATCTTGTGTATAACATAAATTAAGTTTATCTTGTGAATAACATGAATTAAATTTATATTGTGTATAATATGAATTAAATTTATCTTGTGTATAACATAAATTAAGTTTATCTTGTGTATAACATGAATTAAATTTATCATGTGTATAACATGGATTCAATTTATCTTGTGTATAACATGGATTAAATTTATCTTGTGTATAACTTGAATTATATTTATCTTGTGTATAACATGAATTAAATTTATCTTGTGTATAACATGAATTAAATTTATCTTGTGTATAACATGAATTAAATTTATCTTGTGTATAACATAAATTAAATTTATCTTCTGTATAACATGAATTAAATTTATCTTGTGCATAACATGAAATAAGTTTATCTTGTGTATGTTGTTGTAGGGTTTAACGCCATTTTTTCAGCACAAGATAGGCTATATATGGTGGCCAGTATAATTGGTGGAGGAAGAACCCTGGAAACACCCGGGGAGAACCGCCAAGCCACGAGAAGCTACTGGCAGGCTTTCTAATGTACCAATGTTAGCCGAGCCTGAGACTCGAACTCACACAGACAGGTGAGATGGCAGTGATCTGTAACGGTGAGTGCTTTAGACCACTCGGCCACTCAGGGCCCCTTATCTTGTGTATATCATGAATTAAATTTATATTGTGTATAACATGAATTAAATTTATCTTGTTTATAACATGAATTAAGTTTATCTTGTGTATAACATGAATTAAATTAATCTTGTGTATAATGTGACATAAGATTATCTTGTGTATAACATAAATTAAGTTTATCTTGTGTATAACATTAATTAAATTTATCTTGTGTATAACATGAATTAAGTTTATCTTGTGTATAACTTGAATTAAATTAATCTTGTGTATAACATGAAATAAGTTTATCTTGTGTATAACATAAATTAAGTTTATTTTGTGTATAACATGAATTAAGTTTATTTATCTTGTGAATAACATGAATTGAATTTATATTGTGTGTAACATAAATTAAGTTTATCTTGTGTATAACATAAATTAAGTTTATCTTATGTATAACATGAATTAAATTTATCTTGTGTATAACATGAATTATATTTATCTTGTGTATAACATGAATTATATTTATCTTGTATATAACATGAATTAAATTTATCTTGTGTATAACATGAATTTAATTTATCTTGTGTATAACATGAATTAAATTTATTTTGTGTATAACATGGATTAAATTTATCTTGTGTATAACATGAATTAAATTTATCTTGTGTATAACATGAATTATATTTATCTTGTATATAACATGAATTTAATTTATCTTGTGTATAACATGAATTAAATTTATCTTGTGTATAGTGTGAATTAAATTTATCTTGTGTATAACATGAATTAAATTTATCTTGTGTATAACATGAATTAAATTTATCTTGTACATAACATGAAATAAGTTTGTCTTGTGTATGTTGTAGGGTTTAATGCCATTTTTTCAGCACAAGATAGGTTATACATGGTGGCCAGGATAATTGGTGGAGGAAGAACCCTGGAAACCCCCAGGGAGAACCGCCAACCCACGAGAAGCTACTGGCAGGCTTTCTCACGTACCAATGTTAGCCGAGCCTGAGACTCGAACTCACACAGACAGAGGTGAGATGGCAGTGATCTGTAATAGTGAGTGCTTTAGACCACTCGGCCACTCAGGGCCCCTTATCTTGTGTATAACATGAATTAAATTTATATTGTGTATAACATGAATTAAATTTATCTTGTTTATAACATGAATTAAGTTTATCTTGTGTATAACATGGATTAAATTTATCCTGTGTATAACATGAATTAAATTTATCTTGTGTATAACATGAAATAAGTTTATCTTGTGTATAATATAAAATAAGTTTATCTTGTGTATAACATAAATTAAATTTATCTTGTGTATAACATGAATTAAATTTATCTTGTGTTTAACATGAATTAAGCTATTGTAGGTTCTTCCATTAGATTTAAAGTTGGAGGATGAGTTACCAAAGTGGGGGTGGGGGACTTCCCCCAATGGGGATACAGGTAAGCCAAGTATATAACCCAGCTCCTGCCTGCCCTCTTATATCATTGGAATTAAAATCTCTTTTTACATTTTAAGAGTTAAGATATACTGTATTGCTTGTAAATTTTCATATACCCTAATTTTTCATACTCTCAGAAATCCATTAAAAAATGTATAGTTTTATTCCACTGTTTTGGTACAAAAATTTGTTTTCATTATTAAAAGTTTCAGAATTTTAGGTACCTTAGAAAATAATAATGATTTTATTTTATCCATACCTGAAAATAATGAACTAAATGGGTATGAAAATTACAGAGATTGCAATATATTTTCTGGTTTGCTTAGATTATTTTCATTAAATGTTATGAAATTAAAATTGTCAGGACAGGTCTGAGGATCAAGCATGACAGGAATGAGGATCAAGCATGACAGGAAGAGGATCATCCATGATAGATCTGAGGATCCAGCCTGACAGGAATGAGGACCAAGCATGACAGGAATGAGGATCAAACATTATGGGTCTGAGGATCAAGCATGACAGGAATGAGAATCTAGCATGACAGGAATGAGGATCAATCATGATGCGTATGAAGATCAATTATGACAAGAATAAGGATCAAGCATTATGGGAATGAGGATCAAGCATGACAGGAATGAAGATCAACCATGATGAGTCTGTTGATCAAGCATGACTATACATCAAAATCTTGCCACCAAAATTATTATTTTATAATAATCAAAGTTGTGTGACTTAAGTATCCATTTTTGAAACACAAACCACTTTAGGCAGTAAATGCCAAACAAAGTGGGAACAGATGCTAAGAGAAGCTGTTAAGACTTAAGGTTAACATGTCTGCCTGCCGTGTGCTCTAAACCAGTAGAGTGAATAGAACAGCATTTATCCTCTTTCTTTGCACTGTAAAATTATACAGTAATTTCAAGTACACCATTTAAGAAATGAATTCTGGTGGGAGAACAAAGTCATGCCAGTAACCATGAGTGCCTACCTTGATACATTTCTTAAATGGTTTACCTGAAATTACTGTATTTAAGAAATGAATTCTGGTGGGAGAACAAAGTCAGCACTGATCCTCCAAACTTTAGTCATATAATAAAATGGCACTAAAGTATATTTAAAAAAAAATAAATGATGTGCACATTTTACTATAAAGAGCAGTGAATAGTCAAATGAGCAAAATTGTGGTTTTGAAGTTATGGGCATGTAAACATTCATCATGGGAGATAACTCATTGTAAACTTATGACCTTGTCTAGATTTTTATATCACATATAAAGTAAAGATAAAAAATAATCTGAATATTATTTAAAGGTATGAAAAACCACTTTCTTTTATTTTTATTAGCTCTAAATTGATACTACCTTATACAAATATTTACATGTGAGAAAGAAAAAAAAAGGATTTATATTACTGAGAAACTGAAATATCTAATTATTTGCTAAAAATAGGAGTTTCCTGGACAAATGAACAAAGTAAATCACCTATTTCTTGTATGTCTGTCATTATCACAACAAATGAATCTTTTAATGATATAAGTAAAGCCTTGGAGAAATTTAAGTTTTTTAAAAATGATTCAGATTCCAAATTCTGATATGTTTAACTTATCCAAATTGATAATGCCAACATTAGAACTGGGTACCATGAAAATTTTTGTGCTGCAGTATTGCTCAATGTACCGCGATACGTACCATGGAATAATGCAATTATATTGGGGACCAACAATTCATTGTACCGCAATACATACCTTGGAATAATGCAATTATATTGGGGACCAACAATTCAATGTACCACGATACATACCATGGAATAATGCAATTATATTGGGGATCAACAATTCAATGTACCATGATATGTACCATGGAATAATGCAGTTATATTCTGGAACAACAATTCACTGTACCACGATACGTACCTTGGAATAATGCAATTATATTGGGGACCAACAATTCAATGTACCACGATACATACCATGGAATAATGCAATTATATTGGGGACCAACAATTTAATGTTCTGCGGCGAGAGCTTAACACTTTTTTGTTTAATTCCATCTGTCAATAACAGGAAAAAATATCTTGCCCTAATTTATATCAAAATAATACCATATTAAATCCACCTCCCCAATAATTAAATGGCTAGTACCTTATAATATGCTAGGCGCATGTTTAATTCTTGTACAAGTTGCAATGGAAAAGCTATAATTGCAGTGGGATGATTAAGCTTACACTCCAGCTGACATTGTAAAAGACACTGTGCTGACACTAGAGTCCTGTTGATACAAATATCAACTGTTGATACTGAAGCCTACAATTTTCTAGGTACACTATTGATATAACAGGCAGGGAAACTTTGAGTGGGATGCCAACACCCAGGCAAGATATCTATCAGAAAGAACTAGAAAACATTAAACATGCTTACTTTACAAGCAAGAAAATATTTTGTGGACTTTAGAAATTACATATAGTTCAGATGCATTCCTGATAATTGTAGGATAATTCACAATCCAACAAAGGAATACATATATTTAACACATTCACATACACTAGTAAATATGTAAAACTTGTTTTTGTTTGGGATTTTTGTTGGTTTTTTAATCTGAAATTTGTCCATTACCGGTAGTTGGATTTTGCCCTAGTCTGTTTCACAGTTCATTTGGCCATCATGATGATGTATGGGACAGGTGGAAAAGATGTGATTAAAGGATCATCAATATAACCATATGTGTCACCATTATTTGTGACAGATACAGCTGTTTTGCATATGTGTCACCATTATTTGTGACAGATACAACTGTTTTGCATATGTGTCACCATTATTTGTGACAGATACAACTGTTTTGCAAAAAAGGATACATTTTTTAAAAACTATTTTGTCATGAATAATGAAAACGTGCTGTTGATATTATTAAAGTCCTATCTAGATTCCTCTGGAATTTTAGTTTATTCCTTTTTGACCTTAACTACCAATGTACTGGTATGGTGAAAAAGTACAGTGGTACATAATACCCTCCAGAATACTGCATTATACTGGTAATACTGCGCACCTCTAGCCAACATCTATTACACTTTTTCACATATTTTAGTGGGTTTTAAAAAATTTACTATCCTTGAACAGAATTTTAAAATTAAGATATCTCAAAAACTATATAATTTATTTGATGGAAATTGTATTGTTGTTTATTTAAAAATTTCTTCTTTATTTTCTTCATACTTATTGCAGCCACTTTAAAGGGGAGTATGAAAAATGTTGACTTTACATTGGCGTCTAGATGAATCTGAAAAAAGACATGCTAGGTTACAGTGACTTAATATATAGTGTAGTGGTCAGTCATATATCATGCCAATTACTGACCAACCAAGCTTGTATGGACCACCTAGCCTTGTAGTGTGTGCGCCTGACTGATGCAGATGATCTGTATTCAAAACCTGACAGCAGCTATGCTTTAACCTTTCCAATTACAATATCTATTTTTAGCATTTTCAAGCTTCATGGAAAAAGACTTGCAAAGAGTTCTTATGTGACATGTTTCAGAAAACAAATTAAACTTGATAAAGAAATGCCACAAATGTTGAGAGCTTTTTTTAAATTAAATTGGATAACTTGATTTGGTTGGGTATGTGGGCATAGTTGTGTCTTATCTGACATTTGTACTCGTACTAAAGTTCAGCTTGAAGAAATTCCTAGATTGCTACATTAACATCTTTTGTACCTACCACTCAAAAGATAAATATCACCAATATACCGTTCCAAAATAACTGACAAAACCAAGCCTCTAATGACAAGATTGTCAGCTAATAAATAAATATTGCAGTCTACACCTACCTACTTTGCCATGTAGATGAATGATCGACAATTAACCAAGACTCATGCTGATGTATATGCTTCAAAAAAGCTATATTGTACCTAATTTGAAACAAGTAAAATAGGATAGCTGCATTAAATGCAAGAATTCTTAAAGTATAATTCAAATAATACTGGTATATTGAATTACAATGCAAATGCCAGTATATTCAAGTACAATTCAAATAATACCAATATCTTCAGATAATGCCATACATTGGTGTACAGTTAAAATGATACCAACAAATTATAGTACAGTTCAATTAATACCAGTACATTATAGTACAATTCACATAATACAGGTACATTGTGGTACAATTCAAATGATACTGGTACATTATAGTACAATTGAAATAATACTTGTACATTATAGTACAATTTAATAATACCAGTAAATTATAGTACACTTCATAAATTACAGGTACATTATAGTACAATTAAAATAATACTGGTACATTACAGTACAGTTCACATAAAACAAGTACATTAAGGTACAGTTCAAATGATACTGGTACATTATAGTACAAATGAAATAATACCAGTAAATTATTGTACAATTCAATAATGCCAGTAAATTACAGTACAATTCATTTAATACAGGTACATTGTGGTACAGTTCAAATGATACTGGTACATTATAGTACAATTCAAATAATACCAGTACATTATGGTACCAATGAAATAATACCAGTAAATTATAGTAAAATTCAATAATACCAGTAAATTATTGTACAATTTACATAATAACGGTACATTATAGTACAATTCAATAATACCAGTAAATTATAGTACAATTCAATAATAACAGTAAATTATTGTACAATTCACATAATACTGGTACATTATGGTACAATTCAAATAATTATGGTACCAATTAAATAATACCAGTACATTATAGTACAATTTAAATAATACTGGTTCATTATACTACAATTCCAATAATAATGGTACATTCTATTACAATTGAAATAATACTGGTACATTATAGCACTTCATTCAACTAATACTGGTACATTATGCTACAGTTCAAATAATAAAGGTACATTATGGTACAGTTCAAATAACACTGGTATATTGAATCTTGCAGATCAGAACTCAAAGCAACAATCTAAATACAAAGTTCTCTAAACTTGACACTGTAACTGGGACCATAGATTTTGATAATTGTACAGAGGTGGTCTGTATAAAGAGGTTTAACTAGTATTAATGGTTCTTTTGGGAAACAAAATATATGTAACAGTCCTGGGACCATCTAGAGAAGCCATTTAAATGCAGTCACAGACACTACATATATGTGTACAGAAAAATGCCATGTGGTAAAATAAACTCTTAATTCTCAACCTTCATGTGAGGTGTGCTTGTATATGTGAGTGTGAAGATCATCAGGTGTTGGTGTACAGCTTGAAAAAAGAGAACATGGGCATTAGAACATGAAGGTGGGTAGCTGATAAAAGTGATGTAATAATACATGTATTTTGTACAGCAAGAGTGTACAGGAAATAAGACAGAGTGAGAGAAAAAGAAGGAAGAATACAAAATCTGCAAAGATACCATAGAAATCAGAGAACTCCCACTCTACCACATGGAAGGGAGGGATATGGAATTCTCACATATCAGATCACACACAACAAAATACATGTAGAAAGAATGAAAGGTGAATGGTTGTATAATAAATAGCCATGTCCAAAATTGTGTTCTGATATGGCCACTTGTGTGACTTGTATTGTGTGTTAAATATGCATAGTGCAACCTGATTCAATTTCTTTAGATTACATAAGATAACTGTTTTTCAAATGTATGCAAAGTAAAAATTCTAATTGGAACAGTAAACATTCATGACATAAAAAGATAAATGATACGGACTTGAAATTTATATAGAAACAGTACAGTGTATTTTGGGACATTTGACAATGGCCCTGCTGAGCAGATGACCACTATATGCAGGCTATATAATGTGACAGAATGAATCTAACATTTATCATCAGGTGACCATTACATAGAGGTGATTGCTAACACAGGTCTGGCTGTCACTAAAGAAATCCCATTCTAAAAGCCCCAAAATCTAAAATACAAAACTGATATGGAATATAAAACAGTGATCAATGACAAAACTATGAAGTTCGTACATGGTTTATCAAGATTGCACCTCAACTATCAAGATCAATAGCTGAAGAAATGGTATATGTAATAAAAACATTGTATTCCTGGACAGAAGATGCTAAAATTGTGTATCAAGTTGTCAACACTGTTATCTTCATTTAGTTTACTCATTTAAGTCCAACCACCTTTATTATTATTACTGGGTATTATTATTATTATTATTATTATTATAAACCTTATTATTACCATTGTTATTATTATAATTTTTTGTCTTATTGTAATATCATCATCATTATTATTATTATTATTATTATTTTTATTATCATCATCAATATTATCTTCATCATCATTATTGTTATCATTGTTATTATTATTATCTTTATTATTACCATTAATTCTATCATTATTGGTCTTATTGTTATTACATGTATTATCATTATTATTATTATTGTTATTATTATTATTATCATCACTGTTCATATTATTATTATTATTATTATTATTATTATTATTATTATTATTTTTATTATTATTATTATGATGCAAGGACATTCACATGACATTTCTTCTGTACTACCTTTTTTATACATAACTTGGATATCACTTCTAGTTTTTGATCTTTGATGTTGCTTTTTGCTTTGCATGGTGTTCATCCTTGTCATTAACCTGCAATTGGGTCAAAGAAATTTGGTTCTCTGAACAGATAACACTGGTCAACAGTGAAATCATTACTGACTTGAAAAGGCCCTAATCTGTAGTATTTTGGTGTGCCGAACACGAATATAACCGTGAAAAATTTGTATTGGCTCTCGTTTTGAAGATATTCATATACCTCATTTTCTATGTTTCACTGTGTAAATTTCTCCAGTAGGACTGCAGCAACATCCGGAATAATGATGTAACATTGCATAATACCATCATGCTCACATCATCCACAGTTGATTGCATCATTTTCTGATGCAATGCAATACTAATGCCATGCGGCTGCTGAAGTAAGTTGACGTCAGCAGTGTAATATACATGTGTAGGCCTATTATACTAATGCCAGGCGGCTGCTGAAGCTGACGTAAGCAGTGTACTATATAAAGCCCAATCAGATAGGTTCAGCATTTAAAATATTTTAGACGTTGTGTGAGACAGTTCAAGCTACTGTTACATGAAACTTATTATTTTATCCATTTACGTACAATAAAGAACAGTAATGCCTCGAAAGTGTGTTAATACCGCGGACAATTTTTGCTATATTTGTGGGGAAGTGACATTTGCCAACCAGAAGAAAAGTATCAATTCTCAAGTGAAGAAGGCATATCATCTTTACTTCGGATGCAAGGTTGGTGACCAAGACAAGCCTTGGGCTCCGCATATATGCTGTGCTACATGTACAACACAGCTTTCACAGTGGTTGAATTGCAAAAGGTCATCAATGCCGTTTGCAGTCCCAATGGTGTGGAGAGAGCCAAGCAACCACCTAAATGACTGTTACTTCTGCTTGGTTCCTCCTCTTTCCGGCGGAATAACGAAGCGAAAGAAGTCGAGAATAGTCTACCCAAACATTCCGTCTGCATTGAGACCAGTTCCACATGGTGAGGGACTTCCTATTCCAGAACCTCCAGCAGAATATTCTCTTGATTCATCTGACGAAGACAAAGGTGAGTCGACCTGTTCTTCTCCTGGTCCATCAGCATGCAGTGATCCAGATTTTCACTGTGGTGTATCATCAACCCCACACAGAATAACACAGGAAGAACTAAATGACCTGATTCGTGATTTGGACTTATCAAAGAACAAGGCAGAATTGCTAGGATCAAGACTCCAACAATGGAATCTTCTAGAAGAAGATGTCACAATTACTGCATATCGAAAGCGCCACCAGCAATTGGAGCCTTTCTTCAGAAAGGAAAGTAATCTGATATTCTGTTCCGATATTGAGGGCCTCATGAATGCTTTAAAAATCACTCATGACCCACAAGAATGGAGACTATTTGTGGACTCTTCGAAACTGAGTCTCAAGGCTGTGCTTTTGCACAATGGAAACATTCTTCCATCTATTCCAGTAGCGTATGCTGTCCACATGAAAGAGACATACGATAACTTAAGGCAGCTACTGAATTCCATTGAGTATAACAAGTACAGCTGGCACCTCTGTGGTGATTTGAAGGTAGTTGCCCTTTTAATGGGACTGCAGCAAGGATATACAAAATACATGTGTTTCTTATGCGAGTGGGATAGCCGAGCAAGGGAAATGCACTACATGAGGAAGGAATGGACTCACAGGCAGAATGTAGCCATTGGAGAGAAGAATATCCAACACCCAGCTCTGGTTGAGGCTCAGAAAATCTTGCTACCACCCCTTCACATCAAACTAGGTTTGATGAAGAACTTCGTGAAAGCCATTGACCAGACTTTGCCAGCATTCCGATACCTGCATGAAAAATTCCCTCGACTCAGCGAAGCAAAGATTAAAGAGGGAGTTTTTGTGGGTCCTCAGATTCGAGAGCTTTTCAAAGATGACCGGTTCAACAACTTGCTGGAAGGTGACGCGAAACAAGCATGGAATGCTTTTCGCCTAGTTTCTACAAACTTCCTCGGAAATGTTAGGGCAGAAAACTATAAGGAACTAGTAGAAGACATGTTGATGAAGTATAAGAAACTTGGCTGCAATATGTCTCTAAAGATTCACTTCCTTCATTCCCATTTGGATTTCTTTCCTAGCAACTGTGGTATTGTTAGTGATGAACACGGCGAACGTTTTCATCAAGATATCGCAACAATGGAACAAAGATACCAGGGAAAATGGTCCACTACAATGCTGGCTGACTACTGCTGGACACTCCTCAGAGATGCTCCCGAACAGCTGTACAAGAGACAGGCGAAGAAATCTAAGATGTAGTCAATGACTTGATTTTTTATAGGTAGGCTATTACAGTTGACCTTTTACTATTGGAATGCATTTCGTTATGTAAACATTAATTTCTTGCAGATTATAAAAAAACTAGAGCCAATTTTGCAATTTGACTGTCATATTCGTGTTCAGCACATAAAAATTGATAAGAATTGACTAATTTTATTTCAGTAACATGACTTTTGTAAAAATTTGTTGTCCAGTGTAACATGCATTTATTTTCACTGATCACCATTTACTACCCTTTACTATTTTGATGGGCTTTTACTATTCTGATTCTCACACAACCCAAACATGTAGTTTACAATTTTAGTGTTTTTTAAAAAATAAAAATTATTTACTTTATTGAACTATTTCCTGTAGATTACCCGTCATTCAAACATGTAGATTGTTCAGATTTTCTCTTTGCTTTTGTGTTGTGCTTGTTTTCATGTCATAACTTCTTTCTTCCTTAAATACAGATCTTGTGTGTCTGTGTATGGTAATGTTCCATTTTCCTATGACATTGATCTGTATATATCTGGGTCATGAACCTGATCATCAAACAATTTTGTGGAAGTGAAAGTGATGCATACGGTTTCCAGTACATATATCACGCAGTTCAAAAGCATTACAGCAAAAAAAAAAAAAATCAGGTCAGAAATTCTCATTGAATCTTGTCATGACCTTGACCTTTGAGACAGGAACCTAAATATTGTCAAATCATTTCCCAGTCATGATGACAGGCACAAAATGGTCTACAAATTACAGCCAATACATGAAAGCATAGCAGATGGACATTCAAACTGATTAGACTTACTCCAACTTAAAACCATTCCTATCCCCTTTCCTCCCACCCCTCATCTTCCTGGGGAGGAGGATGATTGGTCTTTTTTTCTGATTTTACTGTGCTTTACAAAATCAATATTTTATGCTTAAGGGTACAATGAAAAGAGTAAAATCTTCTGCACTTTGATACAAAGGAGGTAAAAACCATAATTGAAACAATCAGTTTGAATCACATTTCATGTATCTCTAGACCATATGCACTTCGTGATCCCATCTGGATTTGGAAAAGTGCTGGCATGTTGTTGTTGTGTGCATGCCTATTGCATTAGTCTAATTCTACACTCCCACAAATGTTTATCTCCGTATTCATGATGCTTGAGATTGTCGGCATACTCCAGACAACGAATCATCATGGGATAGCTGTCAATGTTTCTCATTAAATTACTCTTCATTTCAATTAACTTGGATGAATCATGGATTTCCCTACACATAAACTTACATCTGTCAAAGTCAGGCTGCATGATACATTTAGAATAAATCTGCTTAATTTCCTTTATTAGGAGGCATTGTATCTCTTAAAGACAAGGTCATGATTCTCCCAAAGCTGCATGGTAAAAAATGCAATTATATAATAGTTCTTTTTTTCTTTTCTCCTGACATGTTATTTTCCCACCAGTGGAAACTGCACTAATTTGTTGTAGATACTAAGGTGTTTTAAATTTTTTAATTCAATGTGAAAGGAAGTTAAGTAGATTTTTTGGGTGATATACCATCCCATCATCCTGTACCTATCTTTATATCAATTATCTTTATGTTTTCTTCTTTCTTTCTTTGTAAACTTGGAGAGAATATCAAAGAGCTCTATACTGGGAGAAAAAAAAAAGAACATGGAGTCATCATTGATTATTAATTTCATAATTGCAAGAGGTAGTCAGAGGAAACTCTAACTTAGCACACATTCAAAAGAAGTCAATTTTCACAAATTTAAGAAAGAAAGATAAAGAACCAAAGTAAAAGCTGGATGAGTAGAATGACAGACATTATGACTGGTTTCTGTTGTTGTTTTCTTTTGCCTTCTGCAGTACAATTAGAATAAAATTTTCAGATGAAATGACAAAATAATGAGATGGGAGTGGCGATTGCTACTGGGCCAAAAGACCTGTATGTAAGGCCATGAAAATAGACTTGACCAACAGCTGGACAAATAGGGCAAAGTTCAAATGACTTTAAATTATCTGAATCTTATAGATGAATGACCTTCAGTGAATTGAACACACATGATGAATGATCTTAAATGAACTGTACCTACTAGATGAATGACCTTCAGTGAAATGAAACAACATGATGAATCACCTTCAATGAAATAGACCTAGTTGACCAACTTTAATTAAAGGAATTTACGAAATAAATGCCCTTTAAATAATTGAATGTACCAAATAAATGCCCTTTCATGAATTGAATGTACCAAATAAATGCCCTTTCATGAATTGAATATATTAAATAAATGCCCTTTAATGAATTGAACCTACTGGAAGAATAACCTTCAATGAATTGAACCTACAAGTTTCTAGAAAATACATTACATTATAACCATTATTATTATTATTATTATTATTGTCTTACCTCCAGTTGGTAAGACAAAGGTATAAACTTTTTTGGCAGTGATGGTAATGTCATCATGAACAATATAAATAGGTCCTGTGTTCAGGTTATTTTTTTGTGTTCTGGTTATTTTTTATGGGGAGCAAGAGTATGATGTCGTGAATGTCATATGGAAGGCACAGGTAAGAGGGTTAGATTTTCATATGGGAAGCAAAGGGTTAATGTTATATATCTTCTTGTATATTTAACTAACATTTTGGTACAGTATCAGCCAATACTAAGTGTTTGTATCTTGGTACAACACTTTGGTACAGTGTCAGCCAATACTTAGTATTTGTATCTTGATACCACACTGGTTCTATACTACTCTATACTTAATGTTTATATCCTGACATGACACTTTGGTACAGTATTGCTCTCTGTTTAATGGTTGTATCTTGATATAACACTTTGGTATAGTAATATTCAATACTTAATGTTTGTATCCTGATATGATACTTTGGTACAGTAATACTCTGTACTTAATATTTGTATCCTGATATGACACTTTGGTACAGTATTATTTTATACTTAATGTTTGTATCCTAATATGACACTTTGGTACAGTATTACTCTATACTTAATATTTGTATCCTGATTTGACACTTTGGTACAGTATTACTTTATACTTAATGTTTGTATCCTAATATGACACTTTGGTACAGTATTGCTCTATATATACTTAATGTTTGTATCAGGATATGAAAGTTTGGTACAGTATTATTCTATACTTAATGTTTGTATCCTAATATGACACTTTGGTACAGTATTACACCATACTTAATGTTTGCATCCTGTTTTGACACTTTCATCCTGTATTACTCTATAGCTAATATTTGTATCCTGATAAGACACTTTTCTGGTCCCTGTATTCTCAAAACACTATGCAAGAAAGTTCCGAAAAAATGTCTGTCAATAATCCTAAATTGAAAAAAGCTCAATTAGATGTTTCTTAACTTGGCTCCCTCTACTATACTACCAAATTTCCATCTTGTATACAGATCCACATTAAGTATTGTATCTGATTTTTTGTGTGTGGCATGGGCTCAAGTTTCGTCGTCAGAAAGTTAGAATATGGTGCCATGTTGCTTATATGAATGATGCATTGCTAGGTGAGACAATGCATTCTGCAGAGCTTGTTAGGATTGATATTAGAGTTAGCATCATTAAACTTCATTTATTTTGCAGCAACTCTACAAACATTTATCAAACTTTTTTAAATGGTCTCATGACAACTCTGATGCTGGTGTAACACAAACTTACTGTAAATTCTGTCTTTATACAGCAGAACCTATCTTGAAAGACCATCCCTTTTTGCCAAAATTATGGTCTCTCAAGACAGGTGGCCTCTCATAACAGTTCATAATGCCATATAATCAATACATTTGTGCACTGAGAATATGGTCTCTCAAGACTGGTGGTCTCACATAGAAGTAGTCTTCCAAGACGGGTTTTATTGTATGTTAGGGTTTAACAGCATGTCAGCATGGATGAGTAAACTGCAAGCTGCACAGATCCAGATCTGCCAGCACATTATGTGATGGCAGATCTAGGTCTGTGTAGTTTGTTAGAAGTAAGCAGTAAAACAAGGCAGACCCTGATCTGCAGGCACACTGCGCTATGGCAGATCAGGATCTTTGTTATTTGCAGTTTGACTTGACTTATAAGGGAGTATGTCCAATTACTAATAAACAAGCATGTACGTTATTGTAATGTCATTTCACTGCAAGCGTTATAAAATAAGTGTAAAAACAACACGGACATCTTTGAGCTCCTGTACACCAGATGAGTGGAAGTAATTGATGGCATTTTGGCACCAATGACACTATCCAAGGGAAGACTACTCTTGTCCGACTTTCAACTTGGCAAGCAGACAACGTTTTAGCTATTTTTTGCTCAAACAAGCATGAGATGTACTCCTAATGTATTATGATCAGATAATATACCTGAAAAAGAATTACATAGATTTGATTTTATGCACTGTAATGATATGACATTTCATTGCTAAGTTTACTAAATGTTTTTATGACAGTGAAAATAGCACTTACCACTTCAGTTCCAGAACACCTGAATTTAATTTGATTTCCATATATCTTTGGTACAGATATTATTTTTTATATGTATATTTTTCTTTTTATCAAGCCATGGGTGATCTCCACTATCGTATTATCATGCCAAAGTTTAGTTCTTCTTAAAGTTATGACATGTGACATAATTACAATTGCTTTGCGAAGATTTTACAGTATTCTTTTTAAAAAAAGGCTTCATTCAATTAAAACAGTTTGCTTAATTCTACTTAACAACTGTGACCTACAATGGACTTGAGTATTAAAGATATTTCATGATATCTGAAACACTATTGACAGTTTCAATGTAGTAGTTGTAAAAATCATATGCATGTATGTATGCATGCATGTACATACATTTAAAAAAAAATCGCTATATGGTTCAGTGTTTATACCTGGATTTTTAGTGTAGCTTTAAAATATTTTCAGTCATATTGCTACGATGTCTGTAGTGTGGCAGTTTATAATGCTGTCTAGCACTGGGGCAGACATGTAGCATGATGTCCCACCCAGTCACATTATCCAGGCTGACCAGAACTACCACTAACCTCTTAATGCTGAGCCCCTACCAAGGCAGTTGTTAGTACCATTTTTATAAGTCTTTGGTATGACTTAACCTGCTGCTTCCCACATCCAAGACAGACACTCTAACTACTAGGCCACTGGGGTGATGGCTATATGGTACAACAAATCATTCAATTACTAGAGAAGATAAAATGAAGCTAAAACATTTTTTCTACTGAAGAACTTTATTTATAATTCAATCTTGGATGTCTTAGTGTTTTGATTTCAGGAATAGGAAAGACTATACATTTCAGTTCTCCTCTGGTACATGTATATCCAAAAGACATGCAAAATATGCTGGGCGGGTGAGAGACAATTTACTGAACAGATAAGGCTAATTCTTGTGGTCTTTTATTGTTAGTTGTTTTAATTTTCAAGATCATTAGCAAAATATTTTTAAGAACATTATTTCTACAAGGCAATATTCTGGCTAAATTATTGCTGAACATTACATATCACAAAAACAATTGAAATGAATATAGGTGAGACATTTTGTATGAGAATAAACACTGGAGAGGAATATGGGTGAAAAATGTTCTGTGTGAGATAAATTCACTGATTGAAATAGCATGATACTTCATGAGATTAACTTTAACTTACTGTACTTGATAGATTTTAATTTTTAAGGAATACAACTGAAAACAGAGAGAAACCCTGGCATCACCAAATTCTTATAAAAGATTTTTTTCCTTGATTGGCTAATTTGCCTGTGGATGAACAGATGGGTGAAAATTTGAATATATTGTAGCTGATTATATCCATAAGTTCTGCATCCAGGCCTTTTTGATCTCCAAATCTCAAACTTACAGTACTGTTTACAACGGTGTGGCATTTGGTGCCATCTGCTTTGCAGCTAATAAGAGGAATCTGAAATATGGTCACACACTCCAGTTCCAAAACCACTGATTTTTTTTTTTGCTGAGAAAACAAACTGGTCTTTTTGCTTCTTCAGTTGCATTTTAAATGTGAAAATGACATTTACATTACTCTGCAACATGTTTAAAGCAACATCTTTTATCTTTCCTCTAATACAACTTGATTTTAGTCTATCATAAAGAGCAATATCACAGATCCTGGAACATTGATACTGTCACATGAGGCAAAACGTGACGTTTGGACTAAATAAATTATTAAGCGTTCCACAGCATGCTACATCTTTCCTGCTGTGCCAAAGTACATTCCAAATACCCACCAAAGTGTTAAAAATAGGTCACTGTGACATTCTTTAGCATGCAATAAGCAGTACCCTCCATGATCAATACAAACACCAAATTTAATGACTGCTCATGCATCAATGTGGTTTGGGTTTAACGCCATTTTTCAACACAAGATAGGCTATACATGGCAGCCAGTATAACTGGTGGAGGAAGAACCTGGAAAAACCCAGGGAAGAACAACCAACCTAGGGGATGTTACTGGCAAGCTTCCTCACAAAGAGTTCAATGCAAAATATGAATGCTGACACAAATGCTAATATCTACGATAAAATGTCATAACAAAATAAATCCCCATGTCTTGCCTATGCGCTTGAAGTGATACAAAAAAGTTTATGAACAATGTATGCAAAATCACGTTTATTTATTGATATTATTACTATTTTCATGAAATCTTGTGGACTGCTGTAAATAAAGATCAGTGTCCATGAACGATTACATGAACTGTTTAAATGTTAAAGTACATATCAATGATATGAAAGTTTATTGATTACTGATGAGAAAATATGATACATAAAGAAAAAGAATAATGTACGATTACAAAAAGCAATTTGAACATCTTGACCTGATGAGGAGTTTTGCATAAATCCCCCTCTTCTACTTATTCAAATACAGAAAACATTTGTTTTGTAAATATATGCTTACACATGATTTCAGCAGTTTTACTATTCATCATGCATGTCTCTTGCAAATCATTGCATAAAAAATATTAAAGCAATAAAAATAATCTATCGGCAGCACGTTATTTCCAAAATGTTACATATAAACAAGAACTGAGGTTTTCAAATCTTTCAATATGACAGAATCCAACTTTTGTTCACTTGTAGTACATCACAATTCTGTTATTTAAAGATACATTAACTAAAGTTTATGTAGAATCTTGGACAAAAAAGAGATGATATATCCTCCCCATCCCATGTTTATTTTATAAATAATACAGAAAATATTTTATCGTCCAGCACTCAAAATTTTTCGCACCATTTATAATGGTACACTATGGTCTAAGACTGTTAATTTACATACTACTTATATAATACTTCCATGGAAACATGAAAAAACAATGAATGCAGGAAATTCTAAGTATGAACATGGTGAAATTGCATGATGTGTACCAAGTTTGGTTGAATACCTTGAATAGTTTGAAAGCTATGCTCTGGAAATGCAAAAAAAATGAAAAACTGAATGATAGCTTCATACCCTAACAGTGGTGACTGGACAAATACAAGAAGATGAGAGGATTGAGCAAAATTCCTATTGTAAATATTCTTTTTTTCCCCAGCCGATTGCTGCTAACTGCTATGTTATGTTTATACCAGCAGAAGAATTTCTACACGATAGTTGTAGGAGATCAATCAAAATACAGAAATATTTTGTTAATCTTAACTATTTTTAACCATAATTTCCTAGTGCACTCTGACCAATGAATTTAGCAATTGTGGTTTTCCCCGTATAATTTGTAGCTTTGGGGTAGCTTGTTGACTAAATTCATAGAATCATCGTGATTACTTACTGATAAGGCATTTATTTCACCAATTCTTCCTGCCATTGCTAATGGAAATGAAGCAGGTATTATATGAAAGGTGAAAGTGGGGAGGGGGGGCTTCATGAGCAATATTGATCCATCATGATGGGTCTGTAAGCAGATGGGTCCACCAAGAAATGTATTACTTGTTTTTCTACTGACTGCCAAAGAAGTGATGAGGCAGGGCTTGTATGATAGGTGATCTAATGAAGCTCTTGAGAGCAGTTCAGTTGATGTCTTGTACAGCTAGGTTAATCCCCATGAAAAATCCACTTGGGCAAGGATCTGGTGTCATTGAAATCCAAACAAACAGAAGATCAGACAGGTCTTTATATCATGTGCTTTCCTCTCTTCTATCACAGCACATGTGTGCTAGTGATTGTGGAACAATAGGTTTAACCGTGATGGCTGCTAACTGTTTCTCACAAAGAGCCTAGAAAGTTAGTTATTGTGGTATGGAGATCTCCATTGGAATAAAGTACTCTGGTGTGAACCAATGAGATTATAGTTCATTTCGCCTTTATATGCTTGTATTCCCTAATTCAGCAGGATAATCAGGATGAAGAGACACTCTGATACTTTTGGTTCCTGTATACATTCAGCCATTCCAATATACAGGAAGCAACAATTAGCAAGGCTTTTGGGCCCAGGATTGGTGTGACAAAGGATGGGACTGTTGGCATTCCACCTTGTTACTAATGTCCATCATAAGTTCATCCTGTCAAGCATGTATCGTATGAAACTGAGGGAAGAGAAAGGTATTCCATTTGTACAAGTTCCTGCTTGCAGAAAAATGTGTGCCAATACATTAGCCAACCTAGGATATGTCGAACTGAAACCTGGAAAGTTGTCGAGGACATCACTTTAGAAAATCCCCAAAAGAATACAAAGGCCTGAGTATTTGTTCTGCTGTGCTGTTTAAGAACAGTCACAACAGTGAAGTTCTGAGGGAGAATGATAACTTATTCTCATGTAGAATCATCAGCCACCAATAACAGGCTTTCAAAAACGGTATCCATTTAAAATATGTGTACATATAAATAATTTTCTGAGAGGACCATGCTCCTATGTCATTCCCCAAAGGTAGGAGGCTTGTTCCCTCCATCACTGTGTTCACATCTGTAGCGATTGTAATTCCCAGAGGATGTGTTTGCAGAGGTATCGCTGATGAAAGTTTAAAGTGCCTTCATGATGCAAACTCAAATGGTTGCCAATTGAGAGAGCTGGTCCAATTGTCAAGGTTTGGTCTCCACTTGGACCATGTAACTATTGTTGTGAAAGCCCAAAAAGCGACCAAGTAACAAGATGTCCACTACCTTAATGAGCAAAACTCAGGTAGCAAATGAATATTCTAGCTGATGGATTGCTCTATAGAGGCACAGAACTAACCATTATATGAAATGAAATCTTTTTCCCCCAAGAACACATTCTTCTTACCTGTACATAGAGTCCAGGTTTAGTCGACTGAATCTTCAAAGATTATTAGGTCTAAGATGTTCTTCTTGACAAGAGATTGAGAATGAAAGAAGAGCAACCTGTAAAATCACATCTTGCTCCAAAATAAAACTAGTCTATTATTTGCAGCCTATTGTAGGCAAATCATAGAACTTCTGAAAGCTGTTTTAATCGGGTACGAAATCACATCTCTTTCAAGTCCACACTGACTGCACAGTCTTTAAAATGGACAGTGTTAGGACTTCTTGTTGTATTTATTTCATCACAAACCCAAGAGTGTGAAAGAGTTGATTGAATCTGATTAAGCTGAAGATCAACTGATAAGTGCTGCTTTGTAGCTTAAAGAGCTGTGGCCAAAAGCTTAGTACGTTTGCTGAATGTGATACCCAGTCACCAGACACTACTGTTGGGTCCCCATGACATCATGGTAAATCTTCCCCATTCAGCCATGTCAGATTGGAGCCTTCTCCCCACAAGGTTCTGTGATAGGGTGGAAAGGGGGGCCTGTATGTATGTCATTATGATAGGGATGGTCCTGTGGTACACCGGTGAAAATGAATGATATCCCTCTGACTCTTCCACTTAGTTGTAGGATTGTTTCTCAGTGGCATCCCAAGAATATGCCTTGCTTATTCTGTAGACTAAACTTAAGGAATTGAATTGATACCATGATTTATCATGGATATGTTACGGTCAAGGACCCAACAATCCCATGTATATGGCCTAGTGTGAACAAAATGGAAGAAGGTCATCCTTGTGACGAGAATGGCATCTGGTTCATTATAAGGGATGGGTTACATGATGTTCTATCCGCATAACCAGTCCATGCATCTGCTTTGTCTGAGGGTACTTTTGCTGTTTGCTTTTCTCTTTCCCTCACTGTACAGCAACAGAAATTGAGCTGAGCCCTCAGGTGGCAAGGTCTATAGGAAATGCCAACAAAGATGAGTCCCATGGTGGTGAACTATAAAGACTCAGATTGTGGAAGCAACTGAAGGTAGAATTTTCTGTAAAAAATGTTCACTTGATGTCAGTACTGTAGACCACAGCCATCATCACTGGCATGACATTGTCAAGTTTTTGAGGTTGTGGCAGGTTATGGGATGCTGGATCCATGTATCCAGTCCATAATTCTGATATGAGAGACTGTAACTAATGCTTGTTGCTACTCTCCATCTTTCCGCCCTAGCATGCAATTAAATGTTTTCGCCCCCCCAAATTATGAATGACTTGTGTTCATAATATGCAAGTCGAACATGTAGTCATCGGGTGACAACCAGAAAAACTATGCATACTGAGTGGTTGTCTAACTGTTGTCACCCATGGTCTAAATCAGCAAGACGAAACAGAGAAGACCTTCCTTACATGTAGTATAGTGAGTGTCCTGTATTATAAGCAAATGAAAAAGGCAATAAAATGTATGGGTACATTGTTTTTATAAAAGAGGAATGTCCTTCTCCTTTACAAATACCAACCAATATATTCTAACATTATATAAACAGCAAAATCTATCAATGCAAGCCCAGCTTCACTTTCTTTCCAAACCAGCCTGCTGGCTAATCCAATGTTCCCACATTTTCCCATATAATGTGTATTTCTCATGTATACATAATATAGATACACAACTTATACTATCATACACATCTGAATTTTATGTCAACATAATAAATCAATTCTTCATATGACGTAAAATAAACAAACATGAAATGATCATACAAAACACAGAGGCACACATTTTGCTTGATTGCAACATAAAGATTTATTTATTACATTCTTAGATACAAAATGTTTTGTTAAATTTTATACTTTAATTCTTCCTGACTAAATTCCTAAATAATGTCTATTCTAAAAAAAAATCTGAGGAATAGAAGTCAAAGTACTGACAAGCTCTAATCCAAAAGATACCTCACGAGCCCTGACTTTTTTTTTAGCATGAAATAAATGTACTGTCTGCATTCAATATGATTTATAATGCATGGTGTTATGTTTCCACAGATTGTGTTGCAAACCCATTTGTTAAGGCAGGGTTTAGTGAGCAAACAGAAGTCATTACCAGTGACAGCAATGCTGATGATGTTTCCCTTGTTATGGCATGTGATGTGAAATTCGTCTGGTATTGAGGATGTTGATTTCTTGGATTATGTTAATTCTGATAGTGACACTGTCACACCTATGATATCAACAACTCAAGTGTAAATTTTGTTGTACTATGTGGATATTGCTTGTCAAATTGGTGATTGCCAGGTGGGAGTTTTTAAATAGGACCTTATCATGATTCATTGGCTGGTACATGAACATGCATGTTGACACTTTCGTCAGACAATGTAACATATTGGAATTATTATTTTGTTCTCATGTACTTATACAAAGTTTGAAAATTGTATGTACATTACATTAATGAGCTCTGACATCAATTATACCAGTCTGACATCAATTATACCAGTCTGACATCAATTATACCAGTCTGATATCAATTATACCAGTTTGACATCAATTATACCAGTCTTACATCAATTATACCAGTCTGATATCAATTATACCAGTCTGACATCAGTTATACCAGTCTTACATCAATTATACCAGTCTGATATCAATTATACCAGTTTGACATCAATTATACGTCTGACATCAACTATACCAGTCTGACATCAATTATACCAGTTTTACATCAATTATACCAGTCTGACATCAATTATACCAGTCTGACATCAATTATACCAGTATAATACATGTATGTCCAGTATCATCAACAAGAACAAGTACATAAACATTTTGAAGAACCAATTCGATGAATGACCAAAAATGAACTGAACCAAGTTGATAAACAACTTTAACGAATTGAATCTACAAAATAAATGCACTTTAATGTGTTGAACCTAGTATATCAATGACATTTTATACATGCAAACATTAATCTCCATTTTTTATTAGATCAAAATCTCTAAAAATTAATATTTTAACTTTTCAATTCTGATTAAATCGTCCCATTAACTTTCTATCAAGCAGGCAAAGATGAAGTCATTAAGTGTAAGACAATTAAAACGAATGTGACAATCTAAAGATATATCAGTGGGAAATTCAATCTTTTCATTGCCGGTGAAAAATATACAAGGTCCCAGTTTCAGTAAGTCTTTTATCATCTTTCTGAAACAGGTATTAACAGAATCAATGTTTGGTTTAGAACCATGACAAGGAAATCCAAGTCAATGAGTTATAAATCTTATGTGCAGCTCTTTCAAGAAGATGAAATGTAATGTCATTCTAAGATTGGAATTTTCTACTGCCCAGTGACAACCACATGCACTTTTTTTAACACTGATTTTGTTTTTCAAAAGAGATTTTTTTAATTATATATTCTGTATTCCATCACATTACTTCATCGAGGAGGATCTATCCAACAAAGGTAATAATAAATTAAGGTTGTCATAAGACTAAATATTTCTACCAAAGATGCTACCACGGCATAATAAAAAGAAGACCATCCAAGCAACTGTTGCACCTATTCCCAAAAATTAAAATAAAATTAAAAAAACCGATTATTTCTACAATAAGATCATTAAAAAATATATTTCTCAAATACTGTATTATCATTTATTTTCACGTCTCAATTCTTGTGGATCTGTAAAAAAAAAAAATTGTTGGTACTTACTTTCTGTATGTTTTGCAAGCATTAACTTAATGTATTAACCTTTACAAATACCACAAAAACAGAATACAAAAGAACAAAATTATGTCAACAACTAATGGCAACTGTTTCAGTGATTAAAACAATACCAGTACTTGCCTAAGCATCAATCCAACACCTGCCAAGATCACTGACTTCCAAGCAACATCAAAGGGAGTTGACACAGCCATCAACATTAAGTTAATTGGTTATTAAAGTTGAAGTGTATGATCAATTACTGTCTGATGATCATGGCATTAATGCCGTGGTTTAAGAGTGATCAAATCCAATTTTGATCCCTTTGGGTTAAAATAATGTCTTCATTTTACATGTGAACCAAACACATGACCAACTGCAACTTGCACAATGCAGTTAGCATGCTGTGTCAACATTTGATGTGGTCAGAATCCATCAAAATGTAAAAATGCTAAATAAATTGAGAAACAATGGAATCACTCCTTTGCTCAAGCCAACCTCATGTGTGAACTAATTTCAATCACCCGACTTTACTTAAAAACTTCATGAATTCATGCTGAATGGATAATTGCGGCTCACATGAAATCTGTGTCAAAGACAGGACATAATTATTCATGGCTATGAGAATGTTGGACTTTATAATTGAACATTTTCAGGATTGTTTACCTGAAAAACATTCGCATGTACCAGGTGACTTTGAGATGATGCTGATTCAGCAGTTAATCTGAAAATCGGGTGAAATGTGAGTTTCACTACTATGCAGTAATCTGTACATATGTGGTGTTTCATTAGTGTTTGTGCTTCAAGCAATGGTTCTTGTATTTAACAACCATGTTGTTCATTGGGACTAAGCAAGCATGCATGGATAAAATATGGTATACTTTCATAAGGATTTAAATTTTTGGACAATAGTTTCACCCGAATTAGTATTAAATCTAATTTTCATATACTAGTAGCATTAGTTTTGCTTTCATTTTCAGTAGTACTTGTGTTTTAATACTTTATGCTTTTTCTTCTTTCCCTCTATTCTTCCTTAAGTCACAACATTTTGATTTAAGGCAGTAGGTGAAATAATAAACTACTGGATACTATACAGCTATGTGTACGCTGAAACAATAAAAATGCTTCACATTTCTTTTTTCTTAAAGGTTTAACACTTTTAAAGCTAGCATGTTATTACAAGATTGCAAAAATGATGGTGATTTATCAAACAGCTTTGTTTATTTCAAGGAATGAAAGACTCAGAAAATGGGTGGGGGCTTCTTTATTATGTATGGCTAATTTTTCATTGGGTCTATAATTCATGGTTTTGGAGTAACAATGAAATCCATGAAAATTGGTACCCCATAAAAATTAGTGACACTATAATATAATGTGGAGTCAATTATTTCCAAATTTAACATAAAGTGGAAACCTCATCATTTTATTTTGTAAATAAAAGCGATCTTTAACATCAAAACTGAAAAATACCCATAAACTGTTATGGTATTGACAATATATTATTTCATTCTTGAAAGTGCTTTAATCTCTATTATTAAGATTTTCCACTTTAATCTATATTATGTAAGATTTTCCACTTTAATGTCTATTATTAAGATTTTCCACTTTAATGTCTATTATTAAGATTTTCCTTGTTAATCTGTATTATGTAAGATTTTCCTTGTTAATCTGTATTATGTAAGATTTTCCTTGTTAATCTGTATTATGTAAGATTTTCCTCTTTAATCTCTATTGTGAAAGATTTTCCTCTTTAATCTCTATTATGTAAGATTTCCCTTGTTAATCTGTATTATGTAAGATTTTCCTCTTTAATCTCTATTATGTAAGATTTTCCACTTTAATCTCTATTATGTAAGATTTTCCTCTTTAATCTCTATTATGTAAGATTTTCCTCTTTAATCTCTATTATGTAAGATTTTCCTCTTTAATGTCTATTGTGAAAGATTTTCCTCTTTAATCTCTATTATGTAAGATTTTCCTCTTTAATCTCTATTATGTAAGATTTTCCTCTTTAATGTCTATTGTGAAAGATTTTCCTCTTTAACCTTTATTATGTAAGATTTTCCTCTTTAATGTCTATTATCTAAGATTTTCATCTTTAATGTCTAATAATTACAATGCCAGTAGATGGTAAAGGAAAGTAACATTTCCATTGGTCTGAATGTTACCACGTGATCAAAATGAATTGTGTTTATTTCTGTATGAACTGTAAGGAGAACTACTTTTCTAAGAATACCCACTTCCATAAATAGAGTCACATGGAAAGCATATGATAACCACTGCCAGTAAAGGCAGACACAAAGTAAGCATTAAAGGAAAAGATCATTCTAGCAATTTAAAAAAAAAAAAAAATTGAATAAATTTGGTTTTCATTGGCTGAAGGACTGGTATTATGATGACCTTATTACCATAAAGCAGGACAATCCCAAGTGCTATGAATAGCTACGTAACAGAAAACCCCAAACATGTATTACTACGCTCAATTAAGATTTCTGTTTTTTCAATGAATGAAACAAAATAACATAACGAATAATTAAAATTTCAATTATAAGAGTTTAATGTTTTTTCTGAGTTAATTATGGGCATTATGTAAGATGTGTGAGTCAGCAACTGACAGTTTATACCATGATTAACTCAGAAAAAACGTTAAACTCTTAATTATATTATGTAAGATTTTCCACTTTTTGCTGGAAATGTTATTTTGTCTTTATTTTTAAATAACATATATTTTTTTGTATCACTGTTCTAATTATTCCTAAAATACACTGTATAAAACTACTGTATGCCAATCTGTTGTGTCAGAATTCAATGTGACATTTTAGATTGTCGTTAAAATTGAAGTATGTTTAATGTTTGTATGTATAAGGATTAATTTAGACCAACAAAATTTGCATTTCTACTTAAAATTGCAGATCAAATTCAATTTTACAATGAAACCTTAGTTCAACAATGCAATCCAGATCAATATGCAGAATTATGCACATAAATTTTACCATCATCTGTTGTTAACTGAAATAACAAAAGCCATGCTGAACACTAAGACATCATGAAAGTGTGAATTAGAGTATTATGACATCACCAAACCATTATGTGACCAATGGCAGATAACCAATCAAAGACAACCAGAGGAAGGCAAGAAAAGCACAAAATCGACCTTCCATGACAATTCTGTGTCACATGGATGCAAACATCTCTTACCTGTCTCGATAGTGAAGAAATCTGCATTAATATTTTGAAAGTGAAATGTTTTATACAACATGAATTATTCTGAAAAAAAATCTTGTTTATTGTTTGCGTAGAATTTCAGACTTTTTACAGTATTAAAACTAGCTCCAGACATGTTGACTCATATAATACTTCTGCTTCATACATTTTTGCATAAACAAATGTAATGGCAACTGACAAAATGTATTTTTTTAAAAGTGAATTGCCAGGAAAATTATCACAACACATTTTACAAAATCTAGGTGATTATAATGTAATCTGAATGCATGGTAAATGTCAGTGACATGATGATTAGAGACTGTCTTCTTTCACTCTGCTCCTGCGCTTAAAACAAGTCAAATATTTTATTGTAAGGACAATTTTCACAATTTCTTCCTTGCAATACAACCTGCATGATGAAACTTTGCATGTTCAGGGCAGCAAAGTGTTATCGATGACTAATGTGAGCCACACACCTTGGTTATCCAACAGCAGAATTAGAAACATAAACCCTAAAGCCAGCTGGGGTCAGGAATTCTTACTGCATATACTGAACAATTTTCCAGTCACTGGACAAACATGTTTGTTCTTTGCACAATGGACATGGGTAATAATTCCATTAGGATAACGAACAAATGTTGGATCACTGAATGCTCTGTTGCATACTGCACACATTCTGCAAAAAGAAAAGAAATTGAAAATACATTTTCTTGCATGAAAAGATTAAAAGATTATCTCATCTTCTGTTGAGACCTTAATCTCTGTTTCTGTCAATCCACCACTATCTACAAACCCTTAACATCTTTAAAATTCAATCATGGTCATAAAAATGGTAATTACACATGTACTTCTATTTTTGTTCTAATGTATATGCTTCTGAACCAATGTAAATCACATTTTAAGGTCTAAATTAATTAAGGACTTCAAAAGGGGTATCTATTTCAAAAGATCAATACCTGTTAATAGTGGTGAAATTTTCATAAACCCTGAGGGCTTGCACCATCAGGGTTTATGAAGTCAAGAGGGCCAGGGATGAATTTGTGTGTAAAGTTTCATGGCAATCCTCCATGTAGCTAAGCAGGAGTAGCAATAATAACTGCATGTTAATAGACAGACCACAGATGTGCTACAGACCACATGCCGTCCCATAAGCTCTTCTGTTGAGTTAAAACATTTATAAAGCACGTCACATAAGTAACTTTCTGATGATGCATGCAAAGTATGAACAAAATTAATCAAGGGTTTTAGGAAACATGAGGTCTAAGAACATGATTTTCAGCATACAATAGGCTATACATGGTGGTCAGTATAACTGGTGGAAGAACCGGGGAAAATCCCTGTATGAACTACTAACCCACAGGAAGCTACTGAAAAGCTTTCACACATCTTGGTATGAAAACTGTTTCAATGTGTCTCCATATTCATCAGCCCATATGATTTTACATGAGTAGCAATAGTCGAAAACTGAAATTCCTTTATGACTGGATGCTTTCTTTTAAACTTTGTCAAATTCTGTTGAGTGTTTGTATTGATAAATTTGTTTAAATTTTTATTGTATACGCCCGTGTCATGCATAGTACACGGTGTTAGATGTATTTTCAGCTGATTGGAGCCACAGCTGTAGAGCTGATCAGAGTCGATGTGGTACCAGCTGTAGAGCTAACCACAGAAGTTGACCATAGCAGCTGTAAAGCTGAACCATACCAATTATAGAGCTGAGTGAGCAGTGTTGCTGGTTGAGTAGCAGGTGATCAGGCATTGCTGACCAATTGGTGGGTGCTGATTGCTTGGCTGACCAGGGAATTGGAAAGTGGTTGGTGACTACCTGTAATACTGACTGCTTGATTGAACAGTGTGACTGGTAGCCAAGTTGTGCTGGTGACGGAGTATGTAACTCTATACATGTAATCTTTTAGCCGTGGGCTAATTTGGGGTTTGTAATACCCAGTGTTTTGGGATTGTAAAGATATTTTGTATGATATCTGTCCCTTTATTTTCATCATTTTACTATTTGAGTAAAATACCTCATTTGTCACTATTTGACTGAAACACATCATTCTTTTCGTTGTGTGAAATTACTGTCAATCATTCAACTTTGTCCTTGTACCATGTAAGGTCATTTTTTTGTATTTTCATTTACTGAAATGATTAGGTTCATGCAGATTGTTAATTTCTCCAATATTTGGATCTTATACATGCATGTCATAATTCTTTTCTCATTCAAGTCATTCATCATTAAACATTGTATTTGTATTACCATTAAAAGTGTTCTGTTGTAAATCCAAAATCCAACCCGGTTTTCTTGTTACAAGTTTATCTATTTCTAGTTATCTATATTGGTGTCATACTCAATTGCAGATTGGCATAATTTGTATAAATCTGAAACTCCTTCAGTCCAAGATGATTTCTGTCAAATTTGGTCAGACTCTGTTGAGTAGTTTCTAAATGGAGGTTATTTAAAGGTTTTATTATCCATAGTCATATTGCCCATAACTGATGTTGGATTGATTGGCTTCAATTGAAAGCTCCCACTACCACAATGCTTTCTTTCAAATTTAGTCCAAGTCTGTTCAGTGCCTTTTGAGAAGATGTCACTGAAAGATTTTTCTATTTTTAGTAACAGTGGCCATATCTGATTGTAGACTAGCTTCATCTATAAAACTTCTAAAGCTCCTCCTGTCAGAATGCCCTCTGCGAAGTTTGATTGAAACTGGTAAATTGGTTTTAAAGAATAAGTTGACAATAACAAATGTTGATGGACAACACATAGCAGGAAATGAACAATAAATTAAGAGTCACTACCATAACTACACCTGACCTTGAACCACATGAGCTACAACCTGAGATGTAACCTTAATATACAATTTCTATAACTGTGATTTTGACCCTTGAATTGTCCTAGTTTTTTAATGATTCATCCCAAGTAATTAACAAAACTGACCAAGGGGTTATACCAAAGAATAAACTTTAACCAGAACCATGATGTAAAGTTTCTGACTTTGACGTTGAAAATAAGATTTATGGTGTGAGCAAGCATGCTGCAGAATGAACAATCTTAGCCACATAATAATTCACCCCAAACATTCACAAAACCCAATAAAGTATTGAGGAAATATGAACAAATGTACAACCTTTATTATAACATTGATGCAAATTTTCTATGACTGACCCTGACCCTCAGAGAAAGGGGACTAAGGTGGTGTCATGAAAAGAACTTTCACAGCTTAAAAATGATTCATATGTAGAAAATCCATTAGAAAATATATGCAGATGAATCATTCTGTTACCAAAACCTAAATACAAATTTGATAAGACCCCATGGTCAAAGTGGCAAGCAGGCAGGTCAATGAATGAAGTATCCGAGGTTTATAACGCCACATCTGAAGTATGAAGAAAATCCACCAACGGCTTAGGAAATGAAAAAACATTAACCAAAACCTTAATGCAAATTTTCTATTACAATTACTATCCCAAAAGAAAATGGACAGGCAAGCATGTCATAGAAAGAACTGTTGTAGAGTCATAATGATTCATTCCAAGTATGATCAGGGTGAAGGAATTACAAGTAAAATGAAAATCTTTATCCAAAATTTAAACTTATTGTTAGCATTGAAGCCACTGACATAGGAACAGTGACTGATACGTCCTGCTTCTCATTAAAGATGGCTTGACAAAACCCAGCTGTAAGTTATGACTAATATTTTTAAATATATTTATTTGTGAAAAGAATATAATTACAAATATACACAAAATTACAGCCAATACAACACACTATACTGTCTCCTAACAAACTGATCTATATTATATTTCATGTTACTATAAACTTCTAAAGTTACACATACTTGTCATCATTCATCTGGATTGGACTTTTTTGCATTTCAATAGACGCTTCTTTGACCCACAGGTTCTCTCCACGTGACATCATACGTTCGATGCGTATTGTGCGCTGAAAGTTCATACTTTTGCGTACAGTTTGCGATAGAAATTGCTTAACAAGTTGAACTGACCAGTTCTCAGGTAACAACTGTAGCACCTGAAAGACAAAATTTCAAACCTCAGCAGTAGAAAACTGAGGACAACAGCCTGTTGTAACTATTCAATAAAGGCTCTGCCCAAATATCCTGTATAACTTTCAACTAAATATTATACATCAGTCCTCAATGAAAACAGTTTTTAAAAAAATCATAAACCTTATACATGCAGTCATAAACAAAAACAGTGATCTTTCTATGATGAGCATTATACATTGAGTCATCTATGAAAGCAGTGGTCTTTCTATCATAAAAATTATAGTCATCAAAAAAAGCAGTGATCTTTCTATTATGAATATTATACATGTAGTCATCAATGAAAGCAGTGATCTTTCTATCATAAACTTTATACATGCTATCATCAACAAAAGCAGTGATCTTTCTATCATTAAATTATAGTCATAAAAAAAACCCCGTGATTTTTCTATTATGAACATTAGACATGTAGTCATCGGTGAACACAGTGATCTTTCTATCATAAAAAATGAAATAAATAAACATCAATTTTAAGTGTTTTGAGCAACATTCATGTACTGACCCTGCAATATACTGTAAATACTTGCCTATAAGTTGAGTCAAACTGCAAACAACAAAGATCCAGAACTGCCATAGCATAATGTGCCTGTAGCTCAGGGTATATGTTGTTTGTTCTACTGATTATTCCTAACAAACTGCACAGAGGGCAGATCTGGGTTTGTGCAGTTTATAGTTTGACTCAGCTTAAAAGGAAGTAGATATGATAATCAAATTCATATTCCAGCTATCACAGTTATTCCTATTTATAACACTGTTATCGGGAGTCATAAAAATGTCCCAGATTACACTATGATACAGCTAATTGTTGTTGTTGTTGTTGTAGGGTTTAACACCATTTTTCAGCACATGATAGGTTATACATGGCAGCCAGTATTAATGGTGGAGGAAGAACCTGGGAAAACCCCAGAAAGAACCACCGACCCACAAGAAGCTACTGGCATGCTTTCTCACATACCCACATTAGCTGAATCCGAGACTTGAACCCACGCAGACAGAGCTGAGATGGCAGTGATCCATAATGAAGAGTGCTTTAGACCACTCGGCAACTCAGGGCCCCGATACAGCGAACAAGGCTGTCATAAAGTGACCCTAATTATACTAAGATACAGCTAATAAGGCTGTGTCATAAAAGTTGCCCAATTATACTAAGAAACAGCTAATGAGGCTGTGTCATACAAGTGGTCCAGATAGCACTAAGATTTTTTGCTAATAAGGCTGTGTCATAAATATGGCCCACATTACACCAAGGTATGTTCTGATAGGACTGTCATAAAAGTGGCTTGCATTATACCAGGGTATGTTCTGATAGGACTGTAAGTGGCTTGCATTATACCAGGGTATGTTCTGATAGGACTGTGAGTGGCTTGCATTATACCAGGGTGTGTTCTGATAGAGCTGTAAATGGCTTGCATTATACCAGGGTATGTTCTGATAGGACTGTAAGTGGCTTTCATTATACCAGGATATGTTCTGATAGGACTGTAAGTGGCTTGCATTATGCCAGGGTGTGTTCTGATAGGGCTGTAAATGGCTTGCGTTATACCAGGGTATGTTCTGATAGCACTGTAAGTGGCTTACATTATACCAAGGTATGTTCTGATAGGACTGTCATAAAAGTGGCTTGCATTATACCAGAGTAAGTTTTGATAGGACTGTAAGTGGCTTGCATTATACCAGGGTATGTTGATAGGACTGTAAGTGGCTTGCATTATACCAGGGTATGTTCTGAAAGGACTGTCATAAAAGTGGCTTGCATTATACCAGAGTAAGTTTTGATAGGACTGTAAGTGGCTTGCATTATACCAGGGAATGTTCTGATAGGACTGTAAGTGGCTTGCATTATACCAGGGTATGTTCTGATAGGACTGTAAGTGGCTTGCATTATACCAGGGAATATTCTGATAGGACTGTAAGTGGCTTGCATTATACCAGGGTATGTTCTGATAGGACTGTAAGTGACTTGCATTATACCAGGGTATGTTCTGATAGGACTGTAAGTGACCCACATTACACTGAGGTATGTTCTTCTAATAATACAAGCTTATTTACTGAGGAAAACAATACAATTGGAATTTGACCTTGAGAGTAATGATGGGAATCAGTAGAGATTTTCACAATCCATAATCGGTTCAACTTACCCAACTGATAAATGATTATAATTGGGTCCGAAGAGCAAATTTTAATTTTTGTTCATTATACAATTATATCCAAGAGTTCCAAATGTCAATAAATGTACAGGAGTATTAATGACATTTATACTTTAACCTGATAAAAATAATAAAAAAAAATTTATTGTGTTATTTTCACTATACATCTTTGTTAAATGAAAGCAACTTTTTATGGCTGATTAGTTTTAAGTAACTGAAAAACTTTTGCAATCCCCCCAAACCCATTCATTAATATGTGATCTCTCTATCATTTAAAATATAGAAGAATGTAGTTTTCTTGTTTGACATTTTTCACAAATGCTACAAAGGATTTTACATTTAACCTGAAACAAATCAACAAAATTTGTTTAAATTTATTAACTCAACAATTTTTAACTGCAAAATCAAGTAATAATAATTATATTTTCCTAATTATGAAAGTTTACACCCATGGAGTATGATATGGTCTTATATTTGTAAGTTATGAAGAGAACAAATAATTCAGATTGACTGTA
This sequence comes from Sinohyriopsis cumingii, assembly GCA_028554795.2. Lineage (NCBI taxonomy): Eukaryota > Metazoa > Mollusca > Bivalvia > Unionida > Unionidae > Sinohyriopsis > Sinohyriopsis cumingii. The sequence goes on from CM068836.1 coordinate 63,113,953, forward strand.
CTGGACTGGAAGTTCTATACAGCTTACCATTTACACCAGAGTTTTACTAACCTTTGTGTTTGCATGCAACTAAAAAGAAGTAGTCTCCCTTTCCACACTCAGGTATGTAGTTTCATAACCAATTATCTTATCTGTTTGTTCAACCAACCAATGATCGATTATAATCAATAATCAGAACAAGACAACTCAAGAATGGTAAAAAACTAAGCTAATCAGATAAATGATTATCTCGTTAATATATGTAGATCTTGCTCGCAATCAAACCGATCCAACATCTTGATAATACGAGACTATTAACATATTAAATACAAATGCTAGAGTTATACATACTCAGTCAAGCCGATACAATGTTGCATCATTAACATGCATAAATTTCACACATCATAATACATACCCAAGATCATGATGACATAGGCCTACTTACCAAGTTTGATCTAAATCCAATAAAAAATACTGTCTCAAGAGTTGTGAAAAAAACAGTCAATCAGACAGGTTCACAACAACCATCCAATATCTTGACATATAATTCTCGTATTTACCAAGTTTGATTAAAACTGTGTCAGAAACAATCTCCCACAGGGTAAGAAGTTCAGAAATTTATATGCAAGATCATTTCAAATATGCGTAGATCTTGCTCAAAATAAAACACACTGCATACCTTGATGACATAAACTTAGTTACTAAGCTCGATAAAAATATATTCAAAAATAGAGCTGTTGACAAACTCCGACTATCAGATGCCTAATCACCTCACTGGTATGCATGCATCATGTTCAAAATTGTTTTCGTTCATGATCATGGTGAATTTAAGCCCATGTACCAAGTCTGATGAAAACTGGATCAGAAATAGTCCTTCTGTAGTACCAAGCCCAGCCAATCAAGATTATCTCATTAATATCCACTGATCCCATGCAATATCAATCCAATGTGAAATCTTAATCATATAAGGCCACATTTAAAGACCAAACTCAGATATAAAAAAAACATAGCTTCCAGGTGATAACAAGGTCAGTCAATTAGTTGCAAGGTCATATGCATGGATCTTGGTTGTTGTCACACTGATCCAAAACCTTGAAGATATAAACACACATTACAAGTTTGATCATAATCAGATCAAAATTACAACTTTCAGAAATGTAGTCAATCAAATACAATATCATTAACACACATGGATCTTATTCATTAATAAAATTATCCAGTATCCAAAGTTTATTCAAATTATCAGAAATATTACTTCTAGACTGGCATCAAGCTCAGCCAATCAAATGCAAGATTACCTCATTAATATGCATGGATTTCATTTATCATACAACCCATCAAACATTTCGAGGATCTAAGCCCATTTGTTAAACTTTTGATGTAAATTGGATTAGAAATATGGGTTTCAGAATGGTGCCAATCAAATACAAGATTACCTCATAAATATGCATGCATCTTGCTCATTACAGAACCTTGATGACATAATCATACATTCCGAGACTGATAAAATATGGATCAGAAATATGGCCTCCAGTGTTAGCAAGGTCAGCCAATACAATGCAAGATCACCTCTTGACTAAGTGTCATCTTGCTCATTCTCTAACTCTGAGATTTTGATGATAAAACCCCATATTGCTAATTTGATCAAATTCAGACCTGAAATATGGACTCTAAAGTCATTATAAGCAACTCTTGACAGATGGACAATGAATGCAGGGCCATAACCAAAGCTCACTTAGCCTTATGGTCTTGTGCACTAACCATATATATATATATAAAAATATGAGTGGTTCCATATGCATCACAAACCTTAGCAGTATCAAATTCTGTTACATTTCTGTTCAGAAGCTCCACTGCAGGTGTGACTAGTAAATCCTTTCGCCTGTAAGTAAAATGGTTTATTTTATAAGTAAAACAAGATACTATATATTCCCCACAGTGCCTATGAGTCTGTTAGTTGATGAAGCATGTACTGAAATGTAGCTTTTTGGGGTGGTAAAATTAACTTTATTCATGCCGCTATTGGATTGCTTACCTTTCTGGGATGAAAACTACCTTTGTCCAGATAAGAAAATTCCTTCCTTCCTTTAGATGGAAAGTTCTATAAGTCCATAGCCAGAAAGAAGGTAGACCCATTCTGTCCCCCATGGGCCCAAGCACAGCACATGTTCTCTTTCTTATGGACACAGACTACTTGTGGGACATTAGTGGGATGGGAGGAGGACTCTGAGAATAGCAACCGGTATTACATTATTAAAATTGGTTTTAACCTCCCCCATCAAAAACACACATTTTAATATCAGTAATACTTACATGTCGCTACTACACTGCTAAATTTACTTGGGTGGTTGCAGACTGATGGTCTCAAAAATATTATAAAAAGGGATATGCTCACCCTTATCACAGGAATGTACACTACTGTCAGTTGGTAGCTTGGGTCACCACTTTGTGCCACAACTGTTGACCCAATGAAAATATGCCTTCCCTCTGGCACTTCTGAGATCAAAGGTAGTAGAAGGAGAAAGTGGTGGGTGACCACCAAAACATGGCTTTCATAACATCCTCCAATGGCAAATGAGTTAGACAGGCCCAAATTACCTCGGACTTCATGGACTTTAATCTACACGAATAAAAGGTACCGCTCTGTAAGAGAATGATAAGCCCTCTTGATCATGAGGACAATCCACGTAGAACCAGTGGATGCCAAAATATCAGCAGTGCGTTTAGAGGGATGAATTGGAGTTTCACATCCATTCTTCCTTTTCCCTTTCAAAGTGGCCAGACAGAATCATAAAGCCCTAATTGGTCATGAGAGTAGATCTTGATTAAAATAATGCCTTCCTACTGCACCCATCACAATCTCCTCTTTGCATCATAATAGATCTTTGATATGGACCATCTCCTGGCCTGAACAATGTAACAAGCAACCCTCCTCAAAAACTTGTTTTGGCTGACAGATTGCTTGAGATGAACTAAGTGTGAAGGTGGAGAATCTGTGGGTTGTTGTACAGAAGAGACACCCTGTACTGTGACAGCAGATCCCTCTCAGATGCATTGTCCTAGAGATGACTACCAACAATTCAAGAAGATTGCTGAACCATGATTGTTGGGGCCACAGATGGACTGGAGGCAGAGATTCCTCCTTCTGAAGACTGAAGGAGGCCTTGAAAGAAGTTCAGCATGTGAGGCTATGGTGGCAGGAACCTAACCTTAGGCAAGGCAAGCTCAGATCCCTGTCAAAATTCCAACTTGCAATGACCCCACATCCAAGGCTCCACCCCTCTTTGGATCTTACAAAATCTTGTCAAGTTGGTCCGAAATAAAAATGGTGCCAATCTTGTGTGCATGTAAGAGTTTTCAAACTCATGTATCTCTTCTGATGAGGTGAGAGGATGAGAATGCTTCTTTGTCTTCCTCAAGTGTTTTTGGGGGAAGACAAGCTGATGATGCATGTCTACAACTTACAAAATAAGCCCTGCAATCACACCATACATGGGAAGGACAATTCATTTTCCTGAAATGGATGCCCCCACATCTAATAGGGATTAAGAGCAATCACAGGCAAGGGGGATGCTGATCTGATACCCTTTTTTAGTCTTACATGTATATGCATACTCCCTGTCCCTGACAGGTTATTTCATAGCATGGCAATGGGGAGGGGGGATCTCTCCACACTCCCTGTCCCCATACTAATAAGGATCTAATGGCAAGTGACCATTACTCAAAGACTGGGGCCAGGTGACCAATACCTGGTGCCTTGTGCCTTATGGCTAGTGCCCAGCGACCAGCACATAATGGCATCTGGTAATAACTGGCCAATATCTGGTCAGGTGATCTGACTTGATAGAGAAGCCTGCCTCAGAAGTGTCTATAAAGAGATTGCTGCTCTCCCCATTTAGGGTGGTTTGGTCTGCTTGTCACAGTCCATGGGCAACAGGCCTGGAGAGGGGCCAGTTCCTCCTTCATGGGGAGGACTTACTTTCCACTATAGTATTTTCTTCTTTGGGAGGGACCCTGGACATCATTTAATGAGTCGTATCAACATTCAGGGGTCCAAGGGCTTTATATTTCTCCAAAGAGAATGATCACATGTCCTACTGGGATCTAGGAGTGCTCATTTCTACTGAAGAGAGATCTGTTTCTGGGCCTCTAAATTCCTAGAGAAGGAGCCCATATTCTCCCAGGATCAAGGAGTTTTGAGGGACTCAGAGAAGAATCCCATTTGCTCCTGAAATAAGACAGAAGTGCCTTTACTCCTGTCCTCATAAGATCATCTACTGTCAGTGAAGTCCCATACAACAGAACAGACAGCCATGCAAGAAAGGCAAGTGGAGTGTGTGATCCAAGGGACTTTCCTATGCACAGATTTGCCCCCAATGTGCTACATTTATTACTGCAAAAAGAAAAAAATTCTGGAACAAGAAACAATTACCAAAAACATATATATATTTGGCAGAAGGAGGAGAGTGCTTCTTGGTCCTCCTCGAATATATGATATAGATCAAGGGAAGTAACTCTTATAGATTATTTCCCCTGTTCCCACCAGGTGACTACCAATGTCCCAGGTGTTTATCAGTTTAAACTCAAGTGGCATTTTTAATAAGATGCTCACATTTATGAGGAAGGGTAGAACTGAATGATAATAATATCGTCTTTTAAGTATTTCTGGTCTGTCACCATTCCCTACATGATTGAAAGGCAGGAGGTGACCATGACAAGTGTCATGCCTGAAGTAGGAGTTTCCAGACATGGATGGATTAATAGTGGATTTGGCTGCTTGAGAAGCTTTCCTGGGTACATCTGTTTGCAGAATTGAGGTCACTGATCCACAATCCATCATAGAGGGGCAATCAGAACTATCTTTCAGTCCTTGCCCTTCTTTTTGTAAATTGCTTTGATTGTCGGAATGGCATATACCCAAACTCCATCCAAGCATCAGCAGCCCACGCTAGAGGGAGAGGGTCCAGGGATGGAGAGACAAAGGTGGGTATTATGTTGTTCCACCTTGTCACATAAAGTTGAATGTCCACCAAGGAAGCAAATCTGATGAAAGAAAGATGGATGGTGTGACCACTCTGTACGAATCAGCTGACCTTTCCTTGATAATGAATTGGCCAGGACATTAGGCCTGTGGAATATTTTGGACTTGAACGTTTACATGGTGTTGCAAGAAAGAATGTATTCCCAAAACATGGCACAGAGATCCAGTGACTTCATCCCCCCTTGTCTGAGGTAGTTCACCAAGACAGAGTTGTCCAATATTATGATGATAGTCTTCCTTTGGATGTGTCCCATTCAAACATGGGAGGCAATGACAATGGTTCTCATCTCCAGGAGGCTGATGTGAAGAGTTGTCTCTTGTGTGTCCATGTGCCATTGACTGTCACAAAGTTTGGTAACAAATGTGCCCACAAGCTGTGTACACTGTCTAAAAGACAAACATTCATTTTTGCTACTTACCAGGATCTGCAGTTAGTTAAAATTCTTGTCACAAATTGGCTAAATCCATATGGATTAGTACGAGAATACAGACACAAAACAAAATGAGTGTGTGTGTGTGTGTGTGATTAGGATTTTTAATGCAGCTTTAAAAAAATTTCAGTCATATCGCTACGATCTCTGGAGTGTGGCAGTTTATTATAGTGATGTCCAGCACTGGGGCATCATACCACAGACATGTAGCATGATGTCCCACCCAGTCACATTATCTTGACACCAGGCCAATGTCCTAACACTAACCTCTTAATGCTGAGCACCTAGCGAGGCAGCTGTTAGTACCATTTTTGTAAGTCTTTGGTATGACTTGGCTGGGGTTCGAACCCACGGCCTCCCGCTTCTGAGGCGGAAGCTCTAACCACTAGGCCACCGGAGCAGTCTCAAAACAAATTGATAAATTATTTATACACAGCGTTCACTTTAAATAGTCTACATCAAACTGTTAACTTTTGCTTAAAGTCATAAAGTCAAGTCTACATATTCTGAATGCTGTATTACATCACTATTGAATTCCTGTTTCAAAATTTGTAAAGTACTTTTGATTTGTCCTTTTCCTGATGCAACATGTTCTTCAGTTGAACAAAATCCCTATCCTCTAACATTTTTTAGTCATATAACATCCACGAGTCACAGCAATAAAGCCTGTTTCACTTAATATTTGGTGCCATGTTTTTTTCAATATAAATTGGCCTGCTAGTTAAGTGTGTGTCAAACAGTAATGAATATGTGACACATGGTTTCCCATTCAAGAAACCCATCTGTTTTTTTAGAAATGTGTCATGAATGGTTACAATAAATAGAAAATAAGAAAACTGTTTAACGTACATACCCACATATTGATTCATAAGCAAGTTCATTTCCAGCCTTCTCTGCTATGGATGCCATGTCAAGTAGGGAGGAAACTGATGCTATGTTCCTAAGTTCGATGTGGCACTTAACTCTGGTCTATCTACCTTACAGTAGGGTGAAGACATATTAACAGTAGTAATATTTTTGACCAAACTAGGGACATCATAATCAGATTTGTACCAATATAGTGAGAACATTGCTGGTAACTAACTCTCCAAAAAAAGGCCTTGGAATCATCAGGGTCGTGAATTATTTAGAAAGATGCCTGGTAATCTCTGCAATTTTTTGATGATTGAGATAAATTTCAGAAAGACAGAGCTTATCATCTGCATCCACATCGAATGAAGTCTTAACTGTTAAAAGTTTCTACTGACAAGGAAGGAGGGCATTTTAAAGATGCCAGGATTCTATATATTTCCTAAATCATTGCCTTGAAGCTAAATTGTGTTCATTCCACAGTGGATTCAAAATGATCAGGTCAATCAGGATCTTCACCCTCATCACTCACCGGGAAAAGTGTCCTCCTGTACAATTTGAGTCCAAAGGTTTATCATGCCATATGGCAATAATGAAGCCCAATAATCCACTGCATAGCCAAAGTTCTACCAATCTGACACAGTAGTAGAGCCATCTAAGTCATATCTAGCCCAGAATGAAGCCCAGCCATAGAAGGCAGGTCCGGTGCAGTTGGTTGGGTCAGACGGGACATATGGACCAACAGCATACAGGTTTCACTGAAATGGTCAGTATGGTCATCTGCTGGTTGTAGGACATGATTGCAAAAAATCAATGTGATGATTGACAGTCTGTGGAAACAGACTTGTAACCAATGATGCTGTTGATGCCGTACCTTAATTGTCAAGATGGCTGGACTAATTGGTAAACAACTGGGATGGAGTATGTTAAGTGATGTACAACTTGTTGGATGGACTAGCTGGCAGAATATGAAGATATTCCAAATGACAGGCTTCCACATTTCGCAGTCCATGCGTGAGTGAGGATAGGGGCTTGTGTGCACTGAGCTGCCATGTAAGATTCAAAAAGGTCAGAGAATCATACAACTAACTTGTCAACATTCTCCGAAAGACACTGACTCTGTCAGCTAGATAAACTTGTCACTGATGGTCATTCATGGGAAAATGCAAAACTAGCTGTGGAACATAGGTGACCTCTGTACATAGGTTCATATTTAAAATTGAAGAAGCACTGAATAACATTATTAGTAGTAGAATAATAGTAGTAGATTATCAAGATTTTTTTAGTTTGTGCACTGTACAACAAAATCACAATTAGGGATATATGTTGTTCTCTTTCAAACTTATGTTCCACAAGATTACTGTACTTTAATCCATCAAAAAATCATCACCAGTTTAAAATGTACACCAATCTTAGTTTGTACAAGCTATAAAAATATTTGGATTAGCCAGTTGTTCTAAGATCAAAATACAGTCGGCTTATGTAATATGTAATGAACAAAAATTCTAAAGGAGCTGTATTTGGCTATTTGACCCATGAACTGAAACTTCACCTGCTTATACACGCATGTTTTGAATATTAAATGACACCTGCCCCTAATGAAAAGGGATGTAACTCATATCTCTTTATAAAAAGCAACATTTTTCTTCAGAGACAGCTTTAATTCACAGGCAAATAGATGAAGATATCTTACTATACTTGTCATACTGGCCCAGACATTGATTTATTTCTGCTGCACCGACATAACTACTTTTCCCACCATAAAGCAACCAAACTGCTTTGACATTCTACCCTAATGACAAAAATTGCAGTGCATTTGAACTACATCATCAACATGGCTGGAGTTATGATTACAAGCAAAATGAAAAAATGTCTGCACATGAATTCACATGATATTCCTTCCTTTTATCTAAAATAATGCCTTCCCTATGTAGTAAAAATTAAGTTTACACAGGCTGAGCAGTCAATGGAGATCTGCTGTGGTGACCACGGAAGTTGTTGTTGTTGTTGTTGTTGTGGGGTTTAACACCATTTTTCAGCACACGATAGGCTATATATGGCGGCCAGTATTAATGGTGGAGGAAGAACCCGGGAAAACCCCAGATAGAACCACCGACCCACGAGAAGCTACTGGCAAGCTTTCTCACATACCCACATTGGCTGAATCTTAGACTCAAACCGCCGCAGACAGAGGTGAGATGGCAGTGATCCGTAACGAAGAGAGCTTTAGACCACTTGGCCACGACCATGGAAGAAACTGGATGTTGATCACATAAGCAGGTAACTGTTACATACTAGACTTTGATACAAGGAAATGGCTGTTGTCAATATGTGATCGTTGAGTAAAGGTGACCATTAGGAGAAGTATGATTATAGTGTATGACAAATCTTTGACTTGCCAATACCCTTAATTTCTCCATTATGCATCCATGATATGAACCAGTACTAATATAATTAAACCCAGAAGCAACTTCAAGGTAAATATTACAATTAAACGTCTTCACCATATCCATCTGACAGAAAGGGAATTTCAGCATTTTTTTGTTGCTGAAAAGTACCAGTATCAAATCCACAAGTAACTTAAAGAACATCTTTGATGTGATGTGCTTTTGATTTTTAACGTAGCTTTAAAAAATTTCAGTCATATCGCTACGATGTCTGCAATGTGCCAGTTTATAGTGATGTCTAGCACTGGGCATCATGCCACAGACATGTAGGATGATGTCCCACCCAGACACATTATCCTGACACCAGGCCAAACAGTCCTAACACTAACCTCTTAATGCTGAACGCTCAGCGAGGCAGCTGTTAGTACCATTTTTGTAAGTCTTTGGTATGACTCGGCTGGGGTTCGAACCCATGACCTCCTGCTTCCGAGGCAGACACTCTAACCACTAGGCCACCGGAGCAGTCTCGTACATACTACACACGAGTGGTATATCAAAGATACAGTGTACATACTACACACGAGTGGTATATCAAAGATACAGTGTACATACTATACACAAGTGGTATATCAAAGATACTGTTAATAAACTATATACACCGCTCCCTCGATAACTCGCGCCCGAATAACTCGCGATACCGCTTATAACGAGGTGTCCGTCTTGGCTCCCGATTTTTTCCAGAGAAAATGTATTTAAAATATCTTTAAAATATGCTGAACATGAAAAAATTATGATAAGAATTGATAAATTAAACATTGATACATTGCTTGTTTTATCATCGAAAATGGTGATTAATGCCCGTAAAAATATAATCAATATTTTGAAATTTTTAAGTTCTAAAGAAGAATTAATTTCAGAGATCTCGAAAACGCTTAATTACGCGTATTTGGACGCCAATTTTTGATCTGGGACGCAGAAAATCACTGAGGCGGGAGTCCTCCGTACGCATGTAATAGGTGCTCGGGAAAATTCAAAGATTTGCCGGTCCTGTTTCAGCCACCTGCTTTGTGGGAAAATGTGTTGATCAGTTAACTGTGCTGATATTTACAATGACAGAATTCAGTGACTGAAAGACTCTTTGATGTACTGTTGCCATTTTATGAGAGTACATTAAAAAAAAAAAGAACATGATGCAACAGCTAGGCGGCTAGTTCAAAGGCTTTGACTAGCAGCCAAGAGAGAAAATGTACTGATATTTAGTGATTGACTTCAGAGGCAGAAAGACCCAGTTTTAAAATCCTAGCGAGACCTCTGTTTAAAGATATCATATATTATGTAAGTTTTTATGATAAATAGTTGTCAGTATACTGTAAATAAACAGTCTGGTGAAATAGCGATCAATGAAAACTTCTGGTAAATGCTAACAGGTGGCAACAGAGAATGAAATAAACACCAATTAAACGTCTTCCTGTGTGAAAGTCACATTCTAATCCTTTAATTCCATTTCAATGTAAACATTATAATCATAACATATTCTGTTCATTGAAAACATGAAAAGAGTCAATCGACCGTCACATCGAAACCCGTGAGTACTTCTGTGAGAACCTAATTACATGTACATGCTGGCTTTGTTTTGATCAACAACTTGGGGAAGTGTTTGTTGCATTAAAAAAAAAATCGATTACAAGAGACCTCGGGTGCTGGATTATGGGTCTTGGAGCTACCTTTGACGTAAAGCAAAACAGTAACAGAGATAACGACGATGATAGTGACTTTGAATGTTTCAGTGAAACTGATGTCATTAATGCCGAGGCTGTTTGGGAGAAATTCGTACAGACTCATGGTCCTGAGATGGGCGTTTCTCTTGATGATATGGAGGAGTGGATTTGTGCTGACAATGATTGCCCCACAGCCGAATACATGTCAGATGAAACTATAATTATTTCTATAGCGAACAAATTTGCAGCAGAAGACGATTCTAACTGGAGTAACACAAGTGTTGAAAGTGATGCAGACGCAGATGTTGCACCCCCACCCCTCTGCACAGGAAGCAATCAAATATTTTGATATTGCCATAAGGTGGCTGGAGACCCAAAATGTTGACTACGTAAAGCTCATGCAGTTGAGAAATCTGAGGGATTTTGCTCGGCGGCAGAGAAACCAAGGAGTAACACACAAACAAAAAATAACTGATTTTTTCAAAAAGTGAATTGATATTTGTCAAGCGTGGCACAAACGGCAAGCATTAACTTGTTCTAATTAACGTTGTTTTAAATTTGTAGACCAATTAAATACGTCTGTACTGATTAACCCTTGTTTTTTTTGTTTTCCATTTTACTTCTATCACATTCAGAAATATTTATCTAGCTATCGTTCGATCGACACTGTTTCTCGAAAAGAGTCGATCTTTTGTATATAAAAAAACGTCTAATTTGGATCAAACAATAAAACTACAATGTATCCAATTCAACAAAAAAATTAGTGACGTAGTACACAATGTGTGAAGTGGTACACATGTTAAGCGAACGGAAACCACGTGGAATAATGTTTTCGATGATCGCCTCAATATACTGTAATTTATCCTGAAATTAATGTTGTCCTATGAGGAAATAATAAAGTACACCGTTATGAAGAGATATTTATTAACATTTAATCTCAGAACGATTATAAAGTGAGTATTCAACAGGATAATCTGCCTACCCCCCCCCTTATTTCTCCGTTATGTCGTCAATCACTTTATTGGTTTTGGGCTTATTTTATAGGTCCCTCGATAACTCGCGCCTCACTTATAGTGCGGTCGATGTTTCTGGACCCCGATGTGCACGAGTTATCGAGGGAGTGGTGTATAAAGAAATTTTTTTTGTTTAGATACAGAGTCCTGTAACCTTTGCAGCTTTCAAAACATTCTTTGCAAATTATAAGTTGACCAAGAAAGCAATGCACACAAAATTCGTTTTAAAATGATATCATACAATATTTTTGTAAAAACAATGTTACATAATATTCATGCAAAAACAATGTCAAATAATATTCATGTAAATTAAAATTCAGGATTAGCAGCTAGATGCAGAGTAAATATGATAAAGATTACAGTAAGTCCATCATTATGGCAAGAAAAGTGGATGGAGACAAAGTTTTTAATGCACAGCAACACTTTTAAGGTCATAATGAATTTACTTTTTTTACAGTACATAACTCTTATAAGGTTATATTGTGCTAAAGCCAGTAAAGTGCATTGCTAAAGAACATTCCACAAAAGCAAATTCAATGGTATCAAATCCAAAACTTTCTGGTAAAAAAATCCAATAATATAATTATGGAGCCATAGCAGCTACGAAGCCAGCGATAAAATATATTAAATAGTGTGTTTGACCCTCTATGTTTATCTAAGATGACTGTATGCATTTCTTAAGTGATTAGGTATAATTATGATTGAAAGTCAACAGTACAGACCCAGCATCATCACACTGACATATCTGGGTTTACATCATAAACAGGTAAATACAGTATGATTTCTACATATACTACATCACTCACTCATTGTTTGGATCCAGATATACACCAAGCAGAATGTGAAACAACCGTTTCCTGTAAGTAGGATCCTTGCCCTGTGAGTTAACAAAGCAATAATTCTCTGCAGCCACATAGTCCTTTAACTTGAGTACCAGAATCCTCATGGCCTTGTCATGTTCCTCCAACTGTAAGGAAAATTAGGTCACTGTACCCTGTATTCTAAATAAAGTGCATGGTTATCCATTTTCCTGTGAGTGCAACAAAAGAAGGTTGATTTTTAATATCTAATATTCACTATACACTTAAGTGTTACATATATAATTTTGCTGGTCAAACACTGTACATATTTTAAAAAAACTCTATTTTGTCGTGTGAAACATATATCATGCAAAGGATCAACTTTATAGCATGCAGATGAGGCAGCTCAGTTGGAAGAGTGTTAGACTTGTAATCTAAAAGATACAGGTTTGATTCCCACTCAGGTCAGCCAAGGTTGGCTGCTTCGCTGTGTCTTGAAAAAGGCACCGACATTCCATTTGTTGCAAGTGCTGTTAAAAGCAACAAAAGTCTACAGAATTTACACTTGCAGCAAAGATAAACAATTATTTCATGACCTGGAATTAATAAATGGAAACTGCATTACCATCAGGCATGAAAAGTATTTGTTGTCAAAGAAATCTGACTTGATGCCATTCTCATCTCCATGAATTTATTTCCTCTGTTCTACCTTGACAATAATGTTAAACTACTAGCATGATGGATTTGCTGAATCATACATGCTTTGTGACCAGATATTGTAAAATAGTTTACAAATGTCACAAATGTTATTGCAACAGATCAGTTAATCCCAATCCTATCGCTCTCTTACATCGCTATATTTATATCATTAGCCTATGAATATGGTTTAAACAGGTGAAGTTTGGTTGGTACTTTAACTTGCTCTTCTTTTTCCATTTTTGACACTGTTTGGCCCAACTGAGTTCAAATTTGATGAAAGATGGATAGATGGAGAGATGAAGCTGCTAGGAGATTCTCAATAATGAATTGGCCAGGACATTAAGGATGTGTCAGACTTGTATGTGTATATGGTACTGGGTGCACCAACAGAGGAACTCCATTACCTTAATTCCAAGGTCTGGTGACTTTGTCCCCCTTGTTTGAAGAGGTAGTTCACCACAAATGAATTGTCTGACATTATAAGAACCATCTTCCCTTGGATGTACTCCATCCAAGCTGAGGAGGCATGGAAAATGGCTTTCATTTCCAAGATATTTATGTGAATGGCCTTCTCTTTCAGCATTCAGTTGACCCTGACTGTCACAAAGTCCAGTAGCTAGTGTGCCCTTTCCCGCAACCCAACAAACTGTAATTTTGTAAAGACATTCATCTTCTGCCCACAGTGCACATACACACTGCATGGGTGAGGAAGAACATTTTGTGCAGGCAAGTACATTTCTTGTAATGGTTCCCAATGATCTGTAAAAGTGTTTTCTCTGTCTGTCTCTACACGCACAAGCACACACACACACGCACACACACACACAGTGGGGGATGAGAACAGGATTTGTAGCTCAATTACATTTGGTGAAAACCTTTTCATGGCCCTTTTTTTGATTATGAAGCATGCTTGTTACACATCTTGCCACACAATAATCCACATAATAGTTATGCCTGTTACACATCTTGCCATGCAATATTGCACATAACAGTTATGCCTGTTACACATCTTGCCATATAATATTACACATAATAATTATACCGTTACACATCTTGCCATAGAATATTGCCCATAATAATTATGCTTGTGACACATCTTGCCATACAATATTGCACATAATAATTATGCCTGTTATTCACCTTGCCATACAATATTGCATGTATGAATTATGCCTGTTACACATCTTGCCACACAGTATTGCACATAATAATTATGCCTGTTACTCACCTTGCTGTATAATATTGCATACGAATTATGCCTGTTAATCACCTTGCCATACAAAACTGTAGTATCATTTATTTTCGTTGGGCTCAATTTTTGTGGTTTAGTAGAAAAAGGCATTTTCATGGGTACTTAAATTCATGGTTTTGCCTGTCAAGTTTGCATATTAGTAGGTATTTAATTTCATGGTTTAACCTCTACAAATACCCAAAATAAAGAATACAAAAAAATAAAACTATGCTGACGAAACTAGCAGTCACTTTAATGTTTAAAACAATGCTACCACCTGTATGAGCACAAATTAAAGACCTCGCAAGTTCAATATTACACTGTGTTTTCGACCAAGTCTGTAACATCATTCGAATCCAATGCAGCCAACAACACTAAAACAATACTTCCATCTCAATGAGCACAAATAAAACACCTGTCAAGATTAATCATGTTGCCATGTTTTCGTTTGAGTGTTCAACATCAAAGGAAGCCAACGCAGCCAACAACACTAGGCCAATCAGTTATTAAAGTACATATAAATGATCTTACTTAAACCACTGTCCATCAAGTTGTACCATCAGTACTTTCTGATGATCATGACGTTAACACAGTGGCTTAAGAGTGGTAAAATTAAACTTAGACCCCCCCTGCTGAATGGATAATTGCAGCTCATGTGACAATTAGTGAAAGATCGGACCTAATTATCAGTGGTTTTGAGAAAGCTGGACTTGTTTAATTCAGCAATTTGGGGATTATTTACCTGAGAAGATTTTGTGAGTACCATGAGACTTGATTGACACGATGCTGATGCAGTGGCTTTGTCCACAAATATATAAAGTTAAGTTTTAATAATCTGCTGTATTTAGTGTATATACATAGTGTTTCATTAATAAGTGTTTCAAGAAATAGTTATAGTATTTTACAGGTATGTTGTTCTTTTGGATTAAAAATGCATGGACAAAATGAAATTTGCTTTCAGAAGGATTTAAATGTTTCAACAACAGTTGTACTGGAATGAAGGAGCAATCTGAATAAGTATTAAACTTAATTTTCAGATACTGTTATTTTGTATTATTATTTCTTTCATTTTCAGTTATTACTATTGTTTGAATACCATATGCTTTTTCTCTATTCTTACTTACCTCACATATCGACTTAAGGCAGTGAATGTAAAATTATGGCTATCGGATTCCTTATAGAATGCGTGCGTTGAAACAATATAAAATGATTTATAATTCTTGTTTCAAAAGGTTAAAATAAAAAATAAAAAAATACACGTAAAAGCTAATATTTAATTACCCAATTATAGTATTGACCTTGATTTATCAAATACTAGTAACTGTGTTAATCTCTAGGAATGAAACACCGTAAGAAAATGGGGGGAGGGTCATCATCTTACATGGCTCATTTTTCGTTGGGGATTTAAATTCATGGTTCGGAGCAACAATGAAAACCACGAAAATTGGTCCCCCACGAAAATTGATGATACTACAGCTTATTCACCTTGCCATACAATATTGTATGTATGAATTATGCCTGTTACACATCTTGCCATACAGCATTGCACATAATAATTGTGTTACACATCTTGCCATACAATATTGCACATAATAATTATGTGTTACACATCTTGCCATACAATATTGCACATAATAATTATGTGTTACACATCTTGCCATACAATATTGCACATAATAATTATGTGTTACACATCTTGCCATACAATATTGCACATAATAATTATGTGTTACACATCTTGCCATACAATATTGCACATAATAATTATGTGTTACACATCTTGCCATACAATATTGCACATAAATTATTCCAGTTATTCACCTTGCCATGCAATATTGTATGTATGAATTATGCCTGTTACACATCTTGCCATACAATATTGCACATAATAATTATGCCTTTTATTCACCCTGCCTTACAGTACTTTGCATATGAATTATGCCTGTTACTTACCTTGCCATACAATACTGCACAAAAGAATTATGCCTGTTACTTACCTTGCCATACAATACTGCACATATGAATTATGCCTCTTACTTACCTTGCCATACAATATTGCACATTCTGCATGCATCTCCTGTTCCTTAACTTTGCCCAGAATCAGCTGTACACGGTACATATTGGATAACTGGAGCATGTGTCTCAACTTTGACCTGCAGCAAACAAAGTTATAAGTTACCAAAACTATTTACCCACTCTTTGCATAAAGTTTACATTCTATTTCATGAAATAACAATCATTCTTTCATGAACACAATGACTGTCACTGTCTGACACATGCAATTTTGTTATGTCAGCCTTTCTTGAACTTCACAACGGCATTTACTGCTAAAAGAAGTATTTACTCTGCTTCAAAAGTCATTCTATGTTTAGTATATATTTGTATGTACTAAGTAATTTGTCAGGTAAGAATAATGATTATACATTGTTTGCTATAACACTCATAAGCAACTCAGAACCTTTGAACTCAAACTTTTACCTTAAGCTGTACCAAGCGTTTGAACACATCAAACCCTCAGGCTCTAACTCTCACCTTATGCTCAGGCAAGCTTTTGAACACATCAAACCCTAGAGCTCAATCTTGTACCTTGTGCTCTGGCAAACTTTAAAATACATCAAACCACTGGGTTCAAAATCTAACCTTTAGTTTTGGCAATCATTGAACAAATCAAATCATAAATGATCTCTACAGAAATACAACAGATGATCTGGACAAATGCCATAGTCAAAACTAAATAGACTGTACAACAGATTGCCTGGACAAATGCCATAGTTCAAACCAAAATGACTGTACAACAGATTGCCTGGTAAAATTTAATAGTCCAAAGCAAAAAGACTGTACAACATATTTCCTGGATAAATAACATAGTCCAAACCAAAAAGACTGTACAACAGATTACTCTGACAAATGTCCTAGTCCAAACCAAACCTAATGTACAACAGGTTACCTGGACAAATGCTAGTCCAAACCAGATTGTACAACAAATTACCTGGACAAATGCCATAGTCCAAACTTTCTCACATACCCACATTGGCCAAATCCTAGACTCGAACCAATGCAGACAGAGGTGAGTTGGCAGTGATCCATAACGGAGAGCACTTTAAACCACTTGGCTGGATAAAAATGAAATACATATTTAAGAAAGAGAGAGGGGCATCTTTTATCTATATGAGTTTCATCTGGATCTGATTAGGGCCAAAACTGAGTCTTACAGTACCTACCCCTTTTTCCTATTTCTGCATGAATTAGACTATGATGTTCCTACTGGTAAACTTTTCACTATTTCTTCATGAATTAGACTTGGAAGTTCAAATGGCAAACTTTTCTATATTACTGTATGAACTGGACTTTGAAGTTCCTACTGGCATATTATTCTCTATTTCCGCATGAATTAGACTTTGAAGTTCCTACCAGCAAACTTTTCTGAACAAAAAAAAACAGTGATGTCATGCCTAATTCAGTGTTGCAGAACACTACTGTAATAAAACATAAAATATCCAGACAATGCTATCTATTTAGATATATAAGAAATATATAATTGAAATGCAACACTTAAGCAAACTATACATCCATCTTTTTACTTTATTTTTGCATGTGTTGTTCTCCTTCTGTTATCCTCATCCATTGCTTTTGTGTGAATTATATATTTTGAAAACAATAACCCAGACTTTCCGAACATCCTACCTAGCGTTGTCAAGGTGTTCTTTTTTGACATTGTTGTTCTTCATCAGCTGCAGTACCGAGTCAAGGTAGAGCACCGCCAGATGTGTGTGATACTTTTCTTTCTGGAAAACAAATCAACAACTAGTAAGTCACATTTACTTTCATCAAACAGGAAATCAATATAATTCATTTTATTCTCTCTAATGACCCTACTGTAAAAGGAAACAGGCATGGCATGAAGAATTATGATTTGAAAACATACTTTCGTCCATGAATGATAAGAAGTTGACATCCTGAACTTAAAATATACTACTCAACTAGTTCTGATGCAAAATCAATCTCACAGCCTTGAAATTTAATGCCAAAAAGAACACTAAATCTCACTCTTGCACTATCTCCTATAAATGGAGACCAAAGCATTAAAGTCAACACTGTAATAACCACAAGAGTAATTTGTAATATTCCTCACTTATCACAATAAGGTTGGCCCTGATTTCATCAGACTACCAATTTTTCATGAAATGTGAGATTTAACACATCATACCATACATATCTACCTGCTAATCCATATATACTCGCTAATCCATATATACTCTCTAATCCATATATACTCTTTAATCCATATTTACTTGCAAGTAAATCAGATCCAGCTGCAAACTGTACAGACCTAGATCTGCAACTGAATAATCTACTGTTATATCTGGGTTGATGCAGTTTTCTAATCAGCAGAACAAATAACAACTTCCAGCACATTATTTATGGCACATCAGGGTGTGTTGTTTGCCACTGGACCTGACTTATAAATGAGTAGAGATGGTAATGTTCCACTGATGATTACACAAAACACAGAGAATTTAACTCATTTATGGCTGAAAATGATTTTAAACTCCAAACGAATTCCAAATAGATCTTTTGTGAAGCCACAAAAATGATGGCAGTTATTCTCCTTGAACAAATGCATGCCTAATTTACGGTGGTAGCCTAGGAAACAAGGTACACATCTTGCAATTCAAGAAGATATAATGAAGACAGAATTATTTTAGTTCACAAATTAAATCTGTTCTGCAGGAGAGTCATGCAAGAGTATTGTAAGATGAAAATAAAATCAGACTGCTTCCCTGTCATTTCTCTCTTTTAAAATACATAAATATACAATAGTAAAGCCAGGAAACTCATTTCAATCTCTGATACATCTTGGTTATCAGTGCATTAAAGATTAAAGTCTTACCAGCTTAAAAAGCTAAAGTTCTGTTCACCTCACAATAATTCAACCTTTATAGAAAATTTAATACTGAAATGAAAAATAATCAGGGGAAAATTTCTGATGTATTACCAATGTGATCTTTTCACTGATACAAATCCAACATACAAGATGTCACCACTGTTATTTCTGATTTATCACTGTATGCTGATTGGTTTTCCTTCAGCTGTTAGACTGGACCCACCAAAAATATTCAAGGGAGGTAATGGGTAAGAGTTTTTCTTACCTGGGTTTAGCAGAAACTGATTCAGGTAACACCTCTCAAATGGGGAAAGTCATGCCATCTGGTGATCATTTATGGGTAGGTAACTATTTTATTTATTTTTAAATACTGATACTAGATAGGTGTGGCTTCAGCCCTGCATTTACCAAAGAGTGCATGTGACATCATCATAGAAGCATTGAGACTGCTTCACAAAGGTTTCAATTCCTTTCTTTGCAGAGCTCTCCAAACAAAAGCCAGGAGTAAAGAAGGAGACTGTCTGGACTGGGATGGAAACCTGTGACACACGCTATTTGAGCAGATTCAGTTTTTCACTGGGCTTTATCTGGGTATGCCTACTGCTAGATCAAGTAGATCATTGATCCATGACTTTTCCCATTTGAGAGGTGTTACCTGAATCGGTTTCTAGTTCTGACCTTTCAACTTCTGTATTATTTTTGGTACTAAGATCATGGGGTTGGTGCAGTGGGAGGGTAGGCAAAAACCCACAACCCTTCCACCTGATTGTCAGAAGATCCAATGGTGGGCAGTCTGTGATTTCACCTTGTTGCAAAAGGTCCATCAACTGATAACACAGCAAGTGCACAAATCCAATTAAAAACTAATTTCTTAATACACCACATGTTATGAATGATCTGGTCACTTCTTGACAGTGAGTCTGCCAGAACATTCAGCCTGCCAGGAATGTGCCAGATCTGTATGGTTAGATTTAGCTGGAAGCACTGGCACATAACTTCTAAACTATAAGGCATAAATCATGTGATTTGGATTTTCCCTGTTGGAGGTATGCCACCACCATCCAAATGTCTGACAAATTCAATAATCAATACCACACATACAAGAGTGAAATGGACAAGGTTGAGACCAGTGAGAAACTCCATGTGCCCAAGTGGGCAACATGATGTGATGAGTTGAGATCCGGCTTTTCCAGTTCACTGAAAAGCCTAGATAAAGAGATCATTCCTGCCCTTCACCAGAATAGAACTTACCATGTGCTTTTGGAGGATGTCATCCAGATATGCCACATCTGCTGCTGACAAAGTCAACAGAACAGGGTGACTACGCAGCTGATAATTATTTTGAATGCTCATGGACTGATGCTGAGATCGAATGGGAGTGCACAAAACTGGACACAGAAATATGTATTTGTCAAGTCTAGATTGATCACAAATTCTTCCTGTTTGATGGAAAACTTGACTGATTGTACTGGTTTCATCTTGAACTTTGGCACAGCAGTATATCTGCTGAAACTGCTGAGGTCAATGATCAGCCCAAGTTTTCCACTGGATTTTGGCTCCAGAAACAGCCTGGAATAAAACCCCAGAGTCCAGTTTCCAAGCAATCTCCACCATCTCTTAGTCAAGTAAACACAAAATTTCCTTCTGTATAATTTTGGCTTGTCCAAAATCTGATGGAAGAAAGAAAGGGAAGATGAAATGGGCAGGAGATGTATAAATGAAATGTGAATCCCTTCACAAACATCTCTGATCTGCCATTTATTTTGTGAAAATATTTTCATCTAACACTGATGGAAATGAAGTAGTATAGCACCATGTGGGCAATCTGGGTCAAGGTCAGTTGTTTGGAGGCTTGGGAAAGATAAACCTTGTTGCTGGGCAGAATTTGCCATCAAAATCATCTCTCTGTTGAGGTTGAGCATGATTCAGCCTGAATCCTTGCACAGTAGGCATGACAAGTAGAAGCGGAAAATCCTATGCTGATTGCCTCCTTGCTTCCTCTATCATACTGCCAAACAGTAACAGTGATCCAAAGGGCGTCACATGGAGTACCAAAAAATGATGCAGTTCAAGTGATTACAAGCAAAGACAGGCATATTATCTTACCAAATCTAAGTTAGCAATGATCATGAGGGCATTAGCAATAGAACAGTCAGCAGTCCTGTTAATGACCTTGGCAATACAAGCTCTAGACTCCATGATATGACCTCTGCCTAATTTTTTTGTAAGCAGAAAAATGGCTTGCTATGATAAGTCCAACACTGACAATGTTGCCACAATGTTACAAATAAGCTTCAATGTGGCATCTTGTCCAAGATGCAGATCAGCATGGCAAACAAATTCACTGTCACAGTGTTATCTGATGTTGAAAGCTCAGTGGTGTATTTGTCCTGATGTGTGTTCTATGTCATCATGACAAATATGTCGCTGATAGTCGACTTTATCTGACAGTCTGAAACTTGCTTTATCTAAACTGACTGCAGCTGTAGGAGGAAGGAAGTACATCTGTAGTGGAAAGAGGTACATGTGTGGTGGAAGGGCATACATTTGTGGTGGAAGGAGGTATGTTTGTTGTGGAAGGACATATGTTTGTGGTGGAATGAGGTACGTTTGTGGTGGAAGGACATATGTTTGTGCTGGAAGGAGGTATGTTTGTGGTGGAAGGACATACGTTTGTGGTGGAAGGAGGCATGTTTGTGATGGAAGGAGGTATGTTTGTGGTGGAAGGAGGTACGTTTGTGGTGGAAGGAGATATGTTTGTCTTATCTTCCAAATATACAGATGCCTCAATCATATAGGCCTGGCTCACAGTTGGTGATGGTAGCAGTTTGGAAGTTGACAGCATATATTTCCCAACACCAGGTTTAAAACTAAAGTCAGTCCATTCCATAGTAGGATCTGAGTACACTAAGTCATCAAGGGTATCATCAATCTCACTATGTGGGTTTTCCTCCTCAGAGCCTATGGCCAATGTCCATGTAGAATATCCCCCAAAGGCATGGACAAGGCAATGCCATCATCCCTGGATAAGGTGTGAACAAATTACTCATTGGTGGAGCTAGAAAGGAAAGTTTTAATGGCTGGACAGCATAATGGTCAGCCAGTTGGGTAGTAGACTGGATGGTCACCTCTGGAACTGCCTGTGCAAAAGTTGCAGTGAAATGGACAGATCAGTCAGTCTGATCTCTGTACGGTTCTACCATATCACAGCACTATTGGCTGGTACGTTGCAAGGCTAACCAAAGGAAAAGGTCTTGGTCTCTGGACAAAAGGTATGACCAGCTGGCCCATCATCATATGGCATGAAAGTAAGCTGAAATCGATCATCAAGATCCAAGAAAGGAAAAGAAAACATGCACCAAGATTTACAAAGTTGTATGATCCCACTGTCAAAATTGCAAGAAAAATAAAATACAAAACCAAACCAAAGTGAGATAGGCCGATGGATGGTTAGACGGATGGACAAGGTTAACACTATATGCTCTTTCACATTTCTAGTGAGGCATAAAAAGAATGGACTGCATACCTCAAGTTTCTTTTGGAAAATAAGGTACTCTAAGTAAGCGATGACAGCTTTTGGGAACCGATGAAGGTAATCTATCACAGTCTCTGGGCGAAAACGTTCTGTGGGAGGTTCATTAGAAGGGCGCTCTGTAAATATCTGGAAAAAAAATCAAGACAATTATCCCATGACCTTCATTTTTATCATTATGCCCCATCCATTGCATGGAAAATCACTTGAAAATCTAAATAACCAATTTGAGGACATTCTATCTGAAAAAATAAGATAAAGCCATTGCAATGTACTGTATTATCATCAAACTACTGACACTATATGAACATCAAACTACTGACACTATATGAACATCAAACTACTGACACTATATGAACATCAAACTACTGACACTATATGAACATCAAACTACTGACACTATATGAACATCAAACTACTGACACTATATGAATATCAAAACTACTGACACTACGTGAACATCAAACTACTGACACTATATGAACATCAAACTACTGACACTATATGAACATCAAACTACTGACACTATATGAACATCAAACTACTGACACTATATGAATATCAAAACTACTGACACTACGTGAACATCAAACTACTGACACTATATGAACATCAAACTACTGACACTACGTGAACATCAAACTACTGACACTATATGAACATCAAACTACTGACACTATATGAATATCAAAACTACTGACACTACGTGAACATCAAACTACTGACACTATATGAATATCAAACTACTGACACTATATGAATATCAAAACTACTGACACTATATGAATATCAAAACTACTGACACTATATGAATATCAAACTACTGACACTATATGAATATCAAAACTACTGACACTACGTGAACATCAAACTACTGACACTACGTGAACATCAAACTAACACTAAGAACATCAAAACAACTGACACAGAGTGAACATCAAACTACTGACACTGGGTGAACATCAAACTACTGACACTACGTGAACATCAAACTACTGACACTACGTGAACATCAAACTAACACTAAGAACATCAAAACAACTGACACAGAGTGAACATCAAACTACTGACACTGGGTGAACATCAAACTACTGACACTGGGTGAATATCAAACTAATGACGCTGAGCGAACATAAAAACTACTGACACTGTGCAAACATAAAAAAAAATACAGACAGTATGTGAACATCAAACTACTGACACTGGGTGAACATCAAACTACTGACACTGTGTGAACATCAAACTACTAACAATGAGTGAACATCACAAATATGGAGACTGAGTAAACATCAAATTACTGACACTGAGTGAACATCAAACTACTGACACTGAATGAACACCAGACACCATTAAATCTGCTTGACATGGTCTTTTGTTAAGCACTGGTATCATGCAACATGAAATCTACTTGACATGGTCTTTTGTTAAGCATTGGTATCATGCAACATGAAATAAAAACAATGAATAATAATAGTTTTCAAACCTTGAGAATTTAATTATAACCTTGAGAATTTAATTATAACCTAAGGAGAGAGCAAAAAGAAAAGAAAATCCAGGCTTCAAATACTCACACTTAAAAACAGAAAAATATTAAACACTGCACAAGTAGGAAAAAGCCACTGTTTGCATCTTCATTTAAAACACCTGATATTAAGGTCACTGAAAAGTCTTGATGGGCTCTGTTCAAACTGAGTTAAGTATGAGGCAAAGCTATTTATTTTTACTTAATACCTTGTTTTAGGATTTGAAAGTGATAGATTTACATATATTTCACTGGCCATGATGTCAGAAACACAAAAATTGATGATTCTAATAAATCTGCACATTTGAAACCTTGTTCTTTTACCTATCACATGTATATCATTAAATACTTAATTATGTAAACACACATCCCTGTGAATCTAACCTTCACATTTTATGCTTTATCCATGAGTTCTATTACTTGTAAGATCTCTACTCTGGTCTCTGTGTAAACATAACTAAAACCTGTATGCCTAATTTCTGGACTTAAAATTATATAAAAATCATTACACCTAATTGCTTGTCATTGAGTAAAATTGCATACAAACCTTTATACTTAATTTCTGTTCCTAAAGTAAAATTATCTACAGATCATTACACTTAACTGCTCATCCATGATTAAAATTACACAAAAATCTCTACACTTAATTGCTTGTCCCCAAATGAAATTACATACAAATCTCTACATTTAAATGATTGTTCATGAGTAAATTACATACAAATCTCTACACTTAATTGCCTGTCCCTGAGTGAAATTACATACATATCTCTACACTTAATTGCCTGTCCCTGAGTGAAATTACATACAAATCTCTACACTTAATTGCTTGTCCCGGAGTGAAATTACATACAAATCTCTACACTTAATTGCTTGTCCCTGAGTGAAATTACATACAAATCCCTACATTTAAATGATTGTTCATGAGTAAATTACATACAAATCTCTACACTTAATTGCCTGTCCCTGAGTTAAATTACATACAAATCTCTTCACTTAAATGCTTGTCCCGGAGTAAACTTACATACAAATCTCTACACTTAATTGCTTGTCCCTGAGTGAAATTACATACAAATCTCTATGCTTAATTGCTTATCCATAGAGTGAAATTACATATGAAGCTTTATACTTAATTTACTTGTCCCTGAGTGAAATTACATACAAATCTCTGCACTTAATTGCTTGTTCATGAGTAAATTGTATATGAAGCTTTATACTTAATTGCTTCTTCCTCAATGAAATTACATGTAAACCTCTATGCTTAATTTCTGGTCCCTAAGTAACATTTTTTATAAAACAATGCACCTAGCTGCATGTCCCTGATTAAAATTACACACAAACCTTTACACTTAATTCCTGGTCTTTTTCTAGGGCCCAATCTACATACTTCCAGACCAATTCTGGGTCATTGATACTGAAAATAAAATGAAAAGAGGATTGTAGAAGATAAATCCTTTAAAATAAACAAACTAGAGCTGGACTTGTATTACACTTTTAACTCTTCTTTACTGTTCATTCATCTCCTTCAAACCAGTTATGTATTTCATGGATCATGTCTGCTTGTCAAAGTTGTCAATCCACATCAACCCTTGGCATAATTAGTTGGCTGCAATGGTACTTTAAACCAAGTGCCCTCTTGAAGATAAAACACTCCTTGCCCATAGCAAACAAAATCATTGAAACACTGAACTCATTACATAACTGGTTAGGCATTCAATAAAGCAATTTCATAAATGTCCACAGGCAATGAGATAAAAAAATGTTTAAATTACAGAAACTTGTATGTGATATGTGTCATGGTGTATGAAGACTGTTATTATTCCTAACAATCTCCTAATTTAAATGTAACAATGGACCTGACAGGATCAGTTTTTCTTGTCTCCAGTTGTATTCAATCAGATGGCACAGAAGATGAAACCATTTCAGCTAGCTAAATGTTCCATGGATGGATGTGGAACAGAGGGGATTGATGACAATTGGTTAGCAAAGATGTTTATGCATCTCAATGCTTTCACATTTTTCTTAATTGCACAAGTCAGACAAATATATATACTATTATTTTTTTTGGTGCAGTTTGACTCAACTTATAAGCAAGTATATACTGAATACAGGTTTCATACACATAAGTTTAATCCTCAGAGTGGGACACACAATCACAAAGGTGTTTATTGCATACGTAATTCCAGTATACACAGTTCTATGCTGAAAAGATCAAACATCCAGACAATACCTGCTTAATAAACATACCTGTCAACTTTTGAAAGGCCATGTAGGGAGACTGAATAAAAAAATAAGGAGACTGGGACCTAAATTTGCATGATTTTTCATGGCATTTTTTAAAAACCTTGCTTTCACTAAATACTGACCAATCTTCCGGGTCTAATACATGTGAAATTCTCAAAGGACGCACTGTTTCTCCCTGTGATGCACCTTATTTTACCCAGAATGTGACCTCTTTTCATATTCAGATAAACTGTGACCAGCACAGTAGATAAAGGTTAGTCTTAAGGAAACAAACAGAAAAGCCAGTGTAACTAAATAACAGTTAATCCTTATCATTGCAATTGTCTTCCGAAAAGGACTGGCCATCCAACATCATTCAAAGAAGCCATTTTCTACTGTGTGTGTTACGTAAGTACCAGAAATTGCTTGCCATATAAGCTATTTGGCTGTAACTAGCCATGCCTAAATATGCAGCCACATGGTACTGTACATGTGGCAACTATTTTTCCCATGTTTTATACCCAACCTTATTTCCTTATTCTCAACTCGAAGGCATTTAACATTGTTTGCTAAGTAATATATTTATTCTGAATTAGTTTCTTGAGGGCACATAAGCTGTGTTATATGTTTCTTCATTCCTTCTTTTAATTTAATGACGATAATAATTAATGTTTGTTTACATGGTGCAGTAATGTCAAGTGTTCACTCATGGTTTTTTTTTGTGGTGGGAATGGAGATGCTGCAGCATTCACAGTGATGATTTTGATCATTCTTGGGAATGAAACTAATTGTTGACAATTTTATTGTTGTGGTTTGTTTTCTGTTGTGGTTTATTATCTAATTTTAGTATTGTTGTAGGGTTAAAAAAAAATCATAAACATGAGTAATGTTTTAAACTTAACATTCTATTTAGTAAAGGAAAAAATTCTTAGTAGTGTGATAATTATTTTGTCACAGCAATATTCATGGGTGATAAAACAGAATATGGTTTCTGTGGATTGCATAAGATATATCTATTTATGGAGGATTTTCTTTTAAAGAAGAAATGAAAATTGACAGACACAACATAATTAGAAGTTCTCTGCAAAAATCGGGAGATATTATGAAATATAATGATGCCGGTATTATGAAATTGTATACAACGAAAGATCTGCCAGTATATTATATAATGAAAGATCTGCCAATACATTATACAACGAAAGGTCTGCCTGCATATTATAAAATGAAAGATGTCAGTACATTATATAATTAAAGATGTCAGTACATTATATAATGAAAGCTGTGCCAATACATTATACACCACTCCCTCGATAACTCGTGCCTTGATAACTCGTGAACCCGCTTATAACGCAGGGTCTGGCGTGGATCCTGTTTTTTAAACCAGAAAATACCCAAAAAATTGATCCCTATTTGTTGAACTTGAAGAAAAATCGCAATCAAAATTGGTAACGGAAATTTTGATGTATCGCTTGTTTTACTGTCGAAAACAGTAGATAGGACCTGGGAATTTTAATGAACGCCATGAAATATCAAATTTAAAAATAGGTCATACAATGTTTTTACATTTTCTTTCCAAACGATATTCCTAGTACACCACAATTAACGGTATGTAAAGAAATTCCGAGTGGAGGCAGTACTTTAATAAATAAATACAAATTAAATCATTTTTTTTGTCAACTGATCTTTGTGTTCTAGTTCTAACTTTTAGTTCTTTTAAGTGTAATCGTCATAAATGCAATGTGTCCTCTTGTAATTAAACGTAAATGCGTCAATCTACCATAACAGCTATGTCTGTGAGTGTTTCTCTGAGAACCTAATTAAATGCTGTGTTTTGATAACTGACTTGCGGAAGTATTTGTTGTATTGTTGCACTGAATTAAAAGCTGGCCTCCTTTGTATTATCATGTTCATTATGTCTTTTGAATCAAATAAAGGAGGTGGAATAAAAGAAAAGTTAAAAGGCACGAAAATCCTACAAACTTAAAATCTAGCAGCCCCAGTCGTATGTCAGGTGAACTCACTTCATTTGATCAATCGAACACTTGTAAATGTTATTGTGTATGTAACATAAACTACCTTAAATTAACCAACTCTTTCATAACTGTGATCAAAGATAACAAGGCAGCAAAGCGAAACGAATACTTCGTAAAATAAAGAGCTTGATTTCACAGATACAAACCTGAACCGCTCCAGTGGCCTAGTGGTTAGAGCGTCCGCCTTGGATGCGGGAGGTTGTGGGTTCGATCCCCAGCTGAGTCATACCAGAGACTTAAAAAATGGTACTAACAGCTGCCTCACTTGGCGTTCAGCATTAAGAGGTTAGTGTTAGGACTGGTCGGCCTGGTGTCAGGATAATGTGACTGGGTGTCATATCATGCTACATGTCTGTGGCATGATGCCCCAGTGATAGACATCACTATAAACTGCCACACTGCAGACATCGTAGTGATATGACTGAAAAATTGTTAAAGCTATGCTAAAAATAAAAATCACAAATCACAGATACAAACCATTGTGAGCAAGTGAGTTTCAGAGAATTCTTGAACTGGCACTTTTAAGGATATCCTCAAGGATGATAAGAAGTTTCATTATTAACTCTAATTAATTCACGACATCAATATTGTACTAATTGAGCAATACAAAAATTGAGTTTCAACGTAGATGATTGTCTCACAAAAATAAATGTCGCATGTTTTTAAAAAACAGGAATCTTGTTTGTTGGTGTATCAACAGTTAGTCTAGTTCCCTGCCTTGTGGACTCCCAATTTGGCAGGATAATATTAAACACCACTACAGGAACCAGACTCAACAAGAAAACAAAAAGCAATAATGTAATACACAGATTTTTTCGCGTGCATGTGATAGTTGTTGAAACCAGTTGGAACTATCTTTCATATGTCGGACCTTTTGAAAATAAATGTTATTCAAACAGAATAATGAACAACTTCATTAGAAAAAGCACATTATTAAAAATTATCGACGTGAGTGTAAAATGAGGATTCAGTCAATAAACAGCCCAATTCCCTAATGCTACCGGCCCCCAACAGTTTTCTCGATGACAAAGCAATTTTATTGAGGTCCCTCGGTAACTTGCACCTCACTTATAGGGCGGTCCATGTTTGTGGACCCCGTTGTGCGTGACTTGCCAAGGAAGAGGTGTATAATGAAAGATCTGCCAGTGCATTATATAATGAAAGATATACCAATAACATTATACAATGAACAATTCGTCAGTACATTATACAATGAACAATCTGCCAGTACAATGTACAATGAACAATCTGCCAGTACATTATACAATGAACAATCTGCCAGTACATTATACAACCTAATATCTGGGTCTGTTAATGAGGGCAATGGGGTGACCTGTTGAAACTAAGTACACAAGTTCTAAAAATGAGAAAATAGAAACATAAAATCATTTGATATTATTACTGTATTATCACATTTAATCAATGGATGTCATATGAAACTGACAATAAATAATTAATATCTATTATATGGTTAAGTTTTAACTTTCATCAGTTCTAATCTAGAAAATGTTATATGGTAGGTAATGGTATGATAACAGTGCAGTACAATATGCCTACTGGGAAACATGGCAAGTCAGTTACATATATTTTATACACATACACAAAACAGTCAGTTCATTATACAAAGAAAGAAATGGGTCTGTGCTACAGTCCGGTACATATATTTTGTACACATACAAAACACTTCATATGTGTTTTGTTCAGAGACAGCAACAACAACAAAAACAAGTTTGATGTGACATAGGGATAGGACAAGGTATAGAAGGCAAAGTGCTAGAAGGCAAAGGTATATTTATTTATACACCATATCAAATAGGTTATTTCCTCCTAACTCAGTACAAAACATAAATGTGGCTTTTTATTTACTTTCTCCTCTTTTCTGCTTTCCAAATATTTTCAGATATTTTAGTATGAATGAAATCTAAAACTTTTAGACTGATAAAAGTTCAATTCAGTGCATCTAAGAATATCAATGAATGGATATCGCTGAAA
Organism: Sinohyriopsis cumingii; assembly: GCA_028554795.2. NCBI lineage: Eukaryota > Metazoa > Mollusca > Bivalvia > Unionida > Unionidae > Sinohyriopsis > Sinohyriopsis cumingii. The sequence continues at coordinate 63,144,285 of CM068836.1, forward strand.
ACAGCCATTAAATAGTTCCAATCTAGCCAGATGACATGGAAATGTGGACTGAACAGGCATGTCAGTGCCAGGTCATCCATTTAGGATTAAATTGGTATGTAATAAAAGATCAATAGAATCTATGTTGGGGTTTGGACTGAGACAAGAAAATCCCAGTCAAGGGGGGCTATATTATTTGTCTCCCCATGAGGCATAGCCTCATGGGGGGACAATGTGACCCTGTGACTGGGATTTCCATGTCATGGTACAAGCAACAATGTAGATTTTTCTCACCCAATTTTTTAAAACTAATTAAAAATAATCCTGCACCCTTGCAATTTAGTTACAGATTCAAACACAGTATTCATCAAGTACTATTATCGCTTCTCACTTAAAGGTCATCAGGTTTTGTACTCTTTTATGAAAATCTTGACTGCTCTGGTGGCCTAGTGGTTAGAGCATCCACCTTGGATGTGGGAGGTCACGGGGTTCGAACCCTAGCCGAGTCATACCAAAGACTTCTAAAAATGGTACTAACAGATGCCTCCATAGGCACTCAGCATTAAGAGGTTAGTATTAGTACTGATGAGCCTGGTGTCAGGATAATGTGACTGGATGGGACATCACGCCCCAGTGCAAGACATCACTATAAACAACTATAAACTGCAACAATGCAGACATCATAACGATATGACTGACAAATTGTTAAAGCTACGTTAAAAATCCAAATTACACACACACATGAAAATCTTAATATTAATCTAGCTAAATGTGGCGCTCTTAGGAAAGGAAAAAAAAATCATGAAAAAAGTTATAATTGTTATGTGTTGGAAGTATGGCGCAATGAGTGTCTTGAGCCATGTGCATCTATTTATACTGCGCATTAATATGAATATGTTAATGAGGACAATAGGGTGACCTATCAACCCTAAGTACACAAGTTCTACACATAAGAAAATAGAAACATAAAATCGCTTGATATTATTACTGTATTATCACATTTTATTGATGGATGTCATATGAAACTGACAATAAATAATTAATATCTTTTATACAATTAAATTTTACCTTTCTCATCAGTTTTAATTAGGAAAACATTTCATGGTAGGCGATGGTACAATACAGTGCAGTACAATATGTCTATTGGGTACAGTTCTAAGGCAGTGTAGTGACATCAGCTAATTCATAACTTTCTTGGAAATTTATATTTTCTGTCCTGGATATATGGCAAGTGTTGCTATCACTAGTGCAATGATATGCTACATGGAAATTTGTTTTTGGAACAGCATGTGGACTGATGAGCAAAACAGAATAAGTGCAGTTTTCATTTGCAACTGCATTATTTGATTCAACCAGGGCAGATTGTGGGTGTTTGACAAGGAAGAAACCAGTTCAACATAATACATTTCTCTTTTTTGACAGCTTTGTGGTTGCCTCTGGAGCTCTATCTCGTGTGTGTGTGTGTGTGTATGTTGTGTGTGTGTGTTTGTTTTGTATGGTGTTATCAAAATTGGAGAGACCTTAAGTTGTTTTATGAGTGAATTTCTTCTCATTTTATATCTGTGTTTGTTGTTGTTGTTGTTGTTTGATTTTATAACAACTCTGTCAGGCACAGCAGAAGACATCTAGGGTTTCTTTTTAAAAGTAGTTCCTATGGCGTGGACACCAGGACTGACATGACAGGTCTGAGATAACCAGACAGAGATTGGAAATGTAGGGCTAAAAAAACACAGGTAGATTTCTGTGTTGCATAGGTCAGAAAATACAGTATATAGCTGTAAGATTAAATGGGAATGTAATAAAGGATAAAACATCATACAGCTGATGTGCAAGATACAAATATATGTACTGCCATTGTATGTATGGGAATGGGAAAGTAAAAAAGGATAATACATCATACAGCTGATGTGCAAGATACAAATATATGTACTGCCATTGTATGCATGGGAATGGGAATGTAGTAAAGGATAATACATCATACAGCTGATGTGTAAGATACAAATATATGTACTGCCATTGTATGTATGGGAATGGGAATGTAATAAAGGATAATACATCATACAGCTGATGTGCAAGATACAAATATCTGTATTGCCATTGTATGTATGGGAATGGGAATGAAATAAAGGATAATACATCATACAGCTGATGTGCAAGATACAAATATATGTATTGCCATTGTATGTACGGGAATGAGAATGTAATAAAACTTTATAGGAGTCTGACAGTACTGTAATCAATTCAGTATGGTATTTAATGAACACAGAGTAAAAATGCAAAGGATCAACAAAAAGGCAATCACTTACTTTGATAGGAATTCGACAACAAATTCTAAACCAGGAAATAATTCATCTTTTATTTCTCCATTGACCAATCTGAAAAATGTTAAGAAATATAGGTCACAAATTATATTTGAATATGTAAATGAAAGTAGAGTTCATAACTTGTGCCTTATGTACGACATGTACTAAATTTGATATCTGAGTACTATGTTGTAAATATTTTTGTAAAGTATAAAGTTTCAACACATTCCACCTAAGACTGAGTATTTTTTCTTACTGTATTCATTTTTTTAACCAGAAAACTTGGAGACTACATCATACCACCCTTTCATGAACATGTACATAATATCATGCAAATCTAATAAATAAGAACATAAAATTAGAGTCACTAATTTTCCAGATATAAATGCAGATAGTACGATGGTGGCAATGATGGGTACAACAATAATTCTAATTTCTCTCTGGTGAATTTCATATACAAACATAATGTATATAATGGTAACCTGCTTTCCATTCAGCAGCCAGGTGTGTCCTGGCCAAATAAAGGCTCTGTCTTGCATTCATCAATCACTGAAGCATATCGACATTGACTGCTCTATGAATGCAAATAAAACTTTTGTTTGATGAATAAAGCATTTTGTTTAGATAAGGGCTGTTCAATTTAAACATATGGTACCCAGGGAAGGCAGTTTTTAAAAAAAATATATGCCAGGGTACTTTGATTTCACAGAGTTCATATTAAGATGATAAGAAAATTCTAAACTGCATATATGAGTACCCTAATTAAAAAGTGTCTTCCCTGGGTCCCATGTATGTTTTAATGGAACAGCCCTAAAGGAATAGAATGTGAATCAGTTTGTAAATATTTCCTCTCACCTTTAAACACTGCACTCCAGTCATACTACCAGTGTAACTCAAAGGTGTCAATATGTCAAATTTGAAAGTCAAATGGTTTTTATCACTTGAAGGAGAGGGTTTCCAAATGCAAGACAAGAGAGGGTTGAATCAATTTACTAGCTGGATGGTGGGAAACAGTCAAATAGCAGCAGTACAGATAAGTCACCTTGTGTGACAACATGACATGTATTGTTCAAAATCTTAATTTTGTTATATCTGATGAAAAATTTAAATCTATAAGAGTGATATAATTTCATCCAACTTCATTAGGGTCAGCCTGATGGCCATTCAATATTTACAAAACTTGTTTGCCTGTAAAGGCTGGCTTACTTTTAATTTGCAAGTCAATAACAACAGCCACATCAAGCTTCTTTTCATTTCCTATTGATTACATATTTCTTACACAAGTCAACTCTCTTGGTCATGGCAAGCTGAGCAAATGGTTAATCCAGATATTGTCTAAAGTGTAAACAGCTGTTCCTAAGCTTAATTATGCTAGTTGGTCAAACAAACAGTGAGTTATCTGTTTCACAATCACATGTGAGCAGCCAACATACAATCTGTATATATTCACTCCCATTTATGACCCATCAAGGGTTGTCCTGGTGGACTGAGACACAATCTTGTGACTTTACTTTGGCATCACTTCCCTCTTGTGCCATACGTCTTTTGTTGTTTTCTTTTGTTTGCAAAGCTTGAATATTGTACCAAACACCTTAGCTCTGTCCAGGCCCCATGGGCTGTCTGCTGACATGATATTGTTTATATCTTACTATTCTTCTATTCAAGTTTCAAGCACAAGGTGCTGCAATCAGAAACCAAGTCAATAATGTATATATGTAGTCACACAAGGTGTTGAGAGGCAATATCTACATTCATTTATTTCTTCTTAGGTGGCTGTTGATCATTTCCTCTTTTCATTGTCAACATTTCTTCATCCTTATCTTCATCACGTATGTTGGTCTAGGTAACTTGAAGACAGGTAGACTGTTATCCATTTATGCCATTATCTTGCTTGTTTTCATCTGTAACCTGTGAAGTTTGTCCACTATGCCCATTTCATTTTATCTGAGGCTTCAAGTTTGATCCCAATTATGAAAGAGAAGTATTCCTGAAATAATATAAAAAATGCAGGTTCTGCGGAACACTGAAATCTGCTTAAAAATATGAATATTTTAAATTCTGGATGCATGAAAATTCCAACAGCTGAATCCCCTGTACAAAACTTTTTCAGCAAATTTCTCTTTTATTTATCTAAGTATCTATTGTATATTGCATTGGTAAACATTCCAGAGTCCAAGCGATTCCAAAGACTGAGTGAAGTAGCATAGGCCAGTATTGAATTGGTTATAGCTTAGGCCAATATTGCATTGTGTATAGCATTGGCCAGTAATGCATTGGTTAACATTCCAGAATCCAAGTGATTGCAAAGATTGAACAAAGTAGTATAGGGCAGTACGAACAGTCTTTTACAATTAATGTGGATATAGTCTGTGTGTCTCAGATAACATCTGAGGGGACATTATGTACAGGGTGTTGTATCTTTGTTTCTCTTGAAAAATCAATCCAGGAGAAGGAATAAATTGCTATTGTCAGTTGACTAGTGCCAGCAAGCTCTTCTTAGGATGGAACCAAGTTGTGTCATTAAAATCACTGAACCATCAGAATGGAACTGCACGTAGTTTGGATCAACAAATACTGCATGTAGCTCACTCACTCAGCATGCTAAGTTAGTGTTATCATGAACTGCAAGTCATGTATGATAGCAGCTTAGGTGTGTGTGTGTGTGTCTGTGTGTGTGGACTAGAACTTTGACAGGTTTGGCCATGTCAAGGACCTAGAGAGGTTACACTGTGAATAATGTGGGTGAGCATAGTCTGGACCACAAGTCAGAGATAACCTTGTTCCAGCCAAATTCATCATGTTTTCAAACAAAAAAAGAAAGAAGTTAGCTACTGGAAATGTACACTGAGAGTGGTGTGACTTCATTGATGTGACACCAGTCACTGACAACACACAATTTTCCCTTGTATGTCTTCAAAGTGCGGGAACTTCAGCTGTTGACATCCTCTCCAGGATTAAGGCTCCAAAGTACTTTTCCATCATGTTATCCCTGAAAGGAGCAAGCAGTGAAGGAGGTGTTTGTTCAGACATGGATGGATTAGCAGCGATCTTGACTGTCTGAGCAGAGTGGAGGATGCTATGACTCATCTGGGTATATCTGTCACTGAATTGAGCAGATTGCTGTTCCAGGGAGGGCAATCAGAGTTACTGCAGTCTGAACCCTTCATTTATTCACTGTTTTCCCAATCAAAACTGATGTAGGACAGGTGCGTGCCAACATCACCTCAGAGCTGATTAAAAGAGCATGTACAGCCCATGCTTTTGGTGTGGTGGAAACGTGAAACGTGAAAAAGCAATGTCAAGCATGGATGGACATAAAGGGCAGACCTGATGGAAGGTTCCTGGAGAGACACTGCTGTATGAAGCAGTTGTTCTACTTGATAATGAGTCAGCCAGGACATTAAGCCAGACTGGAATGTGTCAAACTTGAATATTACCCGATATTGAGAGTTCCCCTGCTGTGAGACAAAGGTCTTATGATTGTTCCACCCCTTGCAGAATGATCATCACATGTCCATTAGTTAATTAGCATTGTAACAGGTCCAACCCCCGAGTAGGCCAAGGAGCTGTAAGAAATTTCCTCATCTAAACAATGTCTTATTTAATGTTTTCTCCATTGCATGGGTTATACATTTGAAGCATGTGAGAGAAAGATTCCACAGAGATAAAGAGTTAAATATCTAGGTGAACAAAATATTGAGATGGGATAAGGTCAGACATTTCTACACTGATTATCCACCACACAATGAGGGAAGTGGTGTGTTATGTAGAACATCACCATCTCTGCATTAGAAATCCTGAACTCTTTTTGCTTGCCTTCAAAAACAGGGGCATGTGAATGCTTATAGGTCACTTGGCCAAGCCATTGTTCTGAACTACCATTGAAAATTTTCAGGCTATTATCATCCCTTCTCTTATATGTTCCCTAACGTGGTCATGCTGTGATAGGAGACTGCACTGAAAGTTAAAGAACCACTCTTGTGCCTCTTCCTTTCTCACCCACTCGATTCAACACCCTAATTGAAGCAGAAAACTGAAAGGGATGGAGTGTGTAGGAAGAAAACCCAGTAATGATCGTTAGTGGCTTTTTCAGCCAGACAAAATAAAATCATCTTCTGATGTCAAGTATAGAGGAAGTCGAGACAATGTTCCTGATGCACTCAGATATGGCATTAAAGACTTGTCCATGCATATATTAACACCATGGCATGGTATATGTATAAGAAAAATATCTCTGAACAGGACTTTTTTCCAGTGGGGTGAAAAAGCGGCATGCAACTAAATCACATAAGGAAGCTCTTAGCGATCGATATCACATGTGACAATAATGAAGGGTACAATAATTGCTAAAATATTAATAAATACGCAAAAATGTTGTACACATCATATAGAACAATATTTTGATTTACTGTTCCAGTGAAAAAGAAGTGTGGATGATTAAATTTAAAAGGTTATAGAATCTTATTGGATTGTCCAGAGGACATCTTTACTGCACGGCAGCTAAAGTAAAAAAATGATTTAAACTGAGTATAGCAGTACCCATCTAGTAGGTAGGAAGAGTTGCTTCCCTTTGTCTACATAACACAGAAACAGAGATGTTTTTCAATATATCCAGGATTCAGAGGTAGAAAAGAAAGTCATACTAACATACTGTGATCAGGTAATGAATCTGAAATTTTGTTAATCATTATTTTCCAGGAGGTTTTAAGGAGAAAATTACAAACTTCAGGAGTCATTTTTAAAGTTTGATACTTTGATTAAAGATACATCACTGCAGTTGAAGAAACGTCTACAAAAATCACTTAGTTACCAGCTTCAACCATGGCTATCAATGTACACCGCTCCCTCAATAACTCGCACCCTGATAACTCGCGATCCTGCTTATAATGCGGTGTCCGTCTTGGCTCCCGATTTTTTCCACAGAAAATGTATTTAAAATATCTTTAAAATATGCTGAACATGAAAAAATTACGATAAGAATTGATAAATTAAACCTTGATACACTGCTTGTTTTATCATTGAAAATGGTGATTAATACCTGTAAAAATATAATCCATATTTTGAAATTTGCAAGTTCCAAAGAAGAATTAATTTCAGAGATCTCTAAAACGCTTAATTACGTGTATTTGGATGCCAATTTTTGATCTGGGATGAAGAAAATCACTGAGACGGGAGTCCTCCGTATGCATGTAATAGGCGTGTGGGAAAATTCAAAGATTTGCCGGTCCTGTTTCAGCCACCTGCTTTGTGGGAAAATGTGTTGATCAGTTAACTGTGCTGATATTTACAATGACAGAATTCAGTGGCTGAAAGACTCTTTGATGTACTGTTGCCATTTTATAAGAGTACATTAAAAAAAAATAAAAAAACAAAAAAAAAACATGATACAACAGCTAGGCGGCTAGTTTAAAGGCTTTGACTGCGGCCGAGTGAGAAAATGTACTGATATTTAGTGATTGAATTCAGAGGCAGAAAGACCCAGTTTTAAAATCCTAGCGAGACCTCTGTTTAAAGATTTCATATATTATGTAAGTTTTTATGATAAATAGTTGTCAGTATACTGTAAATAAACAGTCTGGTGAAATAGCGATCAATGAAAACTTCTGGTAAATGCTAACAGGTGGCAACAGAGAATAAAATAAACACCAATTAAACGTCTTCCTGTGTGAAAGTCACGTTCTAATCCTTTAATTCCGTTTCAGTGTAAACATTATAATCACAACATATTCTGTTCATTGAAAACATGAAAAGAGTCAATCGACCATCACATCGAAACCCGTGAGTACTTCTGTGAGAACCTAATTACATGTACATGCCAGCTTTGTTTTGATCAACAACTTGGGGAAGTGTTTGTTGCATTAAAAAAAAATCGATTACAAGAGACCTTGGGTGCTGGATTAAGGGTCTTGGGGCTGCCTTTGACGTAAAGCAAAACAGTAACAGAGACAATGACGATGATAGTGACTTCGAATGTTTCAGTGAAACTGATGTCATTAATGCCGAGGCTGTTTGGGAGAAATTCGTACAGACTCATGGTCCTGAGATGGGTGTTTCTCTTGATGATAAGGAGGAGTGGATTTGTGCTGACAATGATTGCCCCACAGCTGAATACATGTCAGATGAAACTATAATTATTTCAATAGCTAACAAATTTTCAGCAGAAGACGATTCTAACTGGAGTAACACAAGTGTTGAAAGTGATGCAGACGCAGATGTTGCACCCCCACCCCTCTGCACAGGAAGCAATCAAATATTTTGATATTGCCATAAGGTGGCTGGAGACCCAAAATGTTGACTACGTAAAGCTCATGCAGTTGAGAAATCTGAGGGATTTTGCTCGGCGGCAGAGAAACCAAGGAGTAACACACAAAATTTTTTATTTTTTTTTCAAAAAGTTAATTGATATTTGTCAAGCGTGGCACAAACAGCAAATATTAACTTGTTCTAATTTACATTGTTTTAAATTTGTAGACCAATTAAATATGTTAGTACTGATTAACCCTTGTTTTTTTTTTTTTTCCATTTTACTTCTATCCCATTCAAATCTATCTATCTATTGTTCGATCGACACTTTCTTGAAAAGAGTCAATCTTTTGTATACAAAAAAACGTCTAATTTGGATCAAACAATAAAACTAGAATGTATCCAATTCAACATAAAAATTAGTGACGTATTACACAATGTGTGAAGTGGTACACATGTTAAGCGAACGGAAACCACGTGGAATAATGTTTTCGATGATCGCCTCAATATACTGTAATTTATCCTGAAATTAATGTTGTCCTATGAAGAAATAATAAAGTACACCGTTATGAAGAGATATTTATTAACAGTTAATCTCATAGCGATTATAAAGTGAGTATTCAACAGTATAATCTGTCTACCCCCCCCCCCCTTATTTTTCCATTATGTCGTCAATCACTTTATTGGTTTTGGGCTTATTTTATAGGTCCCTCGATAACTCGCGCCTCACTTATAGTGTGGTCGATGTTTCTGGGCCCTGATGTGCGCGAGTTATCAAGGGAGTGGTGTAATATGATGACAGTTGCAAAATCATTCACTTTGGAGAAAAACAACAATTTCTCTAAAAAATTTTTTTAGCTTTTTAATCTCAAATTCTAGGAAATTTTATGACCAAAAGTTGTTTTCAAGGCTTTTTCCAGATATTTTCACTAAATTCAAAATCCAGCTAGATTCCAGAACACCCTTAAAATTCAGGAGAGTGTCTGAAGTCTGATAATTTAATCAGTTATTTTTTATGACATGCACAGATATACTTTTGTTGTGAGAGATCCACTCTAAACTATCTAGTGTCAAAGTATCAGTCTACTCTAACTTACCTAGTGTTAATGTCAGTCCAGTCTGATCTACCTAGTGTCAGAGTACTAGTCCACTCTGATGTATCTAATGTCAGAGTGCCAGTCAACTCTAAAGTACTAAGAATTATCTAGTGTTGGAGTATCAGTCCACTCTAAACTACTTATTATCAGAGTAACAGTCCACTCATAACTACCCAGTGTCAGAGTATTAGTTCACTCTGCACTAACTAGTGCCAAAGTATCAGTCCACTCTGATCTACCTTTAGTCAGAGTATTGGCCCAGTCTGAACTATCTTATGTCAGAGACTCATTTCACTCTGAACTACCTAGTGCCAGGATATCAGTCCACTCTGAACCACCTAATGTCAGAGTATCAGTCCAGTTTGATATATCTAGTGTCGGAGTATCAGTCCACTCTGAACTACATAATACCAGACTATCAGTCCACTCTGAACTACCTAGCATCAGAGTATCAGTCCACTCTGAACTACCTAATGTCAGAGTATCAGTCCAGTCTGACCTATCTAGTGTCAGAGTATCAGTTCACTCTGAACTACCTAATGTCAGAGTATCAGTCCAGTCTGACCTATCTAGTGTCAGAGTATCAGTCCACTCTGAACTACCTAATGTCAGAGTATCAGTCCAGTCTGACCTATCTAGTGTCAGAATATGTCCACTCTGAACAACCTAATACCAGATTATCAGTCTGAATTACCTAGTGTCAGAGTATCAATCCATTCTGAACAACCTCATGTTAGAGTATCAGTCCAGTCTGAACTACCTAATGTCAGAGACTCATTCCACTCTGAACTACCTAGTATCAGGATATCAGTCCACTCTGAACTAACTAATGTCAGAGTATCAGTCCAGTTTGATATATCTGAACTCTGAAATACTTAATACCAGAGTATCAGTCCAGTCTGAACTATCTAGAATCAGAGTATCAGTCCACTCTGAACTACCTAGTGATTACATACTTCAGGCATCTTTTCTTTTATTGTTTTGGTCTTAGTGTAAAAAAAATGAAGGTTTCAACAAGTTCTTGGCATTTATTGATAAAGTGCTGAATTGTGCTTGAAATTAAGAAAGATGGGATGGATATATTCAAGTACATTATACAAAAGTGTATGTTACAAATAACTCACCAAGTGGAACAATTGATCAGTCAATCAATAAATCAATCAATCTCACACATCTATTTAATTCAAGTCCATATAATAAATAATGTTTAGTTAGATCCCAACTTGTCAGTTTTATTCTTAGTTTCAGCACAATAGATAATACATTTCTATCTGAATGAATCTCAATAACTTGTGCACAATGAGGTCCTGCAACACAGATCGCAGTATGAGAGCAGGAGTTGCTGACTGATCTCTGAAAAATTTAAGAAGGGATTCCATCCTGGTTGGACATTGACCATGAGATGACAAGGGGAGGTGACTGTTTAATGGTTTAATAATCATTTTATATTTGCATTCTTTTCTAAGGAAGCTGTAAATTTCCTGTATAAATAACCCTTAATTTCAAGATAACCAACCACTGAAAAATTGTTACAAACATTACTCCAAGTGATTTAAAGACAAATCACATGTACCTGCATAAACAATTTGTATTATATCACTGTTTTTTGCATGTGAATATGGATATATTCAAGTGTTCTTGTTGATTCATGACAAGATTTCCCTTTTTAAAAAACTAGTGACGTTTAATTCATGAAATAACAACCATCAACATCGGAACACGATTTTCTTTATTGTTCGACTAATAAAATATTGATGTCACAATTTCATTGCAAACAACAGTGAAATTTCTGCTTTATCTTGAGCAAACTTGTCAATGCCAACTGGAAAATTTTAAGTTCACTACAAACTTTGGAACTCACTTCTCCATACTGAATCATGTGAAGTTCTTCATGCACTGAGTAAGTCTTTCACATGTTTCCCTTGCTATCCTTGAATACATTTATGAATTAGTAAGATAAACTAGTGATTAATGTAAGATACTTTCATTATGTTACCTACATTAAAATATTTATAACATTGTTCAATTGGCCACTAGGTCTTATGCCACTAGGATTTACATGCTAACTGTTTTTAAAGTTCCACCCCCTTTATTTGATATCAAAGACATAATTAACAATGAAAATATAAAGAAGGTCGACTTTTAATTGATTGTACCAATACTTCTGCAAATCAGAGACCAAAACAGCTGACACTTGACAAAACTTATTTAATTGGTATTTATTTCTTAAAGTACTGCCACCGGTAGGCATCACTGACTATTTCATGGATCAAAATATCTTTTAATATTGTTACAGTGTACTGAAAAATAAAATTTCAAAAGAAAATTTAGCAAAACATGGTTCATGCAGAACATGGTTACAAATATTCAGGGACTTTTCAATGACCTTTTCCAATATTCAAGGAGTTTATTCTGTTACATTTTTCTTCTGAAAACCACTTTAGTTGTCTGGATGATGACACAACTTCAAACAGATCAGTGTTTCAGTTTTTAACAGCTGAAGTACAAGTTTTTCTTTCCATAACAATAACGATTATTCAGCTTTAATAGAGTGCAAAAAAGCACTTCTCATCTATATGTGGTCAATATCAGTCACCTGTTGTATTTTTCATTTTCACTAATTTATATACATTTGTCTCCATAATAACATAGCTATTTTTGGTCCTACACCAACACTGAAGCCTTTTTTAGTTCATCTAGTTTATTATTCAAAATTTCCTCTAACCTTCCCTTTCATTAGCCTTTTTGCAAGCAGTTCTCCTCAAATAATCTTTTCCTTAGCAGTTCTCCTCAAATAGCCTTTTCTGTAGCAGTTCTCCTCAAATAGCCTTTTCTGAAGCAGTTTTCTGAAGCTTTTCTCCTCAAATAGCCTTTTTTGAAGCAGTTCTCTTCATCTAGCCTTTTCTGAAGCAGTTCTCTTCAAATAGCCTTTTCTGTAGCAGTTTTCCTCAAACAGCAGTTACCCTTAAAGACTCTTTCCCTAGCAGTTCTCCTCATATAGCCTTAATCTTGGCAGTTCTCTTCAAACAGCCATTACCCTAACAGTTCTCCTCAAACAGCCTTTTCCCTAGCACTTATCAATAACCTTTCTCCTAGCACTTCTCCTCAAATAACCCTTTCCCCAGCAATTTTCCACAAAAAGCCTTTTCTGTAGCAGTTCTCTTCAAAAAACCTTTTCTGTAACAGTTGTCCTCAAACAGCCATTACCATAGCTGTTCTCCTCAAATAGCCTTTTGCCTGGCAGTCTTCTCAATTAGCCATTACCCTAGCAGAGGTCTCCTCAAACAGCCTTTTCCATGGTATTTTCGCTAAATTAGCCTTTACTAGCAGTTTTCCTCAAATAGCCATTACCATAGCTGTTCTCCTCAAATAGCCTTTTACCTGGCAGTCTCCTAAAATAGCCATTACCCTAGCAGAGGTCTCCTCAAACAGCCTTTTCCATGGTATTTTTATTAAACTAGCCTTTACTAGCAGTTTTCTTCAAACTGCCTTTACCCTAGCAGTTCTCAAATAGCCATTTCCCTGGTAGTTATCCTCAAAGAGTTTGTTTGTGTCATAAAACTACTGCCTCAGTCTTTTCCACGCAACTGATTTGTAGTAGTGATAAAATTTTGATTCTGTTCTATCTTCTTCTTTTTTATCTCATCTTTCCTCCAAAAGCCCAATTTCCATAATTTCTCTCCTGCTGGTTTTCTTTTTCTCCCTCTCTCATTCCAAATGTCATATCTTTGTTGGGACATTCCCTAAGAAAGGACCAAGTCCTTACTGACAGCCACACTGTGAATGCCTTCAACATTTGCGACATAGTCAAATATAACTATCTGAGCAACTTGGGTTTGCTAATTCATGTTCTCAATGGTCCTGTGATTCTTGTTGCTAAACAACTGCAAAAACACTCATGCATGTCACCTTTTTCACACCATATGGAAACTGTTTAGCAATATAACTATCTAGAAACATCAATTTGAACAGTTTACTAGTCTGAACAGTTTACTAGTAACCTCTGACGATCTGTATCACTGATGACCTGTTATGAGTTTTATTTTCCATAACATCTCAGCTTTCTACACATCATCCTTTGAAACAGTCTTCAAGTGGCTTTTGTAAGTTCAGTGGTTAGTGGGGTATAGTTAAACCTCCCTTCTCAGTAACAAGTTCCTTCTCCAGTATATTAGCATAGTTCTCTTTCATAAAAAGAGAAAAAGAGGTAATATTTACCTCAGATTTTGAGTTAAGAACATGCAATTTATGCTAATTGCATTTTATGTCCAACTTAGAGCAGATTCCACCATGTTGAAAGGTCTATTACACAATGAGAGTGAATAAGGCCTTCTACTTTTCTCCCTTAGAAGGTTTAATCCATCCCTTGTATGCTTCATTCATGCCCCACTTCAAAATGCACACAAACTGATTTTTCATTATGGTTTATAGAGTTTTTTTATGCCTATTTAGCACATACCACACTTGCTTGTTTGGTTCACTTCCGCTGGTGCACCATTTACTTGTACCATTAAATTAATTCACTGGTAAAGCGACATAAAAATGAGTGAAATTGGAGTTTACAATATCCCATCTTATTTAATATTTGTTTTTGATCAAAACATTCCTTTTTATACCATTACATCTCTTGCAAGAATTTCAAGGAGGTTTAGAAAAAAATTCAGAGAGTTCAATGAGTTTTCAAGGAAAAATAGATCTATGATCAAATTCTATGAGTTTTCAAGGACCATGCCCAAATTCAAGTTTTCAAAGACAGTGCAAACCATGCAAAATATATGACTTATTATTAAAAGTTGTTAATTTCAAGATAATGATTCAAATTTATAAGCACTTACTGCCATTTTTGAGAATAAAATGAGTGATATATCAAAGATTCATTTACCAGAATTAATTGTAATTTTCTTCACATTCAACAAATAGGGCACATTTTTGTGTTATTTTCTGTTTTTCTTTCAAAATGGAATCCATCCCGACCTGAATTATAAACAGGTTTGCAAGTTATCAACCAGATGCCCAGACTGTTCCAAGATTTGTTTAAATCCCTGGACTGGACCTGATTAATATCACAACTAACCAGTTATTGCCCTGCCTACAACAAAGTCAGTAGGATCTACTGCACGCTGCGGATTAAGAAACCCACCTGGCCCAGATTTGCATGGCTTTGTCATTCTCTCCATGGTACTTGAAGAGCAGCCCCAGGGCATGATAGCGTTCATATTTCTCTAGCCATTCTACACTGTCCTTTAAATCACAGCCTGTGTCGACAGCTATCAGGGGAATTAACTCAGGCCAATTTATCTCTGCATATAGCTTCAATAAAGCTGTATCTATCACCTGCAAGAGAAACAAGTTTGACTAAGCTCTTCATTTTCAAAACATATCACTTGAGGTTTACAAACAAGGATTCCAGAATGCACCTTGAATCTTGCCTGTGAACAATACAGTGATGTACAGTGAAACTTCCTTAAATCAACAGGTGATTTAATGATAACATGAGATGATATAATCCACCAATGTGATGCTACCATGTTTCAAATATGGACACTTACATGAACCGATTGAGACATGCTTCCTGCTTCAGGATCTGTTTACATAATGTTTAATGAATTACAACAAAATTTAGCTTGATTGATTGAATAAAGTACTTCTTGATAAATTTCAGATAGTTTGAAATTTCTTTAATGTTTTGTTTCTATAAAGTTAGACTGTAAAAACACCTTCTAAAGGTAAGAAAAATGAATGAAGTCTGTACCAGTCTGAGATCTTACAAAATCACATAGCATCTGGTTGAATGAGACTAGGCTTCCTCAGCGAAAAGGTCACATATTTTGGTTCCATCAGATTCATTCTATAGTATAAGTCACACGATTCATGTAGGCATTCAGCACCGACTATTTCAGTAACGGGTGTCATTTTTTAGAATTTGATTCTACATACCTTTAAGTGGCAAATATTCATTTCACATGGTTTCATATATATCCATATTTATATTTAATTTAAAATGAGTAAATGCACATACATGACCCATGTGACTTGTACTATAATACAAATCGTACTGACCAAATTTATCAAATGGCCAAAAGTTTCAACGGTGTACTTTTTAAGAAATTTTATAGTATATGACTTTCTTTAACTTCCAAAAAAGTAAAACTTCACAAAAAAGCTTGCTGGGAATACTTGCTTATGAATCAAGTCCAACTGTAAACTGCACAGACCCAGATCTGCCATCACATAAAGCACCAGCAGATCTGGGTCTGTGCAGTTTGTTAGGAGGAATCAGTAAAACAAACAAAATAGATCCTGATCTGCAGGCACATCATGATATGGTTGATCAGGATCATTGTTGTTTGCAGCTTGACTAAATTTATGAGTAAATACAGTAAAGTGGACCTCACTGCTGAAGACCAAATGACACCTGCAGCTGTATGTGTCACTATTTGCTAATGCTGGCAAGACAAAATGGCTTTATGGGCTGTTCCAGTAAAACATACCTGGGACCCTGGGAAGGCACTTTCAATGTGGGGTGCTCACTCATAGATACAATTTAATATTTTCTCTTCATTTCAATATCAACTCTGTACAGTCAAAATACCCTGGCATATATTTTAAAAAACCGCTTTCCCTGGGTACCATGTATGTTTAAATGGAACAGCCCTAAGGCAATGAAAAGGAAATAAAGCAAAGTTTGAGTTGCTTTTGAATGAAACATCAATGTCTGTATTGCTTTTAATGACTTAATTATCACAGGGTCACATTAATGGTCCACTCTATGGTGTAAATGATGAAGACCAAGCATGAGATGATGGTGATGGCATGATTCATTTTCCATATTTAATTTTCCATATTTAATAAGAAAGCTAATAAAAGTAACAGATGTAATATAAATAAATGATATAAAAAAGATCCTATCAAAAATCACTCTCATCAATTGGTTATAAAGAAATAAACATGCAAAATTTATATTTGTATCGGACTCTTATGCATTTGATAAATTAATTCATTAATTACAAAGGTAAATAAAGTCCAGGTGAGAAAAAGAAAGAAAGAAAGAAAGAAAGACACATCATACCAACAGACATAAAGAAAAGAAAAAATAGTGTTTAGCTGTATTGCTTTACAATAAACATAAGAAACAATTAGTAAAATCACCTGTTTAAAACCATGCCCATCTTTTGTTCCTCTAATCTCCTCAAGGTAATTCCTAAGAAACCTCTTATAATCCTTCTTCATCTGATCATTATCCTTACACAGGTTGTTGATGTCAGCTATCTCATGTAGCAACGGGATACTCCTAGTAAAGTTAGTACTGGATGGCATAAGGCCAGGGTACAAGCTTATTAACTGCAAAGTAAAACAAAGTGAATAATGAGATGTCAGGGTGCAATTAACCCTTAACTAACTAATCTCCAACTATGCACCAATGAGGTCCTGAGTTTGATCTCTGGCAGTAACACTTGCAAATATCATTAAATGCTTATTCAAGGAGAGGGATTTTCCAATTCCTGCATAAATATGCAACTTCCTATGAAATTCTGGCTGAATGCACTGATACTTAATCTCTGAGAATTTAAGAAAAATTTACTTCCGAAAATGCAAACAAATGTAAATCTATCTTTTACAAGTAGTTGAGAGCACAGTTTAAAAGAATTGCACCTAAAGAACAAAATCCTTATTGTTTGATTCCTTGTGTGCTTTCATAAGTTAGCCAGACTCTAAAATAACCCATCCAATAGCTATGGTGGCGCTCTACAGTTTCGTATTTTGCACAGGGTTAGGATTTTAAAGAAAAAGAATTTCCCCGACTCTCCTCACTGGTTATAATGGCTATTTAAAAAAGACCTTGTATATCTTAGGTATAATGCAAAGAACCTTTAATTCCCTTTATTTTGGTGTATGATTGATGGGTGTACTATGGGTTTTAGAGTACACAGCTTGGCCTTACTTCAGATGTGCACCTTTCAAAAAATGCTAGCTCTACTTGGTCATTTTCACTTCCCGAACTTCAGAGGTAAATTGTATAAAAATGAGCCAATTCTCTCAAAAGTACATATTAACTGGTGAGCGCCCCCATGATGTTTTGCTTTTACAAGTCTGTCATCTAAGAAAGGACATCCAATAGCTCTTGGGATTATAAGTTAGTCAGCATCAAAAATAAGCCATTCAATAGCTATGTTTTACTTTTACAAGTTCATCAGCCTAAGAAAGGACATCCCATAGCTTTTGGGACTGTAAGTTAGTCAACATCAAAAATAAGCCATTCAATAGCTATGATGTTTTGCTTTTACAAGTTCATCAGCCTAAGAAAGGACATCCATCAGCTTTTGGGACTGAAAGTTAGTCAGCATCAAAAATAAGCCATTCAATAGCTATGATGTTTGCTTTTACAAAGTTCATCAGCATCAGAAAGGACAAAATAAGCCATCCAACAGCTAACAATGTTTTGAGCTGATAAGTTAGCCAGCCTTTAATGTTAGCTGCCATATATACTGAATGTATTTCTTGTACGTATAAAAGTTAACATGTAGGGAGAGGTAGAGAGCAAGAATGAAAATCTACAGTAAATTATTTTACAACAAGAATATTTACCTGATCACATTTATGTTAGGAAATAAACTCATATTACCTGTCGAATACAGCAATCCCAGAAAGATAAAAAATGTAATCTTTCCCAATTGTATATTGTATAAACAATACAAAGAACTTCTTCAGATACCAATATAATTACCTCCCCTTACCACCTCCAAGTAACTACTCATATACCAGATGTCAGTGAACATCAATGATTATGTGTATATTTGAAGGGAGGTGTGGGAGCACTTAATAGTTATGTGATCAGGTAAGTATTCTTGAAGAAACACAATTTACTATAAAATATCCTATCTCTGTCAAGCAAATTATCTGATCACATTAGGAGGAAATAGCTGGAGAAGACACATGAACAGCCAACCTATACCGTGGATACCCTTCAAGAGATATATGGCTGCAATCGGAACATTGCTCAGTCATTTCCATCAGGTTGTGAAATAATCTCACAAGGAGTCGTAGAATGCACATCAATCTGATGTGTTTTGGTGTACCACATGTTACGAGAGCAAAGACTGAGAATGTTACAATTGTGTGTGCAAGTCTTTATACAAATACTGTTTCAATGTCTCCTTCCACCAACATATTTTTGTTCTATGTGTATAGAAGTTGTTCCAAATATAGTTCTCAATGGCAACACAACCTATATCTGAGGCTTCTTTCTTGACTTGGCAAAAAGCGCTAAGAATGTTCCAACTGATATGGCTGGAGTCCCTATGTGAAGGATAATCCACTTTCCTAATGCAAAGGCTACACAACCAAAGGTCAGGTGACACATGGCATTTACACAATGGTAATAAAAAACAAACATTGTTTTTATACCAAAAAGGTTTCCTAGACAATCCAGCAAAGGTTATAAAACCTACACCCATGAGAAGGTTGTGATTCAATTCCCTTCTCTGCCATGCTAGATCTCGAAGAGAAAAGCTTTAACAAAATGGTTGTCAGCTGACCACTTTAAATGTGTCCCAGATCAAAATATTGCATTCATACAAGAAGCTTGCAGAAATGGCTCAAATTTTATGTGCTGAAGTTTTCATGAGGCATATCTGGTTTTGTGAAATGTCACATTATGCTTGAACCCATTACCTCATACAGTGGATGACTTTGTAGGCAGTTGATCTACATGTACCAAAGTTAAACAGCGCATTGCGCTAAAATTGAACACCTGTTACATATTTGATTCCGTACAAATAGGCCTGCCAGTTAACTGTTACAGCAGCATAGTACATGTTATGTTCAACATCAATTTTAACCATTTTACAATTCTGGTACACATCTATTATGTACAGAAAGATTTAAGAGTAAAATCTGATCATTATAGTTGTAGTTATTTTTCAAGGAAGAATTTGTTATGACTCATCTGAGCATACAGTGTACAAATTATATTCAATCAGGCATACTCATGTTATGAAGATAGCAATAAAAGAAATAGATAATAAACTATGTTTAACAGCACAAATTTTAAAAAAGTGTGAAATCACCATGAAATTCATAGCAATAGGCAGGGACAACAATGAATTTCAAAAAGTTGAATAAATCCACCAAAAAGCCCACAGTGCAGTATACACCAGGTTTACCAACCTTTTGACTTACTAAACCAATGAGCAATTTTGCTGGATGGTATAATGAGAACGAAAATTTACACTAGATTTAACAATCTTAAGCAAAAGCTTAAACTGGTAAATATCCAGGATATGGGATGACACCTAGCCATGGTCAAGATGACACAGATCTGCAGTCAAGCTGATGTCCACAAAATAAATTTACAACACAGTGAGTACTAATGATAATATGTGTGACTACAAAGCCAAGTCCAAAAACTTAAAGAAATATTCCAAAATATCAACAACAACAAAAATTTATATTAAAATTTAAAAAATAAATAAAGTTAGTGTCTTGAAGTAACCTGTTTTATCAATGCCATCCTGAATTTACAGGCAGATGGTTAGAATTAATTATGATATGCATGTATGTAACATTGTATTATGGCACATCAGTACAACAGTGACTATCTGGTGCCAAAAAAGGTCAAGTTAAAAAAATAATGTATAACGAGAAGTGATGTAATGTGATGCTACAATGTTGACAATGTTGCAGCAAATGCTTAAACTGAACATCTGTTATATCAGTGGCAACCTAGTGGTGGCAAGGGAGATAATTATAACAGTATCTGAAACTATTTCTTTCTCACAGATACTGTTTACATCACCTAAATGATATATTAACAGGAAAGATTAATTTCTTGTCTTTATAGGTCTTGATTCAAGAGTTCATGGATATCATTTCAAAACATCAATGTGATTAGGTAATGTATTTGATGGAAAAATGTGTGCCTTCACATTAGATATTCAATAGAATATATCAAAATGTATGCATCGATAAAGTACAATGAAACTTGTCTTTGTTATGATAAATTTAAAAGGATGATTTTTAAAAATGAAACAATTTTCCTATTGTCTGCCAGTATTTTAACTAAAATATATGCCTCAAAAAATGCTAGACAAAAAAAATTACTCATGTTTACTATAATCTTTGTTCCTTTTGCCAATTTTTTGGGTGTTGTTCATGAATTAAAAAACATTCCCCACCTCTCTTACATCCACTTTTCCACCTTTAAACAACTCCTTGGCCTCGTCAAAATTTTGTTGAGAGAATTCAATAAATGCAGCCTGTTGCTGGAATCTTCTGTAAATCTAATAAAAAGAAATAAGCACCTTAAAAATATTGCCATCAAAGCACCGAGTGAAAATAAATTTGAAAATCTGAACTGCTGTAAAGTTTTGTAAATGGAGAATCTTTCGTAAGATTTTATGAAATTTATGAAGCATGCAAAATAAAACTATATGACACCCCCTTCTAGCTGCTTGATGCAAGTTGTGTTGTGGTGTACTAAGCCATCCTAACTAATTAGTTACATAAATTTAAAGTCAAATGAATCTGATTTTTCAATTCTGTTTAACACATAACTTCACATTTTTTTAATTTCTTTGTGAATTTCCAGATGTCTATCTTCATAGCACTCACTCACTATTATTCCTTCATTGAGACAGTTTTTGTAATAAGGCCCTTCATTGTAAAACAGTTCCTGTTATAAAGCCCTTCATTGTAATGCAGTTCATGTTATAAGGCCCTTCAATGTAATACATTTGACGTTTAACAGGCAAGTATCATCACTGATTCCATTTTATTAAGTGGCAATACAATTATACCTATCTTGTAATTCATTATTTGGTGGTCCTACTATAAGGTTCCTGTGGACAGTGTTATAATGAGGGAAATCTGTATTAGAACACTAGTCACCTAATATTATGTATGAATGGACTAATTCTATTATTTTAGTAACACTCTGTAAGAAAGATACCAAACTGACTAGGTTCAATTTAAATTTCATCTTGAAATAATAATAATAATTAATAATAATAATAGTAATAATAATAATAATAATACAGTTTTTGAACAAAATCAATTTAAATAATATTGATAAATGCACCTTTACGAATAAAACTCTGCTACTTCACAAATCCAGCCCTCCAAAAATGCAAAAATTCAGCTTTTCTGTCCATATACCATATAGACAAAGGAAGAAACTCTAACTTGTTACCTTCTCATGACCACTGCTTGGTGGCACCAGTTTTAAACTGAGCAATGCAACTTACAGTGCTCTGATTAGTGGGAGGTTGCGAGGGTTTATTGTAATGTGATAGGTAAGTATTCTTAGAGAAACAATTCATAAACAAAATCTGGTTTCTCCTCTAACACATTCCCCGATCACATTAATGTTAGAATAGGTAGAAGGAGGAGGGAATGCTGAGCATCCTGCCTCTACCACAGGCACCCTTCAAGGCTGGATTCCCATAGCTCACTTTCCTAACCCGAGAACAGCACAAATGATAGCCATGCAATCCAGCCATAACCAGCCATGAAGAAAATTGCTTAAATCTTCTTACTGATAAATATTATGGGTGAATCCAGTAAAAGCACTAAACTACTGACATCAAATGGGTCTAGTTGTCATCTGAGCAGCAGCTACTGGTCCGACCATATTTAAATCTTGTCTCTATGAATAAAAAATACAGAGATAAAACTAAAGAAGGTTGACTGCAAGCCAGTCAACAGCTTCTATTATGTCTCATATCAAAATGTTATGTTCAAAAACAAGGCTGCAGAGATCTAATTTCATGACCTGAAATCTTCATGAGATGACAATGATCTTTCGAGACTTCTAGTATACAGAGCATATAAAACTTACTTTAGCCATGATAAGGGCTTGAAGGTTATACCCTCTTTCCTGAAATTCACAAGGGGAAAGAGTTGTTTACTTATTCCACAACTTTTCTATGTGCACTTCAAGTAATTCTTGCGAACTGAGGCAGGATCTTGCACAGTTGCTTCTCTCGATATATCTATTGAAGCGAGGAAGTGTATGATTCTCTGACTGCCCACTGATGCAGTCTATTCTTTGCATCATTAGGATCATAGGGCCATCTGATATGAACTGGAGATAGTTCAGGTCCATTGAAAGGACATATAACTTACTCAACCTGTATGCCAAAGCTAAGGCTGTCTGAAAGTATGTATTGCATGATAACAGCTTTATTGAGGTTCTAACTGAAGGCTCAAATTAATCTGGATTAAGCCATGCCAAACTCATGATTCCATTTCAGAAACAGGATGTGGGAATTTTCATCTTTTTAAGTCTAAACTTGCTAGTAGGTCTGAAAGATCTTTATTATGACCAATATCCCGCCTGTCTTGATATATGAACATGCTCGACACTATGAAGCAGTAGCTTTGATATTATGTTGTTCTCAAGCCTCAAGCAGCCAAGGAAAAGAACCAGCCAACTGTGGGATAGAGGTACTGAAAGGGACAATGTTGTTGACTTTGTACAAGTCCCAGAACAAGTACCACTTTCCCTCATAAGCAGAGGGATGAAATACATGTGACCACAGCTGTTTGAGTAGGTTCAGCTTTAAAGGGATTTTCCTGAGCATCTATCATTAGATCAAGTATATTGTTTACCCACAATTTATCCCATTTGGGAGGGGCTATCAGAATCAGTTTGCAGTTCTGACCTCTCATTTTCTGAGCAGGTGGGGGCATGGATGCAAAAGCCCCAAACCACTCCCAATGACTGATTGTACCTATTTGGCCAGGAGTCTGGGTCTGGGACTGGGGAGACAAGGGTGGCCAATTTTTGATTCCACCTTGTTGCAGCCTGCATGGAATGTGTCTTATTGGTACAGTTATATTTAGCTGGGACTACCAGCATAGAATCTTCCAAACCAGAATGCATAAGTTGCATGATCTGTACCCCCCTCCCCAGGATGGTGAGTCAAAAGCAGGAGACTTGAAGAAAGAGAAACCTTATTTCTTGTAACATTCATTAAACTGCTTCTGAAAATGAGCAGCCTGTTGTCTGTTGAAATTTCATCAAGGTCAAAACTGTTGCTGTTGCCATGCAATACTCAGCCTATTATCTCTTTGCAGACAATCATCTCTCCTTTGAGGCTGGGACTGATAGGGCATAAATGTCTGAGCAGTAGGCATGGCAAACTTCAAGATGACATGAAAGACATTAGTGTCCACTTTGTGGAACAGCAGGGTGGTCAAATTCATCACTGCAATGGCCATACTGGAAGTTCAGTGGTAATAAAGCCTGAATGCATTATATACCTGCATGATGAAAAAGTTGATGGTAGCCATGGACTCGATATGAGGGACAATAAGCAGAAGAAGCAGTGTTCTTCCTCATCCTCCAGAGCTACTCATGCTTTGATCTTACAGGCCAGGCTGTGATGGGCATTTAAAAACTGGCAAGAAATGGTATATTTCTTCAACAGTTGCTCTGAAACTAAACTCAGTCCATTCCATAGTTGGATCTGAATGTGTTAAGGCATCATGTATGTCTCCCCACTCTGTGTGGGTCTTCTTCATCAAGGTCTAGG
This sequence comes from Sinohyriopsis cumingii, assembly GCA_028554795.2. NCBI lineage: Eukaryota > Metazoa > Mollusca > Bivalvia > Unionida > Unionidae > Sinohyriopsis > Sinohyriopsis cumingii. The sequence continues at coordinate 63,168,441 of CM068836.1, forward strand.
TCCATATCCACAAAACATCCCCGGCAGCACTGAAGAGGCATTGCCATCATCCTTAAACGTATCATGGTACTGCTCCAAAGGACAAGCTATAAATAAATGACTTATCAGTTTAGCTGGCTGAGTAAGTTCTGCAATATGGCTGGATGGAAAGAACAATGAATGGCTTCCTGGCTGGCTGGCATGGCTCACCAAAGTGAAAAATCTCAGGTCATTAAACAAAAGGAATGGCTGGACTGGCTGTTCAACAGCAAAATTAGTGTCATACGCTATGAAAGAAATGTTGAAATGGATCATCAAAATGAAACATAAAAATGCCATAAAAACCTGATGTGCTTAGACTTACAGGCCCAAGGGCCATGCTCAGACATGCATGGGGACTTTTGCCACTGGGCTGCCTTGATTTGGGAGGCAGCATACCCAATCTGCTCCAGATTATTCATGGAGATTTGCAAAGGATGTACAGGCAAAAACAGTCTTGAATTTAGCAACTGTGTAATGGTTTCCTGTATTAGCTGATGCAACTGCAGCTCTAACAGCATCTGGGAAGAATTCAGGGTGGCATCCTCCACTATGCTTGCAATCAATGTTCTCTTCAGGTGGAGGCTCACACTGCTCCAAACAAGACTTCTCAGAGTTTTCTCCTTGCTTTTGACACTTTTGCGCAAATCCAGAGACCAGACATTTTCTAACCATAAAATGCATGCACTACATGGTGAGGAGGAAGAACACTTTGTACAAGTGAGGCATGTCTTGTGTGTAATCACTAGCATTAAACGTATTCTTTTACTGCATACTGTTGTCATGTTAACAGCCTGAAAGTGTTCTCAAAATCACAAAAAAAACCACTTATTTAAAAAAGCAAAAATATGCATGCATTGTGTATTAATAACAACCAAACACATGTACCAGTGAGAGTATGTTCAAGAACAAGGCCATAATAATTAAGTCCACAATGCATAAAAAATTCACATAAATATTAACCACAAGACCAAATGTATACCACATGCAGTACAAAAATTCAAAACAATCTAATATACTGACTTTCTGGACATATGCCTTGAAATCACACAGATATTAAAAGGATTTTGGGAAATCTTCAGAACTATGTTGATAGTACTGTAGCAAAAGTTAAAAATTGGCACCATCTGGTGGTGGTCAAGGGAAGGGAGTGGGTAAGAGTTTGGAAGGGAGTGGGTAAGAGTTTCTTCCCCTTGTGAAAATGGTATACAGATAGAAAAGATGAGTTTCAGGGCAGCTGGATTCAGGAGCCAACAGAGTTTAATTTCCTCACATTAATACAACTGGCAAATGTATTCAATGGAGAAATTACAATTTTTATTTGCTTATTAATATCTTTAATTTTACTTGCATGCACTTCAAAAATACAAAATATCACCAATTTTATAAAAGTTTTTTATCATATAAAAGGCTGGAAAAATATGTAGAGAATAACAAAACTGATGACTCTTAGAAAAGGTGGACCAAACTGTCAGTGTTTCGGTATTTGATTTTTATAATTTTAAAGCAGTTTTGCCTTTCATGTTTTTTTTGTGTGTGTACAGGAAACATCACATTTCAAGATATTTGCAATTCAATAACACCTGGATTTGTATGTGTGTTAAAGTAAGCAAATAAATGTAACGGTAAGGAAAAAAAATATTTTAAGGTAAACCAACATACACCAGGTCAAATAATGACGTAAGGGAAAATGTAACAAAAAATAAAAATTTAAACTGGAAAACAAGATGTGATGATGCCAATAAACAGATGCTATAAATACTGCTTTACACAATTTGGATATTATTAATGTCAGTAATTTTACGTCAAAATTTCATACCTCAATTCCTGGCAGCAAGAAACACTATTTTTGTTTAACACTGTATGTACCATATATACTCACTTATAAGACAAGTCCAACTGCAAGCTGCACAGACCCAGACCTGCCAGCACATCATGTTCTGGCAGATCTGGGCATGTGCAGTTTGTTAGGAGTAATCAGTAGAACTAACAGCATAGACCCTGATCTGTTGGAGCAGTAGGCATACATGCCAACCCGCAACACCCCCGAGAGGTATAAGCAAAATTATTTTTGCTATTGTAAGTGGCAAAACAGCGTAATTTGGGTGTAAAAAGTGTAATCTATTTATTACATGTCAGAATTACAGCAAGCATGAAAAAGATACATTGTTACCACTAACCTGGTTCTGTAGCTGGTCAACATTATTGTAAAAAAGGCTAAATCCATATTAATTAAAACCAGGATACAAACACAAAATATACTGAATACAAATTTATATTCAGTACTCACTTCAATTAGTATACCTGTGCAACTTTTGGTGAACTGGAATCCTGCAATGATCATTGTGAGGTGCTCAGAGTGGTTATTTACATTACTTTCACATTCTTTTTTTAAAGATTGTAAAGCAGTGCTGATGATCCATTTTTCTGATCTGACATGTTTTAAAGTTTGAAAAAATCCATCTGCTCCAATATTTTCCATCATATACTATCCACAACTGACACAGTAAAGCATTTCACTTAACATCTGGTGCCATTTTCTTTAAAAATATGGACTGGTTCCCTAAATAATTAGTATATCAAAAAAATGAATCTGTTTGGCAAAGTTCCCTTTTGAAGAAACCCATCTGTTTTCTTGGAAAGGGATCATATATAGTTGCTATAAATAGCAAATAATGAAAGTACTTTTATGCTATTCTTATGTAGCAGTCACTTTTTTAAGAATATTCTCAAATTTATAATAGTGAAATTTAAGAGATGATAATAAAAATAACAAAAACAACTTTTTATTGCTTTATTTTTATTTTGTTTTTTAATGTACCAGAAAAGTATAATCCATATACAGTTTATAGCAGAAAATGTAATTTGGTGAAAAAAGCTTAACGATTATGCCAAAAGTGTAATGGTTATGATTATGCTTTGGCAGTTAAAGATCTTTGTTGTCTGCAGTCTGGCTTGACATTTAAGCAAATATATATGGTATTTTAAGGGAAGACAGATTTTGTCATTTCATCACCAACAAAATGCTAAAACGAATGGTGAATAAAGACTGCAAACCTTTAAGAACTTATCTTTACTAAGGCCAGCATGATTAGCATTCTTTGCCAGGTCAAGGGCTTCTTGGACCCTCTTGTCGGCAAGCAGAGCTTGAACCTAGAAAATTATCAAAATATGATGAGAAGAATTTCACACTCCACACAGTTAAATAATGGTACTGTACACAGACATATAAGCTTGTGGATCTATTCATAAACTTCAAACAAGAAGGGAAAAAAAGCCTCCAGAATTAATGGAAATCTTTCAAACAACAATTTACAAATATACAGTTATACAAAATTTAGTTAAGTCATAATGTTTCTTAAATTTGTTCCAGTGTGAGTTAACAATATTAAGTGTAAACATTGCTTTCTTACAAGTGTTAAATCCACAAGTGAAGATAAAACCAAATGTTCCATTGAGTAAAATATTTCTTTACGACAATTTAAAAATAGGTAATTTTTCTTTTTTATGATATATGTGAAAGCGTAAAATGTTGATTTGCATGAACTTTTCACATACTATCTGTACTAATGCAGGTCTGGTCTGCACCAATGCAGTTACTTCTGTACCAATGCAGTTACTGTATGTACCAATGCACATACCAATGCAGTTACTGTCTGTACCTATGCAGTTACTGTCTGTACCAAAGCAGTTACTGTCTATACCAATGCAGTTACTGTCTGTACCTATGCAGTTACTGTCTGTACCAAAGCAGTTACTGTCTATACCAATGCAGTTACTGTCTGTACCAATGCAGTTACTGTCTATACCAATGCAGTTACTGTCTGCACCTATGCAGTTACTGTCTGTACCAAAGCAGTTACTGTCTATACCAATGCAGTTACTGTCTGTACCAATGCAGTAACTGTCTGTACCTATGCAGTTACTGTCTGTACCAATGCAGTTACTGTATGTACCAATGCAGTTACTGTCTGTACCAATGCAGTAACTGTCTGTACCTATGCAGTTACTGTCTGTACCAATGAAGTTACTGTATGTACCAATGCAGTTACTGTCTGTACCAATGCAGTAACTGTCTGTACCTATGCAGTTACTGTCTGTACCAATGCAGTTACTGTATGTACCAATGCACATACCAATGCAGTTACTGTCTGTACCTATGCAGTTACTGTCTGTACCTATGCAGTTACTGTATGTACCAATGCAGTTACTGTATGTACCAATGCACATACCATTGCAATTACTGTCTGTAAAAATGCAGTTACTATCTGTAGCAATGTGCATACAAATGCAGTTACTGCCTGTACCAATACAGTTACTGTATGTAACAATGCACATACCAATGCAGTTACTATCTGTACCAATGCAGTTACTGTCTGTACCAATGCAGTTACTGTATGTACCAATGCACATACCAATGCAGTTTATTGTCTGTACCAATGCAGTTACTGTATGTAAATATGCACATACCAATGCAGTTACTGTCTGTACCAATGCATGTAGCATTGCAGTTACTCTGTACCAATGCAGTTACTGTATGTACCAATGCACATACTAATGCAGTTACTGCCTGTACCAATGCAGCTACTGTATGTATCAATGCACATACCAATGCAGTTACTGCCTTGACCAATGCCGTTACTGTATGTACCAATGCACATACCAATGCAGTTACTGTCCATACCAATGCAGTTACTGTTTGTACCAATGCAGTTACTGTACGTAAAACTGCAAATACCAATGCAGTTTACTGTCTGTACCAATGCAGTTACTGTGTGTAACAATGCACATACCAATGCAGTTACTCTCTGTACCAATGCACATGCCAATGCAGTTACTGCTTGTACCAATGCAGCTACTGTATGTACCAATGCACATACCAATGCAGTTACTGTATGTACCAATGTAGCTTACTGTGTACCAATGCAGTTACTTATGTAGCAATGCACATAAAAATGCATTTATAGTCTGTACCACTGCATTTACTGTCAGTACCAATGCAGATACTATCTGTACTAATGCAGCTACTACCTGTACCAATGCATGTACTGCTGTTACAAATGCATGTAACAATGCAGTTACCATCTGTACCAATGCAGTTACCATCTGTACCAATGCAGTTATTGTCTGTACCAATGCAGTTAAATGTCTGAACCAATGCAGTTATTGTCTGTCCTAATACAGTTACTGTATGTGCCAATTCAGAAACCGTCTGAACAAATGCAGTTAAATGTCTGTACCAATGCAGTTAAATGTCTGTACCAATGCAGTTAAATGTCTGTACCAATGCAGTTAAATGTCTGTACCAATGAAGTATTGCTAGTACCAATGCTGTTACTGTATGCAAGCAACAATGCATGTACAAACAGTTATTGCCTGTACACATTCAGTTACTGTCTGTATAAATGCAGTTAGTGTCAGTCTTCAATGCAATTAAATGTCTGTACCAATGAAGTTTATTGTCAGTACCAATGCAGTTATTGTCTGTACCAATTCAGTTAAATGTCTGTACCAATGCAGTTAAATGTCTGTACCAATGAAGTATTGCTAGTACCAATGCTGTTACTGTATGCAAGCAACAATGCATGTACAAACAGTTATTGCCTGTACACATTCAGTTACTGTCTGTATAAATGCAGTTAGTGTCAGTCTTCAATGCAATTAAATGTCTGTACCAATGAAGTTATTGTCTGTACCAATTCAGTTACTGTCAGTCCCAATGCAGTTACTGTCTGTACAAATTCAGTTACTGTCAGTACAAATGTAGTTAACTGTCTCTACAAATGCAGCTTACTGTCAGTATCAATGCAGTTACTGTGTATACCAATGGAGCTAACACTGTAGATAAACAGGAAATAATATTACAATGATTAAATGAAGTCCTAAAAATAAATAATAATTAAGGAAAGTACTTTTTTCACCAATTATCAAATGCTTTAAAAAGTGTCTTAAAAAAATAATCCTGTTTTTACATAAACAATGATGCAATTATTTTTCCTTAATACATTTCTTGAGTGGACTGATATCATTAACAGTGTTGGGATTAGTGGAACAAATGAATCAACCATAACAATTCCCTCTGATGAGTTCAATAGTCACAAAACCGGTATAATTTATTCTCACACTGATAAATTTCAACATCTCATAAAAAATAAACCAAAGATAATTGAGAATCAATCAGTTCATGATTGTTTTGAGAACTGGCGGTTTTGTGAAAAGTATTTTCTATACAAAACAAAGCCCAGAACAACTGCTGCCTACCATCTATAAAGAAGACTGTATGCTATATTATTTATAAAATACTATAAAATTCCAATATAGCCTTCTAGGACACAATTAACAAGGCTTTTTTGTACATCCTTCTAGAACACAATTAACAAGGCTTTTTTGTACTTGCCTTGTAGGACACAATTAACAATGCTTTTCTGTACTTGCCTTGTAGGACACAATTAACAATGCTTTTTTGTACTTGCCTTGTAGGACACAATTAACAAGGCTTTTTTGTACTTGCCTTGTAGGACACAATTAACAAGGCTTTTTTGACTTGCCTTCTGGGTAATAATTAGCTATGCATTTGTTTGTTATTTTAATTTCAGCATATAGTGAAAGCAGGTGAATGAGGCAAACTAATTAAAATCAAGATCTGCAAAGTAGAACTGATGGACACCAATATGAGTTTATGTTCTGCTCACCTTTCTATTAACCAATCAAATTAGTATTGCAAGTGAAAAATAATGTTCAGAAAGTAGTTAGTAATGATAACATTCTCTTACAAGACAAGCAAGCCTTTATGTGATAGACTACTAAAATTAAGTGGATTGGGAATTCAAAAGGTCACCACAACAAACACCTTTACCAGAGTTGTATCTCCATTATCATGTTAGAGATCTCTAATTTAATCAGATTGGTAAATGGGATATTAGTAAATGGGGTAATATAAGCAGAGTATTCTCTCTAATTGGAGATTTACATGACCAATACTCACCAAGATCAATACACATGTATACCTGTTCAGTCAATAATGCACTATACATTTATTTTAAATGAACAAATTTGGGAATGCTCACTGAAGCATGAAATTGAGGTCTCAGTGACCTACTTTTGATGTGATGATCTAATATTCAACATAATGAAGCCACATTACTATACACTCAAAGTTATGTAATACACTAACCACATAGCCACAATAAAAAGAGGTCAATGAAACATGAAATATTGGTTATGCTGGCCTACTTTTGGCATGACTGTTTAGTCTCTCCAAGTTGGATTCAACTTTTTCCTGCAAACTGCCAAAAGAAATCAGTAAATTTTGGTAAAGAAGTATCGAATAAGGTCAGACACATGTAATTTAATACATAGAAGTGAAATTCAAATGCACAATTCCTTCCCACGACCAATAAACAAAACAATGAACATGAATTGTAACCTTCTGTTAACACAGAGAAAACCTGAAATGCAAAATGTAACCAGAAACTTTTTACCACATATTTCAAAAGAATTAGTAAACTTCAGTACAAAAGTACTGAATAAGGGACATAACATTCTGTGAAGTATTCAAATAAAATGAGCACCTGTTTTTCCCATGCCACTGGAACAAGAGCATAGATTTCTTTGGCAGATGAGATGAATACACGACCATCAAAGTCCCCTATGGTAGCTCCACCCTGAAAAGGAATGGCCTGTTTCTGCTGCTGGTCTAAAATGCTAAAACAGACATAAATTTTAAAATCTTATATCACGGACTGAACAAACACCTTGTCTAGAAGCTTTAGAAAATTTAAAATACTTGCTAAGCAAGTAACAAAATTTGTATCACTTGCCCATAGTTTTAATGAGAATAAGAAGCATCATTCCATAAAAATCTTTATTCTGGGTGATCATACGATTTCAAGATTCTTCTGGACTTAGCATCAGACATAACCAAGGCATTACTCTGACAGTATACTCATCAAATAAACTGTTTTCTGGGTAATCGTAACAAGAATCTGAGATGCAAGCCATCACAGATATCCACTTGTCTTTCATTTTTGCCTCCCACCCCTACCCCATCTACATTCATGACTGAAAACCTTTGAGTCCTATCTATCCTCCACAAAATATTCTACCAAATATGATCTATCTATCCATATTGGTATCAACAGAGTTTAGTTTACAATGAAGAGTCCATATTACCATTCAAAATGTGAGTCTTGATTCCCATCCTCTCATTTCATGGGGCCTGCATCCAGAATTAGAAACCTAATCTTCCTAAAACATCACATCTATGATAATCAGTCTCCCCTCAAATGGTGCAAATGGAGTTCAGGTTAAAAGGACATAAGTAATGGATGAACAGGTGGATGCACAGGCACATAGATGGACAAACAGGTGGACATGATCTATCACAATACATTCACAAAGTATGGATATATTAATAAGTTACATATCGACTTTGCTTAATAATTATTCTTCTCGACTAATGATAACGGTTGTTTAACTGCGATGTTTAATAGTTTACAAGATTTACCACTCTTCCAGGTAAGAAAAAGCAAATTCTGCATGAGGAGGATAATATTTTCCTGAACAGGTGTGCAATAGGGTCCGAAAATTATGGTGGTTAAATAGCTCATGCCACAGCTCTGTTACCTCATGCCTGACTGACGTTACCATTCTTATTAACTCAGTAGTTGCTTAGCCTAGCCTAGTAATTGGTTTTCTCTGGTTAATTTAGTTTGATCTCAAGTGAATAAATGACAATGGTCAGTGTTGCACCTGAATACACAATTACAGATTTCCTTAAAAATGTATCTGGATGTTTCTAAATGTTTAATATGAATGCAATACACAGCAATACTTCAACTCAAACTGTTATTTACAAAGACTATTTCTTCAATAAGCATCTCATAATCTTGAAAAGCATACAGATGAGTGTGAAGGTTGTCACGTAAAAGTTACCAGTTTTAAACATCCCTTAAAACTGAAGAAGTTTGGTTCTTGAGTACTGACTTGGAGTACCATAAAAATTAAAAACATTTGTGTGAGTCAAGTGTGCGGAAATCTGATGCACGATACATATACAAAGTGGATTAAATAATAATATTATGATGTATATTGGTTTGGAAAACTCCACACAATGCACACTGTGATTTTTAATTTGCAATATAGTATTCATCACAATGCATCAAATCTTTGGAGTCTGCATCGATTGCAAATGTCTTGGTGACCAAGCTTTGTGGAGATTTCCAGATGTTATACAGGTACATAATTTTTAGAAGGTCAAACTCATACACTAGTGTACTTTTGTACCTCTCTTAAGTCATATCAAACGATTTTAAGGAGCAGAACATATCTGCACAGGAACATATTTTTGTGAACATTATTTGGATAATTCCACTTTTTATCTTTTCTCTGATCATAGATAAAATTACAGTCATAACAAAAGGAAAGAAAAATTTAAACTCAATACTTTTTTAATAAAAATTAAATTTCTTTGTATTTTTTTGTTTCATGACGAACAATTTTTTGTTAAATTGTATCAGTACATCATCTCAGTTTCAATGTATTACATAAAATGAATCAGAAATTACTGACTTCATTCAATACATGCACAGAGGGAAAAAAGATTTCAATAACAATGTGCATCGATGAATCATTACACTACTACTGCCTTATACTAATACAGTTATTGCCTTAAGGAGTATGTATACTGGCAATATGAAAGTAAAATGTATTAAGTAGAATGGAAGACTAACCTGTGAACTGTAATGAATTCGTCATTCAGGGAAACAATGTATGGATGAACATAGCTGACCCCCAGCAAGTTGTCAGACCACTGCATGGGAGGCCGCTGGGATATCCCTTCAGATGTCACAAACATCCCCAGGGCATTTGGTCCTGAGAGCAGAAACTCTTCCTGTAGAATATACAAGAAATGCTAGTGCTACAGGGCAGCTAAAGTTTGAGCAGCTAGATATAGCAGATAAATATCAATCTTGAGCTTAAATTTAAGGGAAAACTAATTTTTTTGTTATTCTTCCACCTTTAAAAAAGAAGCTGACCAAAACCTGGATGTTTAGCCAACCCCAAGCTTCGATAATGAGCATATGTATTTTGGTAAAAACGACTGAGTAAAAACTTGAATATGATCAATCTAAGGTGTTGACAGACATGTACATCAACATGGGCACGATAGTGATAGTTACATCTAGCTTTGCCAAGGCAGGCTTGACAAAAATTAATTATCCCACATTTTAAAAAAAGGTCTGGCATAGAGTGTCAAGCAAAAGGCCCTGTTATTCTGCAAAAATAGCTTACTACCAATACCAGGATCCTGATTGTTTATACATTGCTGTAAATTTGTAACTCACCACAAGATACACAAATTATTACAAATTCTACCTTGAAACAGTAACTCAAAATTTACATTTTAAACCTCTGCAAAATATAAATACAGTAAATCTGACTAAGTCTGTTATCTATCAGCAAAACATAAATTAGGTTAATTTGATTAATTCTGTTATCTAAATTTCAGAACATAAACACAGTAAATTTGATTAATTCTGTTATCTAAATTGCAATACATAAATATATCAATTTAATTCTGTTGGGATTCAAATGAAATGTGGAAGTGATTTCACTTTACATCTTTGCCTCTTGCGTTTAATTTTAGATGAAATAATTTTAGAATCAATACTGAAGAATACTGTATGGGTGTTTATATTGTGATCAGCAAGTTTCTAATAAAATAGTGTTAGTTCTTAACTTATTTCATACAAAAGTTAAAAGACTTCTTTAAAACAATCAAGATCCTTTTTTGCTGGTAACAATCATAGGACTAATGATGCAACCCAAAACAATAAAAGTTTTTGGAATTAATAAACCTTCGGACATTTTGGATAGTTGATATTTCATATTGCAAGGCCTGCTTGTTTTAAATTCATTTTTAAAAGAGATTTTTTTCTCAATTAGTATAATGACTGCTGGAGATAAACAATTAATTTCGCTTTACTTAGTTACTTACATTGTTTGCTTTATTTTATTTTAATAATTACTTTTAAAAAACGATAAATCTTACACACTGACAATAAAACTTTCTCTATGCTATGTCCAATAATCCTCTAGCTACAAGATTATGAAAGGGAGATAATTCTAACAAGTTCTGCTCATAAAACTTTTTATTAAAGGCCAAATGTGAAAGATAGACTTGTCAAATTATACACTGATAGATTTTCATGATGTAAATAATCAAAATCAAAAGTAAATCATAACTGCAATTAAATTTTGCCAAGATCTTGAATCTTAGCACAACTAATTTACAGCTAATGATCTGTGGACTAATGTATAAAAGATTGTAAATTTAACATTTAAAAGAAGTAGTGCAATGGCTTGGTTAGGTGTTTATCTATACAGCAACACAAGGTTATTTACTGCTGAAACAATTAGAACAGCACATATGGCCTGGATTACTTATACATATTTTTTAAAACATCAAATTGCTTATGTCAATGTCCAGGTGTGTCTTCAGACTATCCACCTTGCTTATCCGTTTGACCACAGGCTTTGTGCTTTCACTGTCATATGGGAACAGGTCCTGGAGCTGCCCAGTCTCAAAGTTGACCATACAGTATTGGCTAGCCAAAGCAGCACATATAAAATGTCCATCAATGCCCTGAAAGAGAATAATTAGACTGAAGCAAAGGACAGGTTGTTTATATGTCAAAATGACCTTCAAGGTCCTACCGGAAAAAAGCTGACTTTGTAGCAAAGGTCAAGTTGTGATTATGTGATGAAGGTAACTTCAGCAAGTATTTAACTCTAGCTAACATATGCGACATGCATAGCTCAACTGATATTTATCTGCAGACCAAAGGATTTTTATGCATGTAAAGTCAAGAATAAAGTTTAGTCAACAGTCACAGATAAATGAAAACGTGGTGTTTTCCACCTATATATTAGCAACTTCCTGTATGGTTTCTTCCTATGTTGCTCATTCAAGATTTGTTGTTAGGTTGCCATCTCCCACTACAACATACCAAATACAGTACCATACATGGTATTTAGGTTACACTCTCCCTAAAGACATATTACACTGAGAAACATAGTATTTAGGTTGCCCTTGCCCTACAAGACATATCACACTGAGTATCATATATTTAGGTTGATCTCTCCACATGAGACACATCAGATACAGTATCATATACAGTATTTAGATTGTCATCTTCCTACAAGACATCACATACAGTATCATACATGGCATTTAGGTTGTCATTTCCCTACAGGACATATCAAATACAGTATCATACATGGCATTTAGGTTGTCATCTCCCTACAGGACATATCAAATACAGTATCATACATGGCATTTAGGTTGTCATCTCCCTACAGGACATATCAAATACACTATCATACATGGCGTTTAGGTTGCAGTCTCCCTACAGGACATATAAAATACAGTATCAAACATGGCATTTAGGTTGCCAACTCTATGCAAAACATATCCATCACTGAGCATCATTCATCATATTTATGTTGCTCTCCTCCTGCAAGACATATCCAACACAAATTATCATACATGGTTATTTAGACTGCCCTCTCCAAACAAGACATATCATATAGAGTATCATACATTGTATTTAGGTTATCACCTCCCTGCAAAACATATCCATCACTGAGCATCATTCATCATATTTACACTGTTCTCTTTCTGCAAAACATATCCAGTACAAATTATCAAACATGGTATTTAAGTTGTCTTCTCCCTACAAGATGAATGACATACAAAGCATTATACGTGGTATTTAAGTTGCCCTCTCCCTACAAGACATATTCAGCACAAATTATCATACATGGTATTTAAGTTGCCCTCTCCCAACAAGATGCATCCCATACAAAGTATCATACGTGGTAAATGAATAAGTGTACATATGACTAATTTGTTGTATATTATGGTAACATGTGTGAAAAGATAAAAATCTAAAAAAACATAAGTAGGCAAACAAAGTGAAAAAAGATAAGTAATAAGGACTCTTATAAAGACAAGAACTCTGATAAAGACATGACTCCCTTGTGGGAGCTTATGCTCTACTGGCCAAAAAGAATTTCCAGGAATTAATGATAAGAAAACATCTTTATATAAACATGATTTTCAAATTTGCCTATATGGCAGACATATTGAATGTAAAATCAGTACCATTTAAATCTAAGACCAAGCAGACATTATAAGTCTCTTGGTGAAAATCAGTACCATTTAAATCTAGGACCAAGACGACATCATTATAAGTCTTTTGGTGAAAACCACATTTGCTTATAACCATCCATTTTGGAGCAGCTATAACAAGAATTTCAAAATGACTGCCTTTATGGCCATATTGGATGTCAAATCAACACCATTTTCATGTAGCACCACCAACACATCATAATAAGTCTCTTTGTGAAAACCCCATACTTATTTGGCCATCTATCTTGAAGAGGTAGCCACAAAAAATTCTCAAAATGGCCATCATGGTGGCCATATTGGAGATCATATTAGCACAATTTTAATTTAGAACCAACACAATTTCATAAGAAGCCTTCTGGTAATAAAAACATGTCAATATGATTCTTTTGAGGAGTATCAATAATATATATGATTTTCAAGATAGCAGCCATGATGGCAGTATAGGAAGTCAGATTAGCACCAGTTTCGGTTACGTCCAACTAGTTATCATAAGAAGTCTTTTCTGTCAAAATTCATGTCATTGTGACCATTCATCTAGGAGAAGTAGCAATAACAAGATTTCCAAAATATGGCCACTCTGAAGACATCTTCCAGTGAAAACAACATGTTGATATGACATTTTGTTCAGGAGAAGTAGCAAGAAGATTTTCAAGATAGTAGCCTCAGCCGCCATACTTCATCCAAAATTTTAATTTAGTAAGTCTTTTGTGAACACCCCATGTTGATGCAACTACCCATCCTGGAGGAGTAGTAATAAGAAGATTTACAAGATGGCTGCCATGGCTGCAATAATGATGACAAGTCAGCATCATTTTCATTTAGGACCAAGTGGACACCTTAAGACTGTCTGCATGGGTTCAAGTCTCGGATCTGGCTAATGTGGGTATGTGAGAAAGCGTGTCCGTAGCTTCTCGTGGGTCGGTGGTTCTTTCCGAGGTTTTCCCGGGTTCTTCCTCTACCAATAATACTGGCCACCATGTATAGCCTATTGTGTGCTGAAAAATGGCGTTAAACCCTACAACAACAACAACATCAACAACACCTTAAGAAGTCATTCTGTGAGAACCCCATGTTGATATAGCAATTCGTTCAGGAAGAGTTGCAATAACAAGAGTTTGCCACTGTGTTAGCTGTATTGAAGGTCTACATGTTTTAAATGACCAATCAAACACTGTTTTGAATCTTATTATGCAAGTAACATCATTAAAGGGTATAACATTAATCAGTGTTTTATCCTAATCACTTGCAAATGTGATAAAGGACAGCAAGGGAACCAAGTGCAAGGTATACCCAGTGCATGAAAACTCAGTTTCATAGAGTTCATCATGGAAAAACAAGACCCCTAATTATAACCTAATGAGCTTCAAACTCCCAATTAGGCATGCAAAAGTTTGTGCAAGGATGAACATAATTTTCAGTTACTTGCAACAAAAGTTAAACAATTTACTCGCAGAACAACAGAAAGTCTAATTCTGAAGTTATTGTTTCTTGAAAAAGCTGTCTAGTTGTTTTGAAAATAGAAATATAATTGTGTTCTGAATCAACAATAACACCTGAATGCATCCACATTCATACGCAAGGGCATGTACTGTAATACACAAACTTTAATCTACTTCACATGTGTTGTGTTTTGAAACTTACTGGAGTAATATTTTTAACACTCTTTCAATGATTGGTTATCTTGAAGAAAATGTAATTTATAAAGAAAAGTGAACAAGTTCATCAGAAATATTCTATTTATTCACCATTATGTACAATGTTTAACAAAATATAAGTAGAACCCTCGCTAAATAGTCCCAAGTAAATTTAGACATAACAGAAAAAGAAACATACAAAAATAAAAGCAAACAAGGGCAAATTTTTAAATATGAAGTCAAATTTATTTTGAAACAAACCTAGCTCTTTTAAAATGTCAAAGACTTTCTCAGTGTGCAAATCACTATCAGAAGCATCCCAGGGTATATCTTGTCTCCATTAGTTGCCTCTCATGGCACTGAGGAGTAAGGCCTATTCTACAGGGTTCACAGTAACATAAGGCCTATTCTGCAGGGTTCACAGAAATATTCAGATGACCCCTGCAATAGGCCACATGATAGACACTACCAAGTCTACAATCAGTGGATATTCAAGACAAACACATATCAACCTTGATGATCCCATGAATTAAGAACTGGATGAAGTAGGCTTTGTCCTTCTTGATACAGTCTCTGCGATGAATCAAATGTAAAACACGGGGGTACCAGGAAAGGGGCAGCATGGACATGGCTTTCTGAAAGATGGTTGCCAGGAACAGAAACTGAATGAAAGCCAGATGTCCTCATTCTATATCATGTCTTGGCTCACTGGGCTGATATGAGGTTTGTTTTCTGACCTATGTCTATGTGGTAGTGGGATAAGAATTGGATAAATAGATGTTACAATCTGAAGAACCCCTTGTCACTGCCTTTAAGCAGTGCATAAGTGGGCAGGAATGCATTTCTTTCCATGAATTAGGGGTTAATGAACACTACAATGGCATTTGAGGGTAAATGTTCAAATGTCTTACTGACCACACGAGACATAAATGTGACTGAATCCTGAAAATGTCTGTGAGCTGGTTTCATAATTATAAGATATATGCTATTTTCAGGTGGTTAAAAATTAGCTACTGAGACCAAACTGAGCATGGAACTAATTGCTACAACAATGAAAACCAGTTGTTGCATGCTGAAAATTTGTGTCCGGTCTATGTACAAATGGGATTGTTTCAATAGCTGGGATGTAAGTGTAAAAAGATCACATGCATGTCTTGTAAAAAGCTAGGTAAAAGTTTGGTGGCAGTAATCATTCCCAAAAGAAAGGCCTGTTGAAGCTTGGGCCTTGAATCTGTCTTTCAAAGCAGTGCAAGATATCAGCAACTCAACCAGAATGAAGATGTTCCGAACAAGGTTGAGTTTCAACAGAAAAAGGAGTTCTTTAAGAACCAATTGATGGAACTCATAGAAGTAAAGGCTGAATACAGCTTCAATTGATGCCCAGTAAGTTGGGTCTTCCTTGGTGGAAGATGATGGTGTTTGTGAGTGTTTATCTTTGATGGTAGCAACAAATAAACTGACAAAACAAGATGTCAGAGATAGTAAACAAACTCAATAGTAAACAAACTCAAAGTCCATCCATGCTTGATCAGAGAGATCCCCAGGTGTTAATTGTGCCAATCCATGCTGCTTCATTGATTGGGTCCAGTACTGGACAATTTTTCACCAAATCAGGTGCCATATTGATGGACATCTATGACAGAACCAGGGCTGGCCCTAGTGTAACTGGATACAAGAAGCTGTCTGTGTTTTAGGATTGAGACTGGGTTTACTAGGAACACAGATCACTGTATCCAATGATGGTATAGGTCAAGTGACCTGGAGCCAGCTGACTGCTAGTACCTAAGGCTAGTATTTGGCTATTGAAGGAATGATCACAAATGCAGTACCAGGGTCAGTATGAGGTGGTGGCATCTCCAGGATTGTTTCAAGTGGGCTGTCATACTATGCTGATACTGGGACTGAGTCAAAGCTCATGACAATAATTTAATTAATTGGGTATTTTTCTCCCTGGTTTGGATATAACTATATCTTTTTAAATCTAGTTGATTATTTAATCGACTACTTTAGAAATATGTCCTTTTAAATCTTGTGGGGTATTTTGTGAACACTGAAAAACATAACATTTTCAATCCCAGACTGAGACTTGATCATGATGACATTAATCATACCTTTTTTCAATGCATTAAACAGATAAGTGACCCAGTCTAATTCACTGTGTATTTGATTATATACAACAGCTCACTTGAGTGTGTTCTAACAGCTATCAAGCAATAACATTTTCAAATGTACATCACATCCAGAACTTGACCCAATAGCATAGTTTATGCCCACATAGTGAAATTTTAACATATCATATATCAGTATAGCCTTGATTCTCTAAATACCGGGGAAAACAATCTTGCACTGGTTTGAGATTATTTTACATATTGTTTTTAATTTTTTTCTGGCTTCAGTTAAGCACTACTCTTCATGTACTTGCATGAATTACATGTCATTGTGTAAAAAATGATTTTGAGAGAAAAAGAGCTTGTTCATGACTTACAATTCGAATAGCCTGTTCAGGTATGGACACATCTTTTACATGTATAATTCTATCCTCTGTGATGGTGTACAGCTGAATCTGCTTCTTCTTAAGTGCCACACAAACTTCCACACTGAATGGATTTCCTCGGACAGGATTGTCGTTCAAGCAGAAATAAGTCACACCCTTCACCTTGGCTCCACTCATTACAGGCTAAAGGGAATAGAGTCAACATAATTTAATGTTCATTGATAAAACCATATTTTTTTTATTCATAAAATTCATGACTTTGAAACACATGCAATTCATAGATAGTTAAGTACTTTTGGTTTGGTTGAAAAAGACAATCATCTGATTCCATGTTTGTAAGAGTAGTCAGGCTTAATCATTGTGCTGCATTTACAATTAACACATTGCAGACAAGTACAGTGGCCCCTCATTATAAATCCCCTCAGTATAATGCAGCTTTGGTTATGAAGCTCATTTAATTAGCTTAATTTTATTTTATTACTGTGCGACAATTTAATTCACTTATGCAAGTTCTTGGCCAATAAGAACCAATTATAACCAGATTTCAAACTCATCAAATACTCTATGTGTTTTTATCCTCCATCAACATACAGCTTTCACAGAACATCCCTCAGTACAAGGTTCCCTCACTTATGAGTCATTTTTATGGCTCCCATCAACACTTGTTATGAAGAGGAAGTATTGCATTTTATAGACGGCAGAGTAGTTGAATGGTGGCAAGGTTAATTTCCTATGGTTTTAAATTTGTGATTTACTTTCCCAAGAAAAAATATAAAAAACTGAGAGCCCATAAATGATTCACTGTTTACTGATCGCCCATAAATGATACACTGTTTACTGCAGGGGTGTCAAACTCAATCGCTCAGCGGGCCAAAACTCAAATCACACGTAAGGTTGCGGGCCGAACAGGATAAACATTCAATAAGCGGAAAATTAAACCTTTTTTAAGCATTAATATAAATTAAAACAGAAAAAAGTTTTAATAATAAAAAATCATTGGCATACCCATTTTCGCTCTTATGCCAATTTGTCAGAGCTGGATGTTTGGCAAGGCTGCTAATTAGGAAATTTGATTTGCACTTTATATCGCAGGGCCATTAAAAAATATTTTTGCCTAAAATTCTCTCTCGGGCCAGATATAATTGTACGCCAGACCTGATGTGGCCCGCAGGCCTTGAGTTTGACACATGTGGTTTACTGATAGCCCATAAATGATTCACTGTTTACTGATAGCCCATAAATGATACACTGTTTACTGATAGCCCATAAGTGCTACATTGTTTACTGTTAGCCCATAAATGATGCACTGTTTACAAATAGCCCATAAATGATGCACTGTTTACTGATAGCCCATAAATGCTACACTGTTTACTGATAACCCATATACGATATATTGTTTACTGATAGCCCATAAATGATACACTGTTTACTGATAGCCCATAAATGATACACTGTTTACTGATAGCCCATAAATGCTACTGTTTACTGATAGCCCATAAATGATGCACTGTTTACTGATAGCCCATAAATGATACACTGTTTACTGATAGCCCATATACGATATATTGTTTACTGATAGCCCATAAATGATACACTGTTTACTGATAGCCCATAAATGCTACTGTTTACTGATAGCCCATAAATGATGCACTGTTTACTGATAGCGCATAAATGATACACTGTTTACTGATAGCCCATAAATGATACAATGTTTACTGATAGCCCATAGATGATGCACTGTTTACTGATAGCCCATAGATGATACACTGTTTACTGATAGCCCATAAATGATACATTGTTTACTGATAGCCCATAAATGATACATTGTTTACTGATAGCCCATAAATGATACACTGTTTACTGATAGCCCATAAATGATACACTGTTTACTGATAGCCCATAAATGCTACTGTTTACTGATAGCCCATAAATGATGCACTGTTTACTGATAGCCCATAAATGATACAGTTTACTAATAGCCCATAAATGATACAATGTTTACTGATAGCCCATAGATGATGCACTGTTTACTGATAGCCCATAGATGATACACTGTTTACTGATAGCCCATAAATGATACATTGTTTACTGATAGCCCATAAATGATACATTGTTTACTGATAGCCCATAAATGATACACTGTTTACTGATAGCCCATAAATGATACATTATTTACTGATAGCCCATAAATGATACACTGTTTACATTATTTGGGGACCCCAGTTATCACTACCATCACATATCTGCATTGGTATGAGTGCTGGCTTGACAATGTATCGTGCTAAAAATGTCATTAAACCTTAAAAATCACTTATCTACATTCTTTATTTATTACATTCTTAGAAAATCTGAATCACAATATCATGCTAGAACATCTTTCTATTTTACATCTTATGCTTCACCAAAATGAAAATAGTGATCATTGACATGAACATCTTTCTGTCTCACACTAGATGCTTTGCCAAAAATAAAATAATGATTACTGACCTGAACATCTTTCAATGTCTCACACAAGATGCCTCGCCAAAAAGAAAATAATGATTACTGAACTGAACATCTTTCTATGTCTCACACAAGATGCTTCGCCAAAAAAGTAATGATTACTGACCTGAACATCTTTGTCTCACACAAGATGCTTCACCAAAAAGAAAATAATGATTATTAAACTGAACATCTTTCTATGTCTCACACAAGATGCTTCGCCAAAAAGAAAATAATGATTACTGACCTGAACATCTTTCTATATCTCACAAAACATGCTTCCCCAAAAGAAAAATAATGATTACTGACCTGAACAACTTTCTGTCTCACACAACATGCTTTGCCAACAAGAAAATAATGATTACTGACCTGAACATCTTTCTGTCTCACACAACATGCTTCGCCCAAAAGAAAATAATGAACAACGATTACTGACAAGATCTCCTTTCTATGTCTCACACAAGAAGCTTCACCAAAAATAGAATAATGATTAGTGACTTGAACATCTTTCTGTCTCACATAACATGCTTCGCCAAAAAGAAAATAATGATCATTGACCTGAACATCTTTCTATGTCTCACACAACATGCTTTGCCAACAAGAAAATGATGATTACTGACCTGAACATCTTTGTCTCACATAACATGCTTCGCTCAAAAGAAAATAATGAATAATGATTACTGACAAGATCTCCTTTCTGTCTCACACAAGAAGCTTCACCAAAAATAGAATAATGATTATTGACCTGAACATCTTTCTGTCTCACATAACATGCTTTGCCAAAAAGAAAATAATGATCATTGACCTGAACATCTTTCTATGTCTCACACAAGATGCTTCGCCAAAAAGAAAATAATGATTATTGACCTGAACATCTTTCTATATCTCACACAACATGCTTCCCCAAAAGAAAAATAATGATTACTGACCTGAACATCTTTCTATGTCTCACACAACATGCTTTGCCAACAAGAAAATAATGATTACTGACCTGAACATCTTTCTGTCTCACATAATATGCTTCGCCCAAAAGAAAATAATGAATAATGATTACTGACAAGATCTCCTTTCTATGTCTCACACAAGAAGCTTCACCAAAAACAGAATAATGATTACTGACTTGAACATCTTTCTGTCTCACATAACATGCTTCACCAAAAAGAAAATAATGATCATTGACCTGAACATCTTTCTATGTCTCACACAAGATGCTTCGCCAAAAAGAAAATAATGATCATTGACCTGAACATCTTTCTATGTCTCAAACAACATGCTTCGCCAAAAAGAAAATAATGATTACTGACCAGAACATCTTTCTATGTCTCACACAATATGCTTTGCCAAAATGAAAATAATGATTATTGACCTAAACAGCAATTGACTACAAGTAGGTGAGTAATGACAAACCATTTTCTAAAGATGCTTCATACTTCAAATCTGGTTTAAATAGGTTTAGGAATGAAATGACAGTTACAATCAGGATGAAGTGATGGGTACACAGACACATGAATTACTATACCTTTATATTGTCTATATTCAGGTTTAGAAACAAGCATTAACAGAACCCAATGTTTCCAAAAATTGGAGTTCTGTTTTAACTGGGTAGTTATTGAAGTCCACAAGATGCAAAGCCCTACAAAATTTGAGGTTCAAAATCAGTTTTTGAGAATCCATGATGCTGTGGACATTAATATTGAGTCAGTCCATAAATAAAAATGACAAGAGTGTAACAATGAAGTTGTTGCTACCTCCAAATCCAGCATGTTGAGCATGGTCAGTGTATGGTCACACAAAACCAGGATTCTGTTTAGAGCAGAGGCTGCCCTCAGCTGATCTATTGGCTTCTTCTGAAAAAAGAAAAACAGCCATTTCTGTGTACAGGCACTTCAAAAAAAACGTATTAGACTTTCTGTGTACAAAATGCTACAGACACTTCAAAAAATGTATTACACTTTCTGTGTATAAAATGCTACAGACACTTCAAAAAATGTATTACACTTTCTGTGTATAAAATGCTACAGACCCTTCAAAAAATGTATTACACTTTCTGTGTATAAAATGCTGATATAATTTCAAATTGTATTTTCTATGTATGAAATGTTGCTAACAATTCAAATTTTTTTACACTTTCTGTGTAATCAATGCTGCAAACATTTCAAAATTTATTACAATGTAAACAATCTAGACAAACAACATTTTCGACTCCAATAAGAACTAAAACACTACTGACAGTGCAGCAAAAATGTTTTAAGGGACTAGTCAAACTTGTTATAAAAGTCATTGCTATACAGCAATCAAAACATCCTTTGCCTGTTCCATCACATGTAAGTTGATCACCTTGGATATCAATAGTAGCCATTTTGAACTGCCCACAAAGCTTACATTTGTTTTTGCAATTAGTCGATGACATGTAATCACTAACAGCAATATAAGCAATTGTTTGAAGCTATTACAACTTAATGATCTGTTCAACAGTTTCACTGAAATGTTGCAGGAAAAACACTGAAATTAAAGTGAAGGTATTACACCAATGGTTGAAACATCAAATGTTACTATATATACTTGTTTATAAGACAAGTCCAATTCCAAATTGTACAACCCAGATCTGCTGTCACATTATGAGCCAGTAGATCTGGGTCTGTGCAGTTTATTAGGAGTAATCAGTAGAACAAACAACATATACCCTGATCTGCATGTGCATTATGCTATGGCAGATCAGGATCTTTGTTGTTTGCAGTTTGATTCAACTTATAAGCAAGTATACACAGTACTCTGAATGCCTTTCATTGTATGAGGACATATTCTTTACACATCCAGCCCAATAATCATCTGTCCAAAGACTAACTGTTTGGAACGTATCACTGCTATTACCCTCCAGTCTCTTTCAAAGAATCAAAGTTCAGGGTTATTTTACTTGCATGGGAAAGAGATAATTATGTTCTGATTGCTCTTTGTAGCAGCCAACTGTATATAAAAGTCAGGTAAAATAAGTCATTTTATGGTCACCTTTAAGATAACTTGGTGTACATTACCTTTATGGTCACCTTTAAGATAACCTGGTGTACATTACCCTTATGGTCACCTTTAACATAAATTGGTGTACATTACCTTTATGGTCACCTTTAAGATAACCTGGTGTACATTACCCTTATGGTCACCTTTAACATAAATTGGTGTACATTACCTTTATAGTCACCTTTAACATAACTTTGTCTTGATAGTTACCTTTAACATAACTTGGGAGAACATTTACCTTTATGGTCACCTTTAACATTATGCACATTTTCCTTTCATTCTCACTTAGCATAACTTAGTGGTGAACATTTACCATAATGATCACCTAAAGTGTTATGCTAGAGAAATTTATCAGGCTACTGGTACGGTAGAACCTGTTTTGAAAGACAACCATTTCTGCTAAAAAAAATCATGGTCTCTCAAGACAGGTCATAATATTCATACATATGTAATAAATAAATCTGTGTAACATGAATCGGTCTGTCAAGACAGATTTTAATGTGACTAGTATCAACATGAGGTTAGAAAAATTATGAGAAGTTGATGAGACTAACGATATTACCATAGTGTGCAATGCCATTCATTGGCTATTGATATTACCATAATGTGTTATGCCAGAGATGTTTATGAGGCTACTGATATTACCATGTGTTATGCCAGACATGTTTATGAGGCTACTTATGTTACCATAATGTGAATTGCCAGAGATGTTTATGAGGCTACTGGTGTTACCAAAATGTGTTATGCCAGAGATGTTTATGAGGCTACTGGTGTTACCATAAAGAGGGCAGCCATTGTATTGAGAGTGCCACGGAGACGGAAACTGCAGTGGTATGGGCATGCCTCACGATCATCAGGACTTGCCAAGACAATCATACAAGGCCACAGGAAGAAGAAAGAGAGGCAGGCAAAGAAAGAGGTGGGAAGATAACATTCGAGAGTGGACAGGCTTGACATTGAGCGATTCACTGAGAAAGACAGAAAATCGAGAGGAATGGAGGAAGCTGGTCTTGTGCGATGCCCCAACGGTCTTCCAGACTACAGGACTGATGATGATGACAAAGACTACCATATTTACCATATATGTTGGGACACTGTATTTGTTGGGACACCATAAATTTATTTTTAAAGTAATTTTTTATGTACTGTATGTTCTAGGACACATAAATTTTTTGAAGTATAAAATGTATGACACCTTTTAAATCATTCGAAAATTACATGTCAGAAAAAGTACTCCTACAGAAATTATATTTAAAAAGAATAGAACACTGTACTTGAGATAAAACTCTTAAATCCACTGCAGCATCATCCCACAAACCCAACCCTTCTCCTGCACACTTATGATCCATTCTTTCAGTGCAGGAATACATGACATGAAAATAATTGGAGACAGCGAATCTCCTGAAGCGGAAACTGCAAGGATTAAAGTCGGTTTTTATCTTAAATCTGCACCAGTCGTGCTAATTCTCACACTTTTAACCCCCATTTTATTGACAGTAAATCCAGGAAAGAGATCAAAATACATTTGCATTTCACCTATGTTAATGATCATATTGTCTGCGAATTCATCATCTTCTTCTTCTGGCCGTCACGAATTCATCTAATGTTTTTATTTTCTCCAAATCTTCTGGGTGATGCTGGGTCATTGATGTCCTTGCACGAAGCACTATATTGTGGACTTCAAAAGTTCTTCCACTGTTTCCTTTTATTTTCCAAATTCCCATCAATATCAGTGAAAAGGTACCAAAGTTGGCTTTCCTGTGTCGACTGACTTCATATATAAATTTTGTTTTTAAAAATTGCCAACTTACAAGAATCCAATGTAGGCTTCCAAGGTCGGCTTGCTTTGTAATAAAATAACCTTTGTATTTGATATCCTGTCAGTAAGTTCAAACAATGTGTTTATTGGTAGCTGTTATTTTGTTTTTCAACACCTTTGCTTCTATTTGCTTGGCATCTGTAGTCATAATTAATACAAACGGGTATTGATGCCTGCAGGGTAAATTGAATAATAATTTTTGTAACCCATGCCAGCGAAAGATTGTCATTTGTACTCAAATGAAGGTATTTTCAATAAATGATTTTAATATGCGAGATACTGTCATATAGTTAACCAGGATATAATACAATCTTGGTTATATGGCATCTAACACCATGTCATCCATGAATGGCAGACGCCTTCAAGCATTCAACTGATAATTCCCTCTCATGTTTGCGATTTTTGTTGGATCAAATTTTCAGTCAGAAAATGTATTCTAATCTTTGAGTACAACCAAACATGATTGTTTCTCTTTGTTCACATCAATGAACACAGAGAAACAAATCCTGTTTGGTTGTACTCAAAGGTTTGAATATGTTATC
This sequence comes from Sinohyriopsis cumingii, assembly GCA_028554795.2. Lineage (NCBI taxonomy): Eukaryota > Metazoa > Mollusca > Bivalvia > Unionida > Unionidae > Sinohyriopsis > Sinohyriopsis cumingii. Next base: position 63,193,639 of record CM068836.1, read on the forward strand.
CGATTGAAAACTGGATCTAACAAAATCGCAAACAAGAGGGAAATAATCAACTGATTGCTTTAACTTACTGACAGGGTATCAAAGACAAAGGTTGTTTTAATTACAAAGCAAGCCAACCTCAGAAGCCAACCTTGGATTCTTTTAAGCTGACTTTTTTTTAAAGGATATCAATATAAAGGTTATTTTATTACAAAACAAGCCAGCCTTGGAAGTCAACTTTGGATTCTTTTAAGTTGCCACTTTTGGGGGCTTTATTTTAAAAATACAAAGTTGTCTCATATATGGAAGCTAGCTCTGGTTCCTTTTCATTGGTATTCATGGAAATTTTGAAACTAAATTGAAGCAATGAAACAATATTTAAAGTGACACAATACAGTGCTTCGTGCAAAGTCACCAATGACCCCGCATCGCCCAGAAGATTTGGAAAAATTAAAATCATTCAATAAATTCATGAAGGCCAGAAGAGAAGAAGATGATCATTAACATGGATGAAATTCCAGTGTACTTTGATCTCATTCCTGGATGGACTGTTGATAAGATGGGGTCAAAAGTGTGAGAATTGGCATGACTGGTGCAGATTTAAAAAATCTGACTTTAGTCCTTGCTGTTTCAGCTTCAGGAGATACCTATGATAAATTTTCACGGCATGAAAAAAATCCAAAACATATTCATGCACTGAAAGAATGGATCATACATGTGCAGGAGAAGGGTTGACAAGATGATGCTTCAGTGGATTAAAGAGTTTTATCTCAAGCACAGAGTTTTATATTTTTTAAAATAAAATTTCAGTTGGAGTGCATTTTCCAACATTAAGTTTTGAATGACTTAAAAGGTGTCACACAACTTATGACTAAAAAAGACATGTCCCAGAATATACAGTGCATACAAAAATTACTTTAAAAATTAATTTATTGTTACCCAACAAATAGTGTCCCAACATACATGGTAAATACAGTATGTGAAAAAAGTTTCGACATAAGTTCTGGGACAGGAAAAAGTTTATTTATTTTATCATGTCCCAATATATACGTTAAATATGTTATTTGTGTTAGCTACATATTATTTTTCAAAACACTGGAGTAACAGGTAAATATTTAAAGACTGAAAAATATTAATCCCATCACAGTCTTCTACCTTAATTATTATAACCCTCTAGGTCACAATACTAAGAAATAATCAAAATTAAAACCCTTTAGTAATGTCCAAGAATACCTGTTATATGGTAGCATTCTGGTGTAATGACAAGCCTAGTCCCAAAATAGGTACACCATCAGACATTTTTTCTTATGTCACATAAGAAAAGTCAAGTACATACATACATATAGGTTTGAAAATATGGCCTTAGAGTCAGGACAAAGAGAGATTGTAGTTTTCACTAACAAGGGGAAGCAATCTTCACTGACCAGTGCTAAGTATTTATGTCCCTGCTTTTCATTGTGAAATGCCATACGACCAGCCTGGGTAGGTCTCTCCTCGAGGATATAGTGGACAACAAAACTGAAAGAGAAAAGAAATATTAAAAGAAGCATTATACTGAATGCATCAATTTAATTTTTCTAATAAGTCAAATTAACAGACATCAAATTCATCATCAGTAAAACCAAGTGTCATTAATTTACCTCTTCTAATTTGTCAAATTAACAGACATCAAATTCATCACTAGTAAAACCAAGAATCATCATGAGACAACATACACCAATCCCCATCCAATACTAAATTAGTTGTTGTGGGCTTAATGTTATTTTCAGCATACAATAGGCTATACATGGCAGCCAGTATAACTGATGGAGGAAGAACCTGGGAAACCCAGTAATAACCACAGACCCATGAGAAGATACTGGCAAGCTTTCTCACACACCCACTTTGTCTGTGCCAGAGACTCAAACCCGTATGGACATAGGTGAGATTGCAGTAATCAATAAAGGTGAGCAGTTTAGACCATTTGGCCATTAGTGGTCTCTAAATAAGGAACTCTCATTTTATAAACTACTTATAAATGGTTTAGTTGAACTTGCTGCCCATAACTATTTACAAAATTGGATTATTATTGACTGTTACTGACCCAGGAAGTACCCATTACAATTAAATAATATATTTCTACATCTCTACTTAATAGGACTTTTCCGAAAGATATTTCTCCTAATTCTTTTCTTAAAGTATTAACCATTTTAACATAAAAATGTCAAACTGCAAGGAAAAAGCCAAAGCTGATGAGAACTCATCCAAGGTTTTCATGATATAAATCCACTAACAGAGTTTGATAGAAACTGGAAAAGAAATATAGTCCTTAGATCAGGAGAGGAAACAAGCATTACCAATCAGACACAATGTATCTCATTACTAGGCAATAATTTCACTTATTAAAGAACCTGTCCATTAAAATGATAATATAAGCGTTTAAGGTCGAGCAAAAACTCCAACTGGAATTCAGTCTCTATAGTGGTAACAAGCTCAGTCAGTTAGATAAAGGTTACCTCATTAACATGTGTAGGTCCTGCTTTGATTCCAACTCATCTAATATCATGATAATATACGACTATTTACCAAGTCTTATCAAATTCTATCAGAAAAAGTGTTGCTAGATTCTTGATAAGCTTGGTCAATCAGACGCATGGTCCTGAAATTGCTCATAATCATACTCAAATGACGATCTTGATCAAGTCTTGTTTAATAAGTTTTTTGTTCAAAATCTTACGAAAAAATACTGTCTACAGAGTGGTCAAAATATCCATATCAGATGCATGACCTCCTCGTAAATATATGCATAAATCTCAATCATAATAAAAATAGTCCAATATCTTGACAATATTGGCCATTCAACCGAGTTTGAATAAACAGGTTATATATACACTCTCAAATGGTAGGAAGCTTAACCAAACTTACGCAAGATCACCTCATCATTGTTCCTAATGAAAAATGTTGTTGCTGTTGTTCTAGGGTTTAACGCCATTTTTCAGCACAAGATAGGCCATATATGGCGGCCAGTATAACTGGTGGAGGAAGAACCCAGGAAAACCCAGGAAAGAACCACCGACCCACGAGAAGCTACTGGCAGGCTTTCCCACGTACCTACGCTGGCCGTGCCTTGGACTCAAACCCACGCAGACAGAGGTGAGATGGCAGTGATCCAGAACGGTAAGCGCTTTAGACCACTTGGCCACTCGGGGCCCCTGTGTATGTGTGACTAAAGTTGAATTTCCAAAGTTGGTTGCTGAATTCTAACCCATGTGATACAGAGAAGGGGGGGGTGCAGATGTATTTAAGGGCAAAGGAACATCTATTAAAAAGATAAAAGAAAACTCATATAAACACAACTTCCAGTACATAAATATTAGCTTTTTAAAAAATCTCAATGAGCAAAAAATTACTAACAAAAATTGTATTTTACTATGAACCAAGCACAGACAGTAATTACTCTCTAATGAAGACTTACCAATCATTTGTTCCAATGTACAAATTCTTTCCACAGACATCAATGCACTCTATCTGTTGACAGGAAACAAAACTAAATTATTCAGCAGCTATTTTAAGAACAACAATTTTAACAAAAAAGACTATGTCTATTTTTTATCATCAGCATTATTTTACAGATATTTTTGAAAATGATGATACTGTAATAAATATGGTATTACTGTTGTCATCATCATCAAGAAACACAAAAACCTTATCATCATTTAAATGAACAATATCATCATCATCATGATGCACAGTCATCAACATCAGGAAGCACATTATCATCATCATCATCAAGAACATTATCGTCATCAAGAAGCACATTATCATCATCATCATCATCAAGAACATTATCATCATCACCAAGAAGCACATTATCATCATCACCAAGAAGCATATTATCATCATCACCAAGAAGCACATTATCATCATCAAGAATATTATCATCATCACAAAGAAGCACATTATTATCATCATCAAGAACATTATCATCATCATCAAGAACATTATCATCATCATCAAGAACATTATCATCATCATCAAGAACAATATCATCATCACTAAGAAGCACTTTATCATCATCAACATCAGGAAGCACATTATCATCATCATCAAGAAGCACATCATCATCATCACCAAGAAGCACATTATTATCATCATCAAGAAGCACATTGTAATGAACATCAGGAAGCACTTTATCATCATCATCACCAAGAAGCACATTATCATCATCAAGAACCACATTATCATCATCATCAAGAAGCACATTATTATCATCATCAAGAACATTATTATCATCATCAAGAAGCACATTTATCATCATCAGGCAAAAAAATGTGCGCTTCCAATCTGTTTTAGCTGCTGACCCTAGCACCTTTTTCCCCTGAAATTGATGTATGCATCTAATCAAGTCAGTTTAGCCCAGTACCTGAAGCACATTGTGCATTATATATGCTAATCATTATAATATATATAATGTATAAAACAAAAAAAAGAAAGCCTATGTACCTAGCCTAATTTTAAAACCAGTGCAATAAGAAGCATTTTTAATGGCTTCAATATCATGAGCATCATCATCGAGAAGCCCAACATCATCATCAAAGAAGCCCAATATCATCATCAAGAAGCCCATTATCATCATCAAAGAAGCTCAATATCATCATCAAGAAACCTAACATTACCATCATAATCATCATCATATATTGTTGGCATCCTTCAGCTGGCCTGTAACCACTGGATCATCAGCAAAGAGTAGGTCATGGATGCAAACTTTGCAGATCTTGGTTTTGACTCAGTTTTACATGATTTTACAGTTTTCCACGTGATCTTGACATCATCATCAAGAAACAATATCATAATCATCATCACCATCATGCATAACCTTTTTACAACATCATCCATAAACTTTTGACAAATTAATCTAATAAAGGTACATTAAATATTCATTGTCAATGTATGACTGTAAAAATAATTTGACCAAGATAAATTTTAGTTAATTTCTTTTGCTGACAATGACTTGGCTCTATGGTTTATGGAGCACATGGTGCCTTCATGACCAAGGAAACAACAGCATCAAGTAATTGACTGTTGCTAAGTGAAGCATAGTTGGCTGTTTGGTTGCAGACAAGTGTCATTCTGCTGATGCCAGCTAATTTTGATAGATGTTCTTCTGACTGTAGGCATTACAGCCTCTACTATCAACTCCTCTGACTGTAGACCTTACAGCCTCTACTATCAACTTGTATGACTATGGGCCTCACAGCCTCTACTATCATTTCCTCTGAATGTAGGCCATATTGGCTTTACTATCATCTCATCTGTAAGCCTTACAGCCTTGACCATCAGCTCCTTTGACTGTAAGCCTAATAGTCTCTACTATCAGCTCTTCTGACTGTAGGCCTTTTATCCTCCAATATCAGCTCTTCTGATCATACTGTTTCTATCAACTTGTCTGACTGTAGGCCTTACAGCCCCTACCATCAACTCATCTGTATGCCTTACAGTCTCTATCAGCTCTTCTTACTGTAGCCCTTACAGCCTCTACTATCAGCTCTTCTTACTGTAGGCAATACAGCCTCTACCATCAACTCCTCTGTATGCCTTACAGTCTCTATCAGCTCTTCTTACTGTAGCCCTTACAGCCTCTACTATCAGCTCTTCTCACTGTAGGCCTGACAGCCTCTATTATCAGTTCTTCTTACTGTAGGCCTTTCAGCCTCTACTATCAGCTCTTCTTACTGTAGGCCTTACAGCCTCTACTATCAACTCCTCTGTATGCCTTACAGCCTCTATCAGCTCTTCTTACCGTAGGCCTTACAGCCTATATCAGCTCTTCTTACTGTAGGCATTACAGCCTCAAATATCAGTTTTTCTGACTGCAGACCTTATAGTCTATACCTTAGGCTCCTCTTGCTGTAAACCATACAGCCTCTACTATAGGCTACCTGAGTGTAGGCCTTATAGCCTCTACTATCAGCTCCTTGGACTGCATGCTTTACACTTTCAACTATCACCTCATCTATCCTGAGGTTTTGCCATGACTAACTTTTAACTGTAGCATCATATTTAATTAGTTGGCTTGTCCAAAATTTATTTACCACAGATTCTGGCAAACTCTTCCATAAGTCACAAGATCTTGATTTTGGTACAAAGCCAAAGTACTTCATATTTAGTTCCGGTAACACTTTATATATTTTATACTGGTGTCCCCTTGTGTAATTTGCATTTCTTTCTGTTTAATAAGTTGGCAGTTTGCATATGGTACATTCCAGTAATGATTTATGAGGAATGCTACTCTATCTTTGTACATTTTCAATTAAATCGATTTGATTCTTGAAAATCAGGCACAATAATGGCACAAAAGTGGCAAGACTGCCAGACATACTTTCTGTAGAAGGTTTGCATTTTTCTTTTTTCACTGTAGGTAGGATTTTTTGTGCATATCAGATTTCCCCACCTAATTAAACTGCTTTATTGGCCTTTTCATTAACAGTAAATCACACATATCACAAGACTATACAAAACAAGGAAAAGGGATTTTCTCCATATGTATACTATATATACACACACCTGTAAGTTGAAACCAACTGCAAACTGCACAGACCCAGATCTGCCATCACATAATGCGCCAACATATCTGGGTCTGTGTAGTTTGTTAGAATTGGTCAGTAGAACAAACAGTGAAAACCCTGATCTGCAGTCACATTATGCTATGGCAGATTAGGATCTTTGCTTCCAGTTTGACTAGACTAATAAACAAGTATATATGGAAATATGGCCATAACTTGCTGAAACAATTTTAGTCTGAGTGAAATAAAGATTGGCCTGTCAATCGCCATCTTCGCTAGCCGAGGTTCCGACATGATAACCCTATCTACACCTTGGCAGACTGCACAGATATACTGGTGCTTTGTCCTAGCAACATCTATTGGATGTCATAAGTTGCCTACCTTAGTATGTAATGCCAACTAACCAATAGCAAGGTACCTGGTACATTGTACATCGGCCAAAAATTACAGAGGCAACTGACCTACAAAGGATACTTTGTAAGTTTAACATCGAAAGTATGACTACATACTAGAGGGAAACCATTATAGGTCTATTTGAGTGAAAGGTATTTGTGCAAACATGGACTGGCACTGGAAAATTGCTTATTTCTCAGTCCACACAAGTTGTGTGCTCCCCTTGTGCAGGAAAAGTGTTCATATTTGAACAACTTTATTTTGATTGGATGCAGTGGCTTGCCACCATGTCCAATGAAATTCACAGACCTGAAGCACAGAAATATCTGCTCAATATGGCAAGGTGTATAAAGGGCTATCACATCAGAACCGTGGCAAGCGAAGATGGTCAATCGCTGATACCACGGTCATTGAGCCAATGATACATCAGCCATATATCTGTCTGCTTTCCTCTCTACACCCTGTTCAGCCTCTCTTGTACATTTCATGAAAGCTTATGACAAACATTATGTCACCAATTCTACAACCAGAGTTATACATTCAATTATTTTTTCAATTCTTTACAAGTAATTTTGTTATTTTTACTCTCATTTTATCACTTTGAACTAAAGAGACAAGGAGTACTTTTAGGCGTTTTTGTACACATACATACTTAAAGCTGTACATCACCAAATACAAGATATACAGCAATGTTAGCAGCAAATTCCCCTTACAGGGCCATCCATTAAAGTTGGAGGGTGAGTTGCGAAAGTAGGCATGGGGCTTTTGGGGACCTCCCCCGAATGGGGATACAGTTTTTTTTTATATTTTATAAAGTAGCTGGGTGTAAAGTAAAAATAGCTTGACAAATAACCAGGTTCACAGCTGATAAAAAAAGGCCCTGCTGTAGCTAATTTTGGATATTTTTATGATATGGCTAATTTGGGGTAACAGAACAGTTGGTGTGGTGGAACCGAACTGGAGAATTTCTTTCTGGTAGAAGTGAGGGTGTGGGAATAGATGGTACTATCTTTCAATTGTCAGACTTGAAAATTATACACTGGTTGGCTTGCACTTGGTTATACAAATAAGGGAAAGGGAGAGAGAGAAAAAAGGAGTAAGCATAGAAGAGGACAAATAATCTATTAAAAGAAAGAATACAAAGAAAAGGTGATTATATATCCTTGATGATGATGTTGTGATTGGATTAATTAATAAACATGGCCCATCAATACTGACAGGAGTAAATACCCCTCCATTTTGTTTATGCAGGAACAATATGTTACCGAGGACCCCTTGACCCAATCAATAGATTGAACATTACTGATAAATGAACAAACCAGTTTACTGAATACAGGATCAACAAGTCAAATGAAGATTGAAAATAATTCTTCAAACTGGGTGGTAGCTGAAGACATCTTAACTCTAACAATTGTCTGGAGCACATATCAATACAAAAAACAAGAAAGTAAACCTTGTGGAACTATGTTAGAAGTAGAAGAAATCATATAATCCCAAGAGCAGCAGTGTTTCCCATGTTCAAAATTATAGCACCACACAAGATTTTAAAGGGACAAAGGAAAATAGTTAATAGTACTTACTGCACTAGTAGCCCTAAAAATGAAAAATCTTCTTTGCAATTAGTTTTCCACCACAACTTTGTAGAATTAGCTTGTTCACCTCAAATCAGCTGCACTATGAAATTTCCATTCTGGATCATGCTTTAATTTAACATTAGTATTCATTTATTATCCGCCAGCCTATATTATACACATTTCCATTATCGTTTCGAATTAAGTTTCTTTTCACATTAATGATTCATTGATTAAATGACAAATTATGCATTTTAACTGACAAAAATGTGATCCCAAACTTAAGGTGCAATATATATATATATATATATATATATATATATATATATATATATATATATATATATATATATAGAGAGAGAGAGAGAGAGAGAGAGAGAGAGACAGACAGACAGACAGACACAGACAGGCAGACAAACATATTATTTCTTTTTCAAATGCACTGGAAATGGAATTCATATATCATCCTTACCAAACCCAATGAAAACTCATTTTATTAAAAAGCCTTAATGCATGGAGGGATTGTGTGTGTGTGTGTGTGTGTGTAATGTAAGAGGACAACTGGTGATAAATTACATTCCTTTGTCCCAATTCTAACAAATATGAACATTATATTTTATTAACTTCATATATAGGGCAACTGTCCATAATGGATAATTTTCCTTTGTATCTTTGGCATTCTTTACACAAAGGTTTAACTAGACACATAGTGCTGATGAAGTAAAGATTTGACCAAGTGATGACTTTATGCATGAGCCACTGCAAGAATATTATGAAGCTGAATCTTACTGTACAAAATGAGAAACGTCTGATACATCTTTGATATTTACATTAACTGAACAATGTCTGTGTGTGTGTGTGTGTGAGAGAGAGAGAGAGAGAGAGAGAGAATATTAATAGTATTTTCCCAAATGTTGGCATATGTTTTAGTTGTGTTTTAGTTTAATTTTGTCAAGCTGTTTCTTTGGTTATTTTTGTGATATGTTCATTCATCTATGTTATTAACTGAACAATGAGAAACATTTTTAAGGTTGATTTTAACTATTGTTACATTTATTTATAGCTAATTTAAAGCTTTTATTTTATTTAATCTTATTTACAAATATTTTTTCTACCAATACTTTATGTTTTGATTTCTATTTCAGTTAAGAATTACAATAAAAATTACTACTATCCCAGTTCTTTGTTTTTCATGTGTTTTTTTAGATATTGCCGTGCAAGTAAAACCTGGATGCACTCCTGCATGTGTGCATCTCTTTGTAACTTTTATTTTTTAAAGTTTGATTGTAACTTATCGTCAACAGTATGTATAAAGTCTTTCATTCAATAGCAGAAAGTAATTCACCATACAAAGTGTAGTCTTCAGTTCTGTAAAGAGTCATGTCCAGAACTGGCAATGTGATTCACATTGTACACACATTTATAAATTTAAACATTTTGTGATATGCTTAAAGGTCAAAAATAATTTAAAACTGGGCGAGATGGATTGCATTATGTGTTATGGATTTATCACATCACTTTCATAATCCACGCTCTGTTGGAACGAAAAAACGAGATGACTTGTCGCCTATCCGGAACTGGGAAAACCACTGTACTGTTGTTACTGTTTTTTTTTTATTTATATATAGGTACACCAATTATTTCCATCATACTTTTCCCTTTATTCAAGACTTTTGCGAGGTTTACCTTTGATAGAAACTGTAGTGTAATGGATGAGTATACAAACTTTAAATGTCGTAATCGGGTAGTTTTTTTCAATGCTCAAATGTCATACTGACTGATGATGAGGTCTACATTATCGATCTAAATATCGGTACCTGAGTCTTTGCTTTATCTGACATCAACTTCAACCGCTCTATGGCGGGCACCAATTCAAAGGCTTTAATGCTCATCTCTGTATCAATTACGTGTCAAGATTTACATGTTCTTTGGGAATTACTTTCGCAGTAACATGCCCAACATTTATTGTAGCGAAATCCGTGGACGGCGCCATGTTGGATGTAGTGCCATCTGAAATCCTCCCACTTTGTGTAAGGGAAGTAACGCGCACAATACAGTTGAAGGTACAAGCTGGGATAATACCATGGAATATAGATGTTGTGTAGACTACACTCTTTATCAATATTTATTTGTTTTAAATCACATTTTTATTTTTGAATTTGATACAAAAAGGAGAAATATACGAACTTTCGCCGCAGTGTCATCACTTGCCAAATTATTATTATTATTATTATTATTATTACGTCGTTTGAACGTTGTTTTCTGTGTGATTGGAATAATGACAGCTTATACCACATTCAAAGCAGAAGGTAAATTAAACTTTTAAGTGCATAATTTACTCTGTTTAAAAATAAACCCCTATAACGAAACCTAAAATGTACAGACCAATAATATTTACTTGAATATCAACATATCTTAGTAGCCAACGAACAAACATCATGATCTACCTTGAAACAAATCCTACTTTACCATAACTATCATGGATTCGTTTGCACTCTCAACTACGAAACTTCACTTATTCTGTTTACTCTGTGTGTGTGTGTGTGTGTGTGTGTGTCCTTTTAGTGTTGCAGTTTATAGTGATGTCTAGCACTGGGGCATCATACCGCAGACATGTGGCATCATGTCTCACCCAGAAGAAGATATAATGGCATAAACAACTTACGAAATAGTAGAAAGACTGTGCCGCAACCTAGAGAGCAGACAGCAAAACAACTTGCGAACAAACTGTCTACTGCCGCCAAAGCAAACACAAGAGCCGAACAGCAGTTGGAAATGTCCGTTAAACCACCACCACCAAAGACAAAACAAATCACAGAACCCACACAACTACACGAAGAGGCCACGGTTGTGCACGATCAACGGAATGCAACACCAAAACAACTAGAAGCGGCGACTAGAAGAAAGCTGACTTTAACTTCATCACCGCCACCACCACCACTGCCACCCTCGCCACCACTGCCAACTTTATCCCCGTCATACCAACTGGAACTGCATTAACTTCACCACCCAAGCCGGCAGGACCGAGTGCGTATAAACATGACCTGTACCAGGCAAACCGAAATGTCGCCTGGGGATATTCTGAAGACTATGGCTTGACTAACCTGTGGCACAATATAGCAGAAGCCCAAACTTTTTTTGACGAATTGAACACCCTCATACTTAGCAAATGGGAAGAATCTCCGAACAACATCACCAGACCCAGTAAATCAAAAATTAAAAAAGCAGTAGCTAAATTCAAAAAGAGAGGGGAATACTACAGGAACTGTCCAGTCACTCTGTCTGTCATGATTGCAACCCTATTGAGAATGCATAGTGGACTGGACGAGCCTTCCCACTTCTAATGCAAGACTGGATACTGATGGATCTGATAGAACTTGGCCCGCCAACAGAGTATATGGCTGTGGGTGGAGTTCAAATAAAAAAGCCAGTTTAAGGGCTACCAAATTGCCTGTTATCACGAGGTTTTCATTTCGGAATTAAGAAAACCTCTTTCGATAACAACTCTATCTCAAACCTAATTTGATTATTTCAATACGCCATCAAAATTGTACATACTGTACATTTTGTTTTATTCCTTTGCGTGATACCAAATTTATTGAGACATTTTGACTTACACCGATTGGTATTAATTAAATTTAGAGGAAAAAGTACACCTTGTACTTAAAATTCCAACTCGTAATAATTATAGGAAAATTATTTTAACTCAATTGATTTGGCTAATTGCATAGGTGGCTTACACATTTTTGGGATTCTTTATCGTCCATTAGTAGCAATTGGACTTAATTTGAAATAAGTACGGGCTGCCGTTTTGGGGAGTACACGACATCCATGGCCGGCTTGCCGAGTTCCTAGCCTTCCATGCCTCTCTCGGACATCGTAATTGACGGAGATGTGGAACCATTTCCACCCGTCAAAAAAAAAAAAAAAAAAACAGTTGTTCTAATGTGACGTCATCGCTGCCGACCAATCGTAGAGGACGTTACATACTGCTTGAGTTGACACCTGGTGCGTTCAATCGCAACTGAATTGCAACTTTCAATCATGAGTGCATGTTCGGTTCATTCCCACTCATGACGGCCTTACATTCAGGTCGTTAGGGACTAATTAGTCCCACGATCTGATGGCCAAATTAATCAGTGCTCTTTGAACACATAAAAGCCTGGAGGATGAGGTACCAATTCCTTCCCCCAGGAGTAATTAAACATCCAGCGGTGCTGGAATAAACCGTCGAACCTGCCCTAATGGGCGAAATCGACGTTAATTTAACTTACTTACCTACCTAGTCTGGCTACCCTTTCGTTGATTGATCAACTGAAAGAAGATGAGCAGACTCACCAAGCTTCTTGAACTCCAGATGCATCTGGAATATGCCATGCGGCTCCTGGATGAGCTGGATATGGAGGCCATAGCCGAAGAGGCCAGAAAAGAAAAAGAAGAGGAGGAGAGAACAAAGAAAGAAGAGGATGAAAAGAAAACAACTATCCTGTCTCACGTAATGATGAGGCCTGTGTGTTAGGTCAATCCTGAGGTGAGGATACCTCCACAGGCACCACCACCACACGCACATCATATACAGTCACTACCACAGCCATTACCACCAGTAGCAAAAGTCGTAATCCCACAGATAGAAAACTGGGAGGAGGAGGAGTTGTGAGAGCAACCACGTCAACAGCAACAACATCACCTCGGGTCTGGCGTAGGAGAAGACAGAGGGAAGTTTTCACTATCCCAGAGACAGAAAATTGGGGTGCTGAGGCCACTCAAGCTGCCTCCGCACTCCTAGCAGCTACAGTCAGTTGGGATAATGACTGGAGCCGACGTTGTGTCTGTGGCGCAAGACCAGGGAGGTGCCAACATTAACCCGTTGAACCGGGAGTTCAAACACAAAACAGCCCTTCTCAGGGCTAACCAGATCTCTAGAAAAAAAGATTAAGTTGCCAATTTGTGTGAGTGTGGAGTAGTGTGATTATAAACACTGACTCCTTTACTGATGTGATTGTGTGTGTGTCTGTGTCTGTGTGTGTGTGTGTGTGTGTGTGAGCTCATGTACGTTTGTGTAGATAGTAGAATGTGTGTTTTTATAAGTGAGCATACGCTTGTGTGGATAGTAGATTTTGGGGGTTTGTAAGCGTTCTGGTACGTTTGTGTGGATAGTAGAATGTGTGTTTGCATAAATGAGCATACGCTTGTGTGGATAATAGATTTTGGGGGTTTGTAAGCATTCGCGAACGTTTGTGTGGATAGTAGAGTGTGCGATTTTTTCGTTCCCTTCTTTGTACATGGTATACTTTTTTTTCTTCTCGTTTGTGGATAATAATATTGTGGTTATCGATATTATAATTGGGGTTTGTTTTTTCTCCTTCGGTTGAGTTGATAGTATAATATAGTTTTGATGATAGTATAGCAAGGGTTTGTTTTTTTCTCCTTCCATTAGGTGGATAGCATAATATGCTTCTGTGGATAGTATAGTAAGGATTTATTTTTGTCCTTCCGTGTGTGGATTGCATATTATGGTTTTGCGAATAGCATAGTAAGGATTTGTTTGTTCTTCTTCCCGTGTGTGGATAGTACATTTTGGTTTTTTGATAGTATATTTAGGGTTTTGTTGGTTTTTTTTTCTTCATTCTAGTGTAGTAGATAATAAGTGAAGTGAGTGTAGGGTATGTTTTTCTTCACGTCCGTGCTAGACAAATATACAGTCAAAGCGTTCGTAGTTCGCGCCATTCAACATTGAATAAACGAAGATGGCGATAGAGTTATTTAACCAGTTAAAGGACAGTTGGTACTTGATGATGGATGCCGCCTGTGTAGTGGAAAGGCTTGAGAAAAAAATTGAAGTATCAAGGTAGTCTAGACTTCGTGACCAGTTTGAAATTAGCGAGAGATCTGGTAGAAGGTATGATAGGGGAAGAAGTGAAGAAATTAAGACGATTAATTAGACCAAAATATGTGAGAGTTGGTAGTTTGAAGGAAGCACTTGATAATGTAATCAAAGTCATGTGCTTTCTACAAGAAACGTTGTATTGGACTGAGTGGTCTTTTGTGAAGTGGGGAAATGACCAGCAGATGAAAGCAGAAGAAATGATAGAAAGATGTTGAAAGTAGAGGTGAAAAAATGTTTTAAAGATGCCTGGGCAAATCAAAGAAACGACAAAGAAAACACAAAGGACAACGACAACAGAAAGAAAAACAGAGGCATTTGACAGACTGAATGAAAACTGGATGAAAGTGCAGGAGAAATTTAGATCCATGGGACATCCTGACTGGATGCCAGAGACGGAAACGAAGAAGAAAGGAATCATGGAGAAAGTGAGGAAATGGTGGAAGATCTGGAGAAAATAATAATAATCATAATGAGGACTTTGTATAGCGCCTAATCTTTAGAAGCTCTAAGCGCTTTACAACATTAGACAACACCTATAACATAAAAAACATATATAATGATATGATTACAAAAACAAACACCATGAAATTAGAAAACATAAAAAAACATGCTGAGAATATTTAAGGTAGGAAACATTATTAGGTCTTTAAGTTTGTTCTTGCAGTCGAAATAAGTGAGTTTTGAGAGCCCTCTTGAATGGGATCACTGTGTCTTTGTGTCTAAGTTCAGTGGGCAATTCATTCCACGTTGCTGGGCCCTGGTATGCAACAGAACGCTGTCCATATGACTTTGTTTTCATGGTGGGAATAATGAGTATAAGATTGTCAGAAGAGGAGCGTAATTATCTTGCTGGTGTGTACACATGGGTGAGGTCGGATAGGTATGTTGGACTAGAGTCCGGCAGTGAAACGTAGCACAGAGAACAAATTCTGTGTTTGATTCTGGATCGAATGGATAGCCAGTGTAGGGTACAGAGCAGCGGGGAGGTGTGCTCTGATCGTGGTACTCTAAGTTTGAACCGAGCAGCTGTGTTTTGAACTTTTTGAAGTTTCTGGAGCAGATATTGAGATAAACCAGACAGAACTGAGTTGCAATAGTTTCGTCTTGAAAGTACTAATGAACACACAAATAGAAAAAGAAGAACCTAAAGACCCTTTGCAGGGACACTCATATGCCTCGAAATTTATCGAGGGTAGACTTTTGGCCTACCTGAATATTATTATATTTCGCTTTCATGGTTTTTGTCATGATTAAACATGATAAACAAGAATGTTATTAAATTTAAGTTCAATGCCTAAACTTATAAACGAATTTTATGGAATTTTCCAAATGTCTTAAGTCAAGTGAAATTTGTATATATATAGAGAGAAAATCTGTCTATACAGTATATCGACAAGAAGTTGTGTTGAATAATAGATACAAGACAATTATGGTGAACAGACATGTAAATAAACAAATCGCACATGCTTTATATAGTTATTTTTTAACTTAATAATTTTCCGGTGCTTAAAGGAAAAACTACACGATGTTCCTTAGTTACGGAAGTGGAATGATATGATGGGTATAGTTTTATTTTCATTACAGTAATACTACACACTAGAAACTACATTAATGGTAATAACAAGCGATATTTAGTCACTCGTAGTACACTGTGCAAATATGAATTTAATATTCACCGAAGTTCTTAGTTAATCATATGCAAATGCAAGTGTTCACGGTAATACACTATTATCCTTTAAAGTTCATGGAGGAGATTTCAAGACATTTTCAATAAGTTTCTTTTCAACTGGTTTAATTTGTAATTATATCCTTTCCATCCGTCATAAAACAAATAATGTTAGAAATACAAAACTGATTAAATAAATGGCACATATGTTCATGTGCCTTGTCTACAAGACTACCATTAGAAAAATCTACTATTCCAATGAAATTGTGGTTGCATTTGCCTTAAAGCAAACGAAAGTCCTTAAACCGTAGAAAGATTTCGAGGTTTGATATTTTCAGCATTATCGCTGCTTGCACGTTTCCCACATTAATACGATGCATTAGTTTTAATCGTGCTGCAAAAATAACTATGTATGACAAGAAATCTTCAAAATTATAAGTTTTGAGCCGACTCCGCTAGGCTTGATGTTTTAAACAATATAAATTTTTGTCCACTGTTTAAATAACACTAACTGACAATGGGTCATAACCCTTCTTGTCTTAGTGTTTACAACCACAAAACAGTCAATAACTGGATCAGTACGCTAAGGTACAATAAGTAGCACTTTTTTATCCTTCCTCCGCTGTTCTGCGATGTGTAGGTCTCTTCCTTATATGTGTACCCACCATCTGCGAAAATAATAATAATAATAATAAGAATAATAATAATAATAATGTATTTTATATGTGTTTCATTAGATGTGTGAACAAAGCGCTTGTCAATTTTTTCAGCTTTACTATGGCTATATTTAACGGATGGAACTATTTCTTTTATATGAAAGCTGATGTGAAGGAAAGCGCTCTTTTATCCAAGAACAGTTTTAACAGTTCCAACTTAGTTTTTATGCTCATTCAACTGTTATGTTGGTTTGCTATTTTTGTTGTTGTTGTGGTTTGTTTTTTGCACCTGTTTGGATGAAGAAGTAAATTATTCACACCTGAACATACGAAGTCTTCTATTTTTCGGAGTCCATTTTTGATCAAATGCTAATGTCAACCTGTTGATTGTACTATATTCTTCGCTCCTTTAAAAAAAAATGCGACTCGTGACTACGCTGTATAGAAAGTAGCCAATCTAGAACTGCTTAAATTACGGTATATATTCTAAATACCATACAACTCTTTTCTATTTTATGCGAGTATCCTAAATTTGTAATTTAACTTCGAACACAAAATATGACTATAGAATCTCAGACCTTCATTCTGTGCCAACTGAAATAGATCCAGAACTTGCGAAAGTTCTTATGGAATTATATATATATATATATATATATATATATATATATATATATATATATATATATATATATATATATATATATATATATCCCTGATCAGTGATCTCTCTCCTCTCTCTTGACAAATTATACTGCTTGAACACAATTCAATACAGCGACACATTTTCTGCCGACATGTGCATTCATTTATCCAGTCATAACAGTTCTCTTGAATGCGCAGCGCATAACATCAGCAACGTGCTTAACAATGTGGTACCGCGTTTGAAAGAAAGAATCAACCCCTCCCATCACCCCATCCTGCACAATCACGGAAAGTCATTCCATTATTTCAATGCTGGATGATGACGAACTAAATGAAAATAGCATACATGGATATTTTGATAATCTGAATGAGTTGCAGAATCAATCAAACATTGTGGACGACAATACAGTACAAGTGAAACAGATATATAGAAACTCAGGCAGTGTCTCGGCGAAATCGGACTGCAATGGTACCGAAGCTGAAGAATTTATGTAGTTCTGACAGTAAAGCAACATGCAAATTAAAAAAAAAGAGAGTAAAATCATGATACGGTGTAACATTTTGCATGTCTTGCTACCATAATACCTGTACTGGTATTACCAAAACCAACCCAGTAGCATTCTGACTATGAAATCAGTGTAGAAAAAACACATAAGAACTTGACAGCGGTTCAAACTTTGATAAGCATATTATATGCGTGTACAAGGGTAATTTTACACCAAATATCAGCTTTGTCAAACAATATAGAATCAAAATTTGTAAACATAAATGACAAAATACCCAGCATCATAAAGCGCACGGCTGTATATGACGAATCAAGATCAAATGAACTGGAAGAAACCAAACAGCAAGCATTAGATGCCAAACTTAAAACAAGTAAGAAAAACACATACTTTATTTGACGAAAACGTAAAACGTGACCTAATTGATAAACGGTAAAACACAGTATCTAAGGTCAGAACACGAAACGGCCACTTTCCAGTCAGACAAGGCTAAATAAGTAACTGACAAACATTTACTGTACACATTAAAGAAAGTTTTAAGCAGCCAGGGTCAGTTCAGAATCGACTCCCACCAATAAAGACCCTGATTACAGGATCATCTGTCCGTAAAGGAATCAACACCAGAGCATGTTCATGTAATGTACACGTGAAACCACTGACAGTGTCAAAACAGAATTAATCATACTTTATCTCAATCAATACCGCAGAGTTATTGTCCAAGTATTAGAAAACGATGCAGGTAGAGGTCTGGACCTAAATCAGTTTGACTTGACATCAAATACAAGTACCTTATCAACCAACTAATCGTCGAGGTAAATAAGGTCGTTATATCCAGCCTTATTTCAATACTGGAAGTGTGGACATGACGCAGTATGACGTATTGGCTGATACTGACAGATCGTTCAACCTACCATATAATAATAATAATAATGAGGACTTTGTATAACGCCTAATCTTTATAAGCTATAAGCGCTTTACAGCATTAAACACTATAACATAAAAAACATACATAATGATTTTATTACAGAAAACCAAAACCATGAAATTAGAAAACATAAAAACATGCTGTAAATATTTAAGGTAGGAAACATTATTAGGTCTTTAAGTTTGTTCTTGCCGTCGAAATAAGTGAGCTTTAAGAGCACTCTTGAATGGGATCACTGTGTCTTTGTGTCTAAGTTCAGTGGGCAATTTATTCCACGTTGCTGGGCCTGCTATGCAAAAGAACGTTGTCCATATAACTTAGTTTTCCTAGTGGGAATAATGAGTATATGATTGTCAGAAGAGGAGCGTAACTATCTTGCTGATATTTACACATGGGTGAGGTCGGATAGGTATGTTTGACTTTAGTCCGTCAGTGAAACGTAGTACAGAGAACAAATTTTGTGTTTGATTTTGGATCGAATGGATAGCCAGTGTACAGAGCAGCAGGGAGGTGTGCTCTGATCGTGGTACTCTAAGTATGATCCGAGCAGCTGTGTTTTGAACTTTTTGAAGTTTCAGAAGTAGATATTGAGATGAACCAGACAGAATTGAGTTACAATAGTCGAGTCTTGAAAGTACTAATGAACAGACAAGTGTTTTAGTGACATAAACTGAAATATATTTGCGAATGGAGCTGATGCGTCTCAGCTCAAGATATGCAGCCTTGCATATGTTCATGACATGTTGGTGCAACGTGAGAGTAATGTCCGGAGTGACACCTAGGTTTCGTACTGATTGTGTGAATTTAACGTTGGTGTTACTGATATTTATTGTTTGAGGTAAAGGATGTGAATGAGAAAGTCTTTGTGTTGTGATCAGAATGGCCTCAGTTTTATCATCATTCATCTGTAGCTTGTTACATGTCATCCATGATTTCACATCAGAAATGCACCTCTCTACACCTTGGATGGTAGCATTAATTTCAGTTGGGTGACTATATTTGTATATTTGGGTGTCGTCGGCGTAAGACAGTTGGTAAGACACTGGATGATGATCTATGACACTTGAGAGCGGCTGAATGTAAAGAATGAAGAGAACAGGTCCAAGAACAGACTCCTATGGACCCCTGTGAAACACCACAACATAGATTAACTGGGCTGGAGTGTATTCCATTTGCAGACACAATTTGTGTCCTGTTGACCAAGTAGGACTTGAACCACAGTAAGGCTGTATCATGAATGCCAAATACATGCTTGAGACGGTGAAGCAATGTATCATGGTCTATTGTGTCAAATGCTGCAGACAAATTAAGGAGGATGAGGACTGTAATCTTTCCGCTATCCAAAGCAGAAAGAATGTCATTAACTACTTTTAGTAGAGTAGTTTCAGTACTGTGGCAAGGGCGATATGCAGATTGTACATTGCTAAAAAGACTGTTTGAATTTAGATGAGATACAAGTTGGGATAGAACAACCTTTTTCTAAGATATTTTATATGAATGGGAGATTAGAAACTGGGCGGTAGTTCTTTAAATCGTTATGGTCTAGCGTTGGTTTCTTCAGCAGAGGCTTTTTGAAAAATGATGGGAATTCCCCTGATGAGAGAGAGGTATTAATAACATCAGTTAGTGAAGGCAATACTGGATCAAAGCACTCAAGCAGCAGTGATGTTGGAATTGGATCAAGTTCACATGACTTTAGTGCACCATTCACCACGATTGTACGTACTAAATCCATAGAGGCAGGTTCAAATGCTGCTGAAATTCTGTATCCCAACTGTATGTTGACGACGAGTCAATTGAAATTGTGTTGTCAAGCTTATCTCTAATGGTTTGTACTTTGTCACGGAAGAAATCTGCAAACAGGTCCGGAAGGTCGACTAGAGAGAAGGTAGTTGGAAGTGGTGTACATTTGTTCTCTGACATTAGCTTGTTAGTAATCTCGGAAGAGCTCTTTTCAGCTGGAACTTTCCGTGATCTTAGTACTGTAGTGGGCTGATTTTGCTGCATGGACCCAATTATAATCTATCCAGAATTGACAAACTTCAGTGAAAGGCCACGCGAATAATTCTGGAATTTCCCGTTACGACACCCGCGAACGCTTATACTTTCTTGTCGACAATGGCTAGCTATACAAAAAGACGTATTGTTTATTTTAAAATAATCGTGACATGAAACTCTAAAAACTATCATTATCCAGATTATATATATATATATATATATATATATATATATATATATATATATATATATATATATATATATATATATATATATATATATATATATATATATATATATAAACTAAGATCATCAAATACTGAGCGTAATAATAGATCAACTACTAACAACGAACTCCAGATTCAGCGGTCGAAAGCTCTTTTACTCTATCAGCGCCTACCTTTTGGAATTCCTTACCCTGATGATATGTAATTCAAATTCCTTTACTTCGCTAATAATCTCATTAGATAAATTCTTTCTCGACCACCTGAAATAATATAATAAGGCTTCCCAACAGAGAATTATATCATTGTAACCAGCAATAATATGTGCATGTTTTATTCGATATATACGACTTCTGATATGAAAAATGTGTATTCTTGTGTTTAGTATTGTTCATATATGTACCTGTTGACTACTATATTAATTCATTTTAACGTGAGTACGTAGGTGATCACACCTTAGTTTGCATAAATAACATTTTTCATTGCATACATTGTTACAAAAATCGAGGACTTCGTGGCAAATGGGTATTTCATGGGCAAATGTGTTATCCTCGTTAAATAAGTTATTATTATTATTATTATTATTATTATTATTATTATTATTATATACGAAAAATTAATTCAACATGTTTTCGACCAGTGCTGTATTGGTCGAACACTATGTCATTCTGTCATACAAGCTGAAACCGTAAAGTACATAAATGATAATTATTTTGAAGTAAAAAATATACTCTTAATATTTTTTAATGGTTTCTTTGTCTAAACATTGTAAACTGTCAGGAAAACATATTCTTTTCAGTTATTTTTAGGAACATTTATTGACAATGACAACAGTATGCGTTACATTAGTTTTCCACGTTATGAAACTAACGGACCTGGGGATGTATAAGCGATACGTTTGATTTTACTAACTGGAATTGAGCGAGCGAGCAATAAAGTTATATATATATATATATATATATATATATATATAGAGAGAGAGAGAGAGAGAGAGAGAGAGAGAGAGAGAGAGAGAGAGAGAAACATAGTTTCTCACACTCACACGGGCACACATTGCACGTGTTTGGGCAGTCGTATGGAACGTTGTACAGAATTGTACACCCGTCTTTGTCAAATGGGGATTTCCCGCAGTATACTGGCTCTGTCAGATTTCTACAGTCCACTGAAGAAGAAAAAACAATAAACAAAACCATCGACAAGTTTTTGCACTCTTGTTGCGACTTGTTTCGTATCGGAATATTTATCTAGGTGCGATCCGAATTTACCATATAAATGAATATCTGTGTGTCCCCTTTCTTGTAATTCTACGCTTAGTACTGGCTCATTCTTCATTAAGTGTGGAAATTCGTGTGTTGTATACACTCATTCACACACACACACACACACACGATCGCACGCACGCACGTTTGTCTTTGTTGTACGTCCAGTAATCACGAACATTAGACTCGTAAGCAATATTATTAAATATTGTTAGACATTCTGTGCGAAAAGTACCGAACATTAGACTATTATGTAGCTAAACAAAATGGGGGGGGGGACTCCTTAAAAAGCAAATTACGAATCATACAAATGTTGAGAGCAATTTGTCGTTGATTTAAAAACAAATTAAAAGCATTAGTCCTCTTTAATAAGATTACTCAAGGGGAATAAAACTTGAGACAATAAATGTAAAAGCAAATCAAACTTTGCAACATCACATCTGAGTTAAGCGTCTCTGCTACCTAGTTTCTACTATACACATTTGTGTATTATCCCTAAACCAGTGGCGTCGCTAGGGGGGTTGTTGGGGGTGCGGACCGCACCGGGTGACACCATCTCAGAGGGGTGACACCAAAATGAAAAACTGCAAATTTTACAGAGCACACACTTGCATTGTTTATTAGCTAGTTTAATTTTTTTATTATATGCTATTGATAATGTGACATTGCATGTTGAACTTGACCTTGTCCAAAATCAAATTGATTTTTTACTTGACCTGAATTATTGATTTCGGTTTTGTAGTAAATATGTTTATCTCAATCTGAATCTAGAATTTTGGAAATCCCCTATGAATTGGAAATCCCCTATGAGTTGCAGGGTCTAATGGTTGTTTACTACACATTTTGTGTTGTAATTTTAGTAATAGGTTTCTAATTATAACTAATATTTTATTCTGTAAACATTAATATGTTTCTAGAAGGTTACTTTCCATTAGGTAATATTTGTGTTTTTTTGTTGCTGTTGTTAAAGAAAATACTAATTGTGATCCATGGTCAAGTAGAGGACTATATAATCTTGTTACTGAAAGGAAATTTCATTCATGATTTAAGATATATAGCTGAATCAGGTTGCATTATATGTTGTCACCAGTAATTTATTTGGGGCTGGAATTTATTTCTTCAAATTATTTAATTCAAGTTATTATTTTCTCTGGAAATACAGAGTGCTCATATAAAATAACATTCTTGAACAGAGACATTAATTGGGATTTATAGTGAATTCAAACCTGAAATTATATTACTGTGGCACATCAACACTTTAAAACCTACCACAGACACATCAACACCTTCAGCTTTGGATTTAATTTGGACTTCTACTAAATTCTATTCAGGAATTTAATTATTAGGACTTGTATTTATAATTATAGGATTATTTGTGATTTAATTCGCAATAGCATCAGTTCCTTTTTTTATTATATTTTTATTTTGTATTATAGGGAAATAAACTATTTGTTAAATTTTACAAAACTTGTTGCTTTTCACTCTTTTCTGTTATTTATTTTAAGAGCATAGACTCGTGACAACTGTTCCAACGTCTCTGGCAACTCTTTTCATATTTGTCGAGTAGCTGTTTTACGAGTTCAACCCAAATATTTATGCTTTTAATCTGCTGTCAAAAGAATGTGGGGCCCGTCCTGCACAAACCTTTATAAACTTCAAATGATTGTTCAATACATTAAAAACAGCGGGCAAATTAATGCTCGTGATATTAGAATAGAAATATCTTCAAAAGTGTGTCGAGCATCTTCATCAATTGCTCCCTTTACTGCAGCCACTTTCCGCTCATCAGTATCTGACGACGGTCTTCTAGAACGTTGGTAATCTTGCATGGTTTCGCGACCATCTTTAGAACGATCAAATCACCTACGAGCGAGAATTACATCCATAAACTTGATGCAAGTCAGCCCCAGTATCAGTGGGAGTGTGCTCTAAGAGCTCCCGGATTTGACAGTATTCTCTTTGCTCAGGAGCAGAATTGTTATCCTTCTCTGAAATTAGTTCATCACTGTCGTTTACCTATGTTAATAGATTTGTGGTAACTGTTACTAATTATAAATTAGAGTTATCATAAACATGTTATTGTATCGGTAGTGTCTGATATCTCATATCAGTAGTGTGTGATATCTCGAACGTTCTCGTTGCTTTGGCGTTGCTGACTCACAGGTTCATGTGCAACATGCCAAAGCAAGGTGTTAGCATCATGCCAAATCAACTCATCGGCAACACGCCAAACGATTCGTCATCAGACAAGAGATATACCACAACCTTTACTTTAGCCTCCCTCCCTCCTGTCGCCCCCCCCCCCGTTTTAATTAATTAACATACGTTTGCAATTGGTACCGATGTTGAAAGAACGCGTGCAGCGGCATGTACACGTGGTTAGATCCATAGGAGCGTCATTCTCACAGACGTTATCACCACAATCTTCAAGTAAAAATAAATTATTTCAGTTAGGAGCATAATTTACAATTATTAAAATATTATTATGAAAACATAAAACAATACAATGATCCGAAACTATAATGAGCAAAAGATTTTCTTAATGTCAGCTGGAGTTGTAGAATTAGAAGAATTAAGCTGTTCAGTGCTATTCAGAGTTCTGCGGATATGAAGTGAATTATGATTCGCAAACATATATGTGATACTAAATGCACATCATAAAATGTACACTTAACACAGCTAAAATGGTAAAAGGTAAATTACCTATTAGAACATAACTTTAAGTAAAAGTATTTAAGATTGAAATTTTCTCGAAATTGTATTAAAAGTAATTTTTCATTAAATTATATTGAAAGTAATTTTCCACTAAAATATATTGAGATAAATTTTATCTATATGTGTAATACAACTGTATGTTATTTTATAAAGATCGCGCTTTACGACCAGGTGAAGAAATACATAAAATACATTTCACTCGTATCTAAATGTCAGCACTGTCAGCATAAAATACATTTCGCTCGTATCTAAATGTCAGCAATTTAGATTTGGGGGGAAGCTGCTGAACAGACAAATTATTAAATCAATAATGGATGAGTTACGCAGATGGTTCACACGATGGCCCTGGGAAAGGTCAAGAGTCTTGTTCTGACTGGACTGAGCGAAACCAAACACTCTGTGTGTGTGTGTGTGTGTGTGTGTGTGTGTGTGTGTGTGATTAGGATTTATAACGTAGCTTTAACAATTTTTCAGTCATATCGCTACGATGTCTGCAGTGTGGCAGTTTATAGTGATGTCTAGCACTGGGGCACGATGCCGCAGACATGTAGCATGATGTCCCACCCAATCACATTATCCTGACACCAGGCCGACCAGTCCTAACACTAACCTCTTAATACCGAGCGCCTAACTAGGCAACTGTTAGTACCATTTTTCTAAGTCTCTGGTATGACTCGACCGGGGTTAGAACCTACGACCTTCCGCTTCCGAGGCGGACGCTCTAACCACTAGGCCACCGGAGCGGTCACCAAAAGTTGTATAAATAGAGAAGCGGGCTTACGATGGGTTAGCTCGTTCCTCGAGTTAGAACAGGTCTGTCTTTTCCTTACAGCGATTCCGTACCTCATTCCACAAGATGTAGCCGTATCTACACGGTTATTGATGACACCCTTGTTAGAGAGCCCAAACTCATTCTTCTTCTTCTCTCTCTCTCTCTAACCATGGGCAAAGACATTTCTTAACTTATGAGTAATCCCTTCTCATATCATGAGATGAGAAGAAGGCCATGATGCAAACTGTATCATAACATACCTAATAAACTGTATCATAACATACCTAATAAACTGTATCATAACATACCTAATAAACTGCAAAGTGTGAATTCATAGCTGACAATCGTTTGCAATGTCTTTTCCATGAAACCAAGAGTAAAACCGATTCAGCACAGATCATTATTTTGAGTAAAGTAAATGGTTTTCTTGCAGACTTGGAGTATAGAACAAGTATCTTAACAACCAAATTCTAAGAATCGATGTTCCGCGCTTTTTTGTACAAGTAGGGAACGTAGTTTTGTAGAGGAAAGGGCCTGATGACAACGGTGATATGGTAAACGATTTATTATATTGGTAAAGGAAGGCACTGCTGAAGACGTAGTACACTGACAACGAAATCCAGACCAGATTTCATTCAGCAACCGTAACTCCACTAAAATAAAGGAAGTAAATAATCAGATTGCATTGAAGTTATTTGAATACAGACCTGCGTATAAAATATTATTAAAATCCAACACTAACAATTAGAGAATTACACACATATCGAATGCTGGAAAATCAGACTAAGCCAATGTGTTATCGGACTCAAATTGCATACCATGGGAGTTATTGCTTTAAAAGCAAGCTGGTGGGTCTGACACTGGCAAACCACAACCACCTTAAAAGATGTTGTGCATGCTGAACATTTACCTTAGCAACACTAACATCCAGTCAATCAATCGATAAATAAATAAATCAATAAATCAATCAATCAAAGTCATCAAATGTCTTATTAATATTAAAATGATTGCGAAAGGTGTAAACAAAATTAAATGAGGGAGTCATTTATTTTCTAATACGAGTGGCCTGTCTAAAAACTAGCAGGGGCCGTAACTCTACTAAATTACGTAGAGTGTTTATAATTGAAGTATGCAGAGATCTCGTTAGTATCGCGCTGCATACAAGACTTATTTAAAATCTAATTAAAGTTAATTTAGCTATTATCCGGAAATTAAAGTCAAATTGTCCGACAACTAGGGGCCATAACTCCGCTAAAAATGACATAGAATAATGGTAATCAACCTCAGCCAAGATCTAATCAATATCAACTGTCTATCAACATTGGTTTCAATGCAATTATAGACAAAAGAGTTAGCATGCGGAAAGAAAGTCGGTTGGTATGTCAATCAGGGGGTATAACTCCGCTGATGATGATACAGAATATTAAAAATCAAACGCATGTCAGGTCTTATTATCGTATTACAAGTTGATTGAAATCAAATAATAATTGCAGGAGTTACTGTGCGGTAACACATTAATGGGTGGGTCCGACAATTCAATGCTATAATTAAAAGACGCAAATCAATGACAATCGAACTCAGCCAGTTTCTCGTCAATATCAAGTAGCACACCAGATTTGACTGAAATCCATTGACAGTCAATGGACTTATTGTGCAGTAAAGAAAGCGGGTGTATCTGAGAACCAGGGGATATAACTCATCTGAACACTGTCGCAGAAGGCTGATAATCCAACCAGGCCAAGAACAAATCAATATCTAGCAGTGTACTATGATTCAAATTAGTTACGGGAGTTATTGTGCGGAAACGGTGAGAAAAACGTACATACAGGCCGAATTTAATGCCCCAAACCCTTTCTCTATGAAAACTTGGCAGTAATAATAAATAACTTCATCAGTATTTACAAAAATAGCTACCACAGTACTACATATTACAGCAAAGAACCTGGACACGTCCAGAGGCGTAGCGGGGGGGGGGGGGGGCAGGGGGGTACATATGTCCCCGGGCGCCAAGGTACAGGGGCGCCAAAATGAGGCTTACAACGTTACATTATAATAAGTAAATAAGGGTAATATTCAAAAATGTGATTAAACGGGGAGGGGGCTGGGGCGCCAATTTTATAGTTCGTCCCCGGGCGCAAAATATCATAGCTAAGCCTCTGGACACGTCTTACCACACAAGTTATTAGAGCAGTGACTAGTGCAGCCCTGACATGACTGGTTCCCTGTTTGATATGGTTCTGCCAAGCTGTTGACGTTTCCTCTGCAAATACAAAATCAAAGTGTATGGGGGGGGGGGCAAAACTTGGAAAATTATTTCTTCATTCTTCTTAATCTTGAATTACCTTTGTGAAACATGTTAACATTTTGACGCGGCGCATTCTCTCTGATTAATTAATGCAGGTAATAATTTCAAAGGAATATAGTTTTGCAGATTATGATTATATTTCGATACAATGAGCAAGAAATCATCGCAGAAGGCGAACGTAAGAACACGCACCTGTAATTATGATATTCGGCTCTTTACATGCTTATTCCCTGTGAGCTCGAAGAAAAAAAAGAAAACAAAGAGTAAGGGCCGAAGACTGTCGTGGCAAAAGTGCATAAAGAAAGAGCATACTGTATGTTGCGAAAGATGGCAAGTTCGTTATTTTTTTTTATTATGAACAATTGAGTGGAACTTGATTTACCCTGGAGCATAGTCGCATACATGGAATGCGACACCATTACAGTTTGCGAATCCACATCCGATCTTATTGGTGTCTGCCCATACTAGCTGGAATAGAAAATTCAATTCAATTAAACCCTTACAGTTAACCTTTGTCATAATACATATTGCGAGCGTGAACTTGTATATAATTTAGTGAGAAAACTTAATTTGCTAAAATGATGCTGACATTAGAGTTTATGATGCAACAAATAGTATTTGAAAAATGCATTTGCCTTGCTGTAACATCGAAAATTTAACTTTGCGAAAAAGAAAAAGTCGCTAAGATAACAACTATAAAGTGGCACTAAAATAGTATCATCCAGTGAAGTCCTACATTTTACAATCAAAAACGCTATGCCACTTTTGATAAATGCTTCATATTGTTCAATTGACCCCAACATCATAATGGTGCCAAGGTTAAGGTCCTTGTAAGCACAGGTGGCAGGGTCCAGTTTCGTAAATTGGCCCCTGGCAAATTTCTTAACTTAAGGCTATGGTGTGACTTTTTCAGCTATTATTGTTTAGTATTGATAGATATGGATATATTTGTGAACTAGGTGTTTTGGGCTGGTGTTGTTCTTGAAATTGATGTCTGTCATGTACACCTTCCATAGTTGCTCTACAGTATGTTGATAGTGAAATACCAATAGTTGGCTAGGAAGAAGAGCTAGCCTCCCATAGCAGTAAACACGTGGGTTCAAGGCAACTAGAGTATCTCAAAAACGGCTTGGATGACAACTATTCTGAATTGCATCCAACTATTTAGTAGACAATGTTTTTCAAAATTTTCATCCAGGGAAAGGGCTTGCGTTTGCACTGTGAGCACCACATGCTGTCAAAAATGGCATTTGAATGTGAAAAATGCAGGTATAAAATAGGGGTTGGGGTGCATGATCCTCTTCTGCTGTGAACTGCCATTGACTTCTCTGGTCAAGTGAATACTATTATTATGCTTTGTTTTAATATAGGTATCTAAAAATACGGACCTTTTTGACCTCACTTGTGTATTTGATTTTTTATGATTTTTTATACTAGGTCACTGATTGCGGCATTAAATTTGTACATAAAAACTGGACCCTGCCCCCACAGTGTACATACACAAGGTGGATGATTAATATACAATCCGAAAGTTATAAGTCACGTGTCACAATAATATGAATATGTGTATCGTCTGTACTCCCTTATCAGTCGAGTCAAACTGCAAACAACAAAGATCCTGATCTGCCGTAGCATAATACGCTTTGCAGATCAGGGTCTACGTTTTGTTCTAGTTACAACTCCCAACAAACATTACAGACTCAGAACTGATGGCGCAGTACGCTACGGCAGATCAGGATCTTTTTGTTGCTTGCTTATAAACGAGTGTGCATTATATATATATATATATATATATATATATATATATATATATATATATATATATATATATATATATATATATATATATATATATATATATATATATATAATAACCTTGATAATATTGTGAAGTTTACTACTTCTTGGCTGCAGTTATTGGATACATATAGAAGCGTACAGTTTCTATTTATGAATCATGTACGTCTTTACGTTTATATCTTTTGTCATAAATTCAGATTACTTTCAATAAAATATATTTAAGATATGTCTTCTTGGATTCCGAATAATACGTTTTTCTTCAAGAAAACTAAGTTTTTGGTGTGACTGCACTTAATCTTCATCCATTGTAACATGCCATTTACAAATGCCTGTGATGTGTGCCAATTCCAAAACAGGAGAAATATGTCCAGCTTGTAACGTACACAGAACAGAGATAATTTTGTGACATTTTTGGCTTTCTCGACATTTTTGGCTTTTTAAAGAAAAGTATTTGTAGCCAAGGTTCTGTTTAAATTTTCAATTGCAATAATTTAGGGTTTGGGCACTTTGTTGCTTCATATGGAAGCACTTATTTCAGTTTTGGGCACGTTGTCGCTTTATGTGGAAGTATAAAGAATTGATACCAATCTTTTTCTTCCTTATTACTTAGCTGAGCATTTTATTTCCGTATAGAAGCTGGTTTCTCGTCTTTTTTACATTCCTTTTTACTGTTTACGTTAGTGTGTGCCAAAACATTTATAAAAGGCTGATGTAAACCGCAATCCCAGCTAAAGTTAAATTTCTGTTTACAAGAATTTATAGCCCTTGATATGTTTTGAAACTCTAAGAAGTTAGTACAAATAGAAATCTACTTTTGAAGTTGTCGAACAAACCCATTAATGAAATAACTAACATGGATGATACGTTTCTAAAGCATACTTTGTTAAAAACATTCTTATCGTCTCTTTTGATGCTGGACAGGGATGGATTCAAAGGGTAAGGTGACAGGGGGCACGTGCCCCAGTACCCTATTCATCCCCACCCACCACCCCGGTTGCCGTGGATAAAACTGCATGTGTTTAAATAAACCATTTACAGGTCTAAACCGTCTAATGCTTAGTCTAATATAGCTCTAATATATATATATATATATATATATATATATATATATATATATATATATATATATATATATATATATATATATATATATATATATATATATATAAAGGACAGGACTGCTTACAGAGTATATTTGAGGATCTATGGGATCTTAAGTGTCCACCCCCATATTTAATCCAGCCGTGATGCTAGAATTGAACCATTATTAGGACTCTATGGTCTTAAACTAAGTAATAGAAAGGAGTTGACACAACAAGTTTTGTAAAATTCAGCAGACAGCCCAAAGGTTCTATTACCAGTCCTAATAAATAAAGTTCTATTGAACTCCAGTGGTGCTTGAATTAGGATCCAGTGCTGAAGGCGTTGATGTGCTGTAGTTTCTTGAATGTACTGAAGTGTGATGATGTACTAACAGTCCTTCAATTAATCGCACTAATATAATCCATGATATCCTTGTCCAAATGCACTATAGTTCCAAATTAATGTTTCCGTCCAAGAATATTACAAAGAGCACTTTGTATTTTCAGGGAATAAATAATTCTGATAAATGAATTCACTCAAATCAATCAGTGAACACACTAAGAAGATCGATTTTTGCCTTAGATGTTATTGCTACAATGAGTAATTTCTCAGGTAAAGAAGATTACAAGGCGCTCTATTTGACCTCGGTCACAATTTGCATTTTCTGGAAATATTATGAATTAAAATACACTTATTCATAACATTTAATCATGGAGAAATATAAGTAACAAACAATACAATTAAATATACATAACTCCATACAAATGTTTCCATAGAATATTAAGGTGAGTTGACCTTAACTGAGAATTCTGTGGATGCGCCAAAACATCTATCCAAAATGGATTAAGATTCTTTTCTGTAGACAGAACACAATCTATTCACCAAAAGAAGATATACTGAATATTTGGCATCGAAAATTCTGTTAAGCAATGTACGTTTCAAGGCATGAATAAATTTAAAAATATTTATCATTTTTAATCTACATTGTGTTAAGATTTTATTATAATTTGTTGATTTTATGCGCCATTCCATAGAAATATGTAAAAGAGTTTATTAATTGCATCAACGCTTCATCGCAGTCGTCATGGCTGTAATATAAATACAATCTGAAATTCAAAAGTGAGTGGCTTCTGCCATATAAATTTAATACACCGTGCAGCTACACCATTCACTGCTTTATAGCTTCAGACAAATAACTTGGCCTTATATTGCAAATGATTCATTTTTGATCACTACTCCATTGTTATTTGTATTATTCATCAGAATGCACTATTTTCAAGTACTTTACTTACTTGTGTGTAATGGCCAACGGCATGCAGGTTGTTGTTTGAGTCGTTGTATTTGTACACTTTGTACTCGTCGTACCAAGCTTGAATCACATGGGTCCAATTTGAATAGCCCTTCCCAATGTTCTGTCCCACACTAAACCTCCCTGAGCAGAGAGAACATATGTAATTTTGAATGCTATTAATTTCATCGAAGATTTGATTATATTCATCAGCGGTGTACATCAATGAATCAATAAATTTTCAGATGCTGAATGAGCCGACTGTACAGTTACAATTGCCATCCAAAGGAATGAAGGGAATACGTGCTTTTCCTTTGGCAGTGGATAGTGGGTAGGAAACAAGCAGATCAAATGTTTGGGGTGGGTGGGTAGAAACTACCTTTGCTGTCGTCGCGGCTCCCAAAGACAATCTAAAATAGCAGACACCTCACAAGCATGTGCTCCCCATGACTGAAAAAGGTACTCATCTCTTTCGCAGACTTGCTAGAGACGTAAGGGACGGCCCGGGACTCTAAATAAAAATATTGTTTGTGTGATTTTTTAAAAATGTTTTTTATTAACTGGAGAAATGCAATAATATGGTATAATGTTTATGGTTTAGGAAATCCATAAATCATGGTTCCATGATACAAATTGTGTGCTTGATTCAACTAGGCAACAAAGAAATGTAGGAAAACGAATATTGCGGATAAGTTAAACAGATAATGCAGCGTTAGCTCTGTGGGACTGACATTTGGATAGATTACAAGATTTTTGCTCGTTGCGGTGGCCCATATGCTACGATGCATAAGGAGACAGGGCAGGACACGGAGGGTTTATGATATGATCAAAAGTCAGGCCCAATCCCTGACCACGACGGGCACACTTGGTTGGACACATCCAATTTATAGGACTGGTTTAAAAAAAATGCTACTCATTTAGAGAAGAGGTTTTACAATAGATAGAGATGATGGCACATGCACAACAAGCACGTATATTACGCCACGCGTTTTTGAGCCTTCTCAGGTGTTTGATCCCATTACCCCAGGAGCTGCATTGCAATGCAGCAGCTTCGAGAGCAGTCTAATCGTCAGCGGCGGCCCGTACCGACTTTCCTCGGGTTAAGACACCAGATCAGGTAACGGGGACCCTGAGGCAGAAATGTATCCCCTTGGACGCTATTAAAACCGATGGACCCGAACTCTCTTTTGAACATGTTCCCAGAAACCTACATCGTCGTCCGCAAAAGATGAGTTTGAAGTCATCGGTGCTGTGCACGTCTTTAATACCGTTTTCATCGAACACCCATTAGGCTCGACGACATGGGTTTTTCTTTGTTGCTAAATAAATCTTGATTCTTACAAAAGAAGATGACTATCGAGGAAGTCAGATATCGAAAGTCAAGGACAGCGGTGTGGTATTTATGTGCAATGCCCAAACGATGGATAAAACGGTATATGGAGCGGGGTGCTAATAATGCTAGCAGAAAAAGTAGCGACATCGTTACCCTGTATTATCGATACTATATGGTGTCATTTCTTTTAAAGACAGCTATCAATGTCAGTGATTGACTTGCAGGAAATGTGCTGTTTCTTAATCACGATTTGCCATTCTGATCTTCCACATGAGCCCAAAGCCTCGACAGAGCCCTCATGATACTAGGCTGTTCCCCTTACGTCCCTAACGCCTAATGTGCGCCCGTCGTCTAGCGGAGAAACCAGATGACTACAAGCCCCACCGTGAAACCCCAACTGTCTATAACGTAGCCTTTGGATACTTTAATGTGTTAATTTTTTATATTGTGGCACTAATTTGAATTTGTGCCGTTGATTTGCTTGGGGTGGGGTCAAAACCAATATTTTCTTTGGCTGTCGTAGCTGTGTTTGTTCAGATACTTTTGCTGTCATCCGTATTGCATTATCATCAAAGTTGGTTCTGATGACTATGGCGCTTCTACCACCAAATGAACTCGTTGTCTACACCAAATGATCATTCGTTCGCGACCACGTGTATGCTGTTTTCCAGAACTTTCCATCCTGTTTGACCAAGAAGGGGTGAGTGAGAAATTTATTTGCCTGGTAGTAGACGTGGAAGCAATAGAAGATATTTACCGTTTCTTGCATTCCTACCCCAGCTGTCCACGTCTGAATGACAGACAACAGGTGATCAGTCTCAATAACCAGTGGTCGACCATACAAATGAAAGGATTTATTGATTTTGCTAAAGCTTCTTCTCGCTGTCTAAAGTACCAGGGAACCAATTACCCACTATTTAATTCCGCCGAAAGGTATCACGTACTTGCTGACGATGTCGATAAAGCCTGGTCTTGAAGGGCACGCCTTCCCGAAGAAATGATTCGAGATTCAGCAACATGTCGTGGATCTGCAATACAGTTAAAGAGATAACATCGTATTTGTTGTGAACCCAACTCCAGCTAGTGAGTCTGTAAGCGTTACTGTCTCCTTCGTATACTAAAACCTAAAACTCTCTCGTCCATTTGATATGGGCATCCGTTACTGGGCTGACTCAGTACGTCAACGCTGCGACCGGTCGCATCAGCCTGTGCTCAGTGACCCTGAATATTAGCTGAATCTCGTCGAACTCGTCCTCATCATCGGATCTGAAGGCTGATACGAGTTTTACGGCTCTCACTGGCATATTTACACGCCAAACCCAGCATCCGGCGGCTATATGTCCACCTCGATCTGATAAACTCTACGGTAAACATCGTGGATGGAAATAACAGTACCCACCTACAAGTTGTTCGCATGGGTGTTGAGCTCGTGTGGAGTAGGGCGGAGTGGGGAGAGAGGGGTGTATGGTCTAATTCAGACTTGTGCAAACTGCGCTGTGGGGAATGAAAAAGCTTACTGTTGGCAACTTGGACGAGAAACATAGACCGGTCAGTATGTTTGAGTGCACCATCGATATTCATCTTGATGAAAAGTGCGAACAAGTATTGACAGACAACGAAATTACCTGATCCTGACTCGCTAGCAGCTCAGACCGTCGCTCCCAATCAATGTGCCTTAGATGCTAACACTCTTGGCAGCGAAGCGTGTTGTGTAAGCATGGTCGGTGATGGGGCTGCCTTAAAGATGATGTAACTGGCGGCAGACAATATCACATCAGTTAGCGGAATTAACACAATAACGCGTCTGGATTCTTTCACTGCGATACAACGAAACACTTCCAAAACTTTGGTGGGTTTACCATCAGCAACCAAATTCCATATCATTGTCCCGGGTGTCGGATTTTACTTTATTTTCCTCCACATCAGCCGTGGCGACGGCACGTGGGTAACGACTTCTGTCGGTGTTAATAGGGTTGCACGGGCTCATAATGACAAAAGTGCAGTTAGGGGAAACGGCACACACCAGATACGTGTCTATGGTTCGCACTGGCGGTTTGATCTGGTGCGAGGTTATCAATGCCAATGGGCTTTCGACCACTCCATCTTTAGTTATCGGAATTAGTGATCGCTTTAGGGCTATAATAAAGCCTAAATATAGACAAGGAAAATAAACCATAGATGCAGCATACCAATCCAGAAATCGACAACGGATGTTCAGATGCAGCTCGCAAAATAAGTGCAAATCACTGACAAGGATTGAGGAAGAAAAAAACACTGGTGCAAGAATAACCACAGCAACTTGGGTTGACACTGGCACGTCCAAAATTCATATTGTAGTCGAACGAGGATGTAAAGCAGATGGATATTGATCACTGGGGACACTGGGAGTATCCAAATCTAACCCGCGGTCAGCTAGGGTTAATTGCGCTATCACTGCCAGCACAACTGTCAAGTAGAGTCCTTGCGGTGTGCTACTGCAATAAGAACATGGTATTTGGCAAAATCGTCTTGGCTATTGCCTTTCCCTGGGTTATGTAGAACCCTCTATCACCCATCCCACGGGCAAAAAAGGCAGAGTTATATTTTAAATGGATGCTCTATCGCATTACAATGATCGGTCACAAAAACAAGCAGTCACTAAACCTGAGAACAGAGGGCACACAGGTTGTGACTCTTGGTGAACATAAAAGCGGAGTTGTTGAAGGCCGTGCTATTGTTGGATCTAACTATATTAAGGAAACTGACATTTTCTGCAAGATCATCGCTGTTTCACCAGTAAACCACGGAGACAGGTTGGAGGTGCATGCCCGCGGGTGTGTGGGATAACTCACCTATCTGTCCAGATCAACTGAATTTCTATATCACACTACTCACAGAAGAACTGTTAATGGCACTGTACGTGAAAATCGACGATTAACAAGACTCTCCACGGTCAGAGGCTGAACAGCGGACCGGTCTTTACAAAAAGTACAGGTGCACAGTAAATGTGGTTCATGGCCTCGACGGCATACTTGCGGTTGTGGCTATGTGAACTGGCGTGGCAGAAAACAGTCTATTGTCAATAATTGCTTCCGCCCCCGTCGATGTCGTCCCTCAAGTCAAAGAGCTGGGCTGCTCTTTCAATAACAGCTATTGTCAAATATCATAATGAAATTCTTGCAACCGCCGAAGCAAAATTCAGCAGAATGAAATACCACGTGCCTAGGGAGCTGCATGACAACACAGAGGAAGAGTTCATGTTCATATTCGACGTAATACCGCGCAGAAGATTCACGATTCAGTCGACATTGATGAAGCAGGAAAGAGCGGGCTAATTTCCTGTGGAGAGAAAAACTGGCGGTGGTTGGGAATATATAATAAGTGTCCGCCGAAACAACAGAAACGAAACCCGTGAAAATGTCAGAACCGCCGGATCATCCACTTTCGAGGACTATTTTGAACGAGACCCGTCTATATGATGCGGTACCACTGACACTGCCTTACTACGAGCAAAATAAAATTTGCCGGAACGACACACGAAAGTTGTGCATTTTGAGTGGCTTATTTTGCATTTCTTCAGGCAACTGCCTGTTGATTCGAAATGTGATATTCTATGTTTATACTGACCTTGCCATCTTTAGAAATGGACCCATTTCATGCTAGTGTCAAGATTTCATTCTTTCAGAACTCGCGATTGTGTGTCGTGTCCTGTATAGATCAGTATTTGATTCGTCGGCGGCAAGGTGCTTTGGCTGGAGATCATGGGGCAAATGCTCCTTTATTTGTGAATTCCATGGGCTGCCCGTATAGTAGGGAACATTTTCTGTCATACTTGAAGCTCCTGCTGGCACGCATGGGCTATACTGAGCAAAACTTTTCTGGTCATTCGTTTCGTATTGGAGCAGCCATAACTGCAGCTGCAGTTGGTATGGAGAACCATCTAATGAAGATGATGGGCTTCGTCATGCGATACGCACTACTTCAGAGTTCACCCTAACCGTCTTTTTATCTGCGCAAGAACAGCTGTGTACATACATTTAGTATCATGTACTTTAGATACCAGTCCTTCCAAATGGATTTTCACATTCCAAACTGGCATCTTCTTTAGGCTCTCATTTGAGGTACTTTAATATCAAATTCAATTTTTTATTTTCCCCAAATCGGATACTCATAAGCCTAGCTCTTTTCCACGAATCTGGGATCAGACCAGATTACACTCTTATGATGGGATCAGCCTAGCATAGATTTAGGTAAGATGGGATCAGCCCAGAATACATTAGCATGCTGGGATCAGCCTAGCACATAGTCTTCTTAAGCTGGGATCAGCCCAGAATACACTTAAATGCTGTGATCAGCCTAGCACATATTTTACTTGAGCTGGGATCAGCCTGGTACAATCAACGGAAACTGGGATCAGCTCATATTAGACCTAAATCCTGGGATCAGCCTAGCACCAATTATCCTTGAGCTGGGATCAGCCCATATTACACAATAATGCTGGGATCAGCCTAACATAGATTTACTTAAGATGGGGTCAGCCCAGAATACACTAAAATGCTGGGATCAGCCTAACACAGATTTTACTTGAGTTGGGAGCAGCCTAGCACCAATTCTACTTGAGCTGGGATCAGCCCAGAATACACTTTAATGCTGGGATCAGCCTAGCACTGATTGGGAATCATTCTTTTACATTCAGATTCTAGCCCATGAGTAGCCCCCACAGAAAGAGCCAAATATTTTAAACTATTTTAATTAAGTATCGATGTTATTTTAGTTATGAGTTTGATGTTGTAGAATATTGGTAATAATTAACAGTGACAGAGAAAGAAGAGAGAGAGAGAGAGTGAGAGAGAGACTGAATGTATATACTCTCGTATCCTATATTTCTTACAATGCATGTATTAAATCTTTTCTCGTAAAGATCAGTATTGTTTTGTTGTGCATAAATGCATTTGAGAAAACGACAGACACGTATCGCGCCGTCGCCTTATAATGTCATAGAGAGGTTAAACCAAGTCCTGAGATAAATTGTATAACATAGTGTAAAAATGACGGACACAAAGGGCAAAAGAAACAGCTTAAGTCGGAGGTTCAAGCCTCCGGAATAAGTAGTTTTCTCTACCCTCCGTCGTTGCCATTCTTTCAAAACATGATAATGCAGTTGCCTTCAGGTGATGGTTTAGCAGCCGACCTTGTCATTCTTTTAATACATTAAACTGCAGGTTCTCTTAGGCCTTGATTTTCTCTCTGTCGTTGACAATTTAAGTGATTTAGTATGAATGGGATTTAAGTGAGCTGATATGAAGGGACCCAATATACTCTATCCGTATTCAAGCTCATGATGATGATGGATCATTGCTCTAAATCAGGGGTCACAACCCTTGGTCCGCGGGCCGGATCCGGCCCGCGAACGAGTTCTGTCCGGCCCACAGGGAAAATTAAAACAACACCTAAACCTGGCACGTGAACAGTAATTATATTAAGGAAATTAGTGTTTGCGCCCTCGAGTGGTCTTAGAAAATGCAATCTGGCCCTTGGCAGAAAAAGGTTGTGCACCCCTGCTCTAATTGCTCATTCCATAATATGTGGCTCAACATGTGAGATAAAAAGGCGAACAGGATGAGACATTAGGTGATGTTCACTTTGGCTATTTTTTGTATAGATGGAAAGTGGGAGCATATGCAACAAAGTTAACATTCTTATATTTCCGTGGATGTTTTCAATGATATAAAATTAGCCAATTCCTTATATTCATATTTTTTGGTGGTTAAAATATTACCATTTACCTGGAACCTGTCTATCGGAGTTTTTGTCATGCTCAAAAGAGCAGGTTTCTGCCCACGCCTGCGCAATTCCCGCCACCTCGTCATCCCAGGTCTGTCAAAGAGTATAAAATACACGTCTTTGTACATTATAAATTTGGATATGTTTCAGAAGATGTCCTCTATAAAAATCCTTACTCTTCATTCGTACGTGACATTCATGAAGCAAAGGCATTTGAAATCAAACACTGCAGTGTCATATGTCAGGGAAAAAACAACATTCATGTACACACATATATAATAATAATAATAATAATAATAACAACAACAACAGTGCAAGGTTGAATTTGTTCATGTTGTTTCAACGGTGATTTCATATTGATGAAAATCATATTCTGCGTTAAATGGTACACATACATATGATGATGAATATTTACAGCATATCAAACTTTATTTTTCATCTATTTTTTTCCATCCCACTGCCCGATTGTAGGTCTTTCTTTGCAAATTACATTAAAGTATGGTCCAGAAAAAGTCTCCTGTATTTGTCTTGCGGCCATTTTTGGAGCATTATTCCGTAACGTGTGTAATTTTTGTGTATCGCGTAATGCAGTCCCAGAGTCGAATCGAACTAATAACTTCTCGTGCCATTTGAAGTCACACCGTGACAAAATGCTTATAGGCCAGTACCCAGTTAAATTGTTAATAGTTAAATTTTGAGGTTTCCTTTGGTTATAGGTGTCACTGTGAAAAATTCTGAAAGGAATTGATTTTTACCATGGAAATTCGTAAACAATTATTCTATATTTTTAAATGCATTTATACTGCGGTTGCACAATCAGTATGAGGGGAGTGCACTTGAAATTGCATTGTGTGATATGGTTACAAACTATGTTTAGATTGACCCGGAAATATAACCTTTGACTCCAGTAGATGCTGATCACCTGTTAATTAAGCTGTGCAAATGCTGTCGAGTCTTGATGCATGTAATGGTCTTTAATGGTATTGTCACCATTGGATTGGAAAATTCCTCTCAGTATAGCTTAGAGAAATGTATATAATATACAAGGAGATTAATGATAGTCTGACTCTATTTGCTTGTACTTTCGTTGGAACCTAAAATTTTAAGTGCCGGTTGCAAACGTTTTGAAAAAAGCGATGGGAGGCGGAGCCTTTCAAGGCCACATAGCGCCTACAAAAAAGGAAAAGGTCGTCGTTTATTATTTTAAAAGTTTTTTTTAACCACTCATTTTTGTTTTAAATATCCTGGAAACGTTCTCAAAGAGCCAAGCCATCGATACATACCCTGGTACTGCATTTACAATTATTTCTCCATTTAATCTTAGCTTCCACCGCTTTCTGGATGTTATTTGGCAATGTTCTATTTGTTCCTTTCGTTATTACATCCTAATTTTAATTTTTGAGGGTATTTGTTTGATTGAATCGATATTTAGTCATCGCCATAAACTGCCACACTGCAAACATCGCAGCAATATAACCGAAACATTTATAAAATTCCAAATCACACTCACGCACACTCATCGTTATTTCGCAATATCGTTGCCATATTGTTCTTACCATTTTCAGCATATTTGTGGCTAGTGGACTGACCATGCCTCTATACCTGTTGTGTTCCAATACGATCAAAGCTATGTCCGAAGTATTTACACCTGCAAAACACATTAATATGTCTGAGGTAAAAAACTTGTTGTCTGACACGAGTCGTCTAAATCATACACATTTCCTAAAATAAGCCCAGAAAGATGCTCCTTCCCGTCCATTACATAACCATACGGTGAAAAAGAAAAGACGCATAAAAATTTCATAAATACATGTATTTCAGATAAAGGTTGCTGATATGTATACCCAGCCGAGGGGCGGTCTGCCCCGGTATACAGCCAGTCGGGAGAGTTGAAATAAAAGTACAAGTTTTAAAACCAAATGAAAAATTCGCCAAGGTAAACGTTATTTCCAATTAGCTTATGTTAGCACTGTATTGTTTAAAAATCTACTTGCACACAAAATATATTTTTCTGTGTGTTTACGTTTTAAAAATGTTTGTGGGGGTACTAAAGGAAGGATCCACCCCGGGTGCCAAATACTTTAGGTACGCCCCAGTGTATACTTTTACACAGTTTTTGTATTACTTGCGAGGATTATTTAAAAAATAGACAAAAATAATGATCAAAATGTCTTTCGATGTCTGCCGTCCATCGGCTTGATGTAAGGACGTAAAAATTTATTACATTTATTTTTATTACTGTTGTCTTCGTCCCAGCTATCACACTTCGGATATGCCAACATACACAAATTATTACGTCAACAACGTCAAGAACAGAAGTAAAAGAATGGATAATTACATAGTGCCTACATTATTAAGCCAACAACGTCAAGAACAGAGGCTTACAAATGAATACTACCATAGTGTCTACATTGTTACGTCAACATGTCAAGAACGGAAGTAAAATAATGTATACAAATAAGGGACAATTCCATAGTGCCTACATTATTACGTCAACAACGTCAAGAATGGAAGTTTAAGAATGGATAACACCATAGTGCCTACATTATTACTTCAACAATGTCAAGAACGGAGGTTTAAGAACGGATAATAACATAGTGCCTACATTATTACGTCAACAACGTCAAGAACGGAAGAAAAATAATGGATACCATTCTGACTACATCATCAAGTATGGAAGTAAAAGAATAGATAATACCATGGTGCCTACGTCGTTAGAAAGGAAGCAGAATAATCGATAATACCGTAGTGTTTATTGTCTTTTGCGCTTTTCTTTCTTATTGAAGACCCTTACTATTTCAAGTATATCAAAGTAGCCGGTGGTGTTTCTTTTGTAACTACTTACAAATCGTGACTCTGTCTGTCTCTCCAGCTGTATGTATGTATGTATGTATGTATGTATCTGTCTTATCTTACCTGCTTGAACCACTTGGGATGATTTTGGTTGGCATGCCGAATGCGTCTTTAACACCTTAAACTTGTCTTTACACGGGCGAACCTATTAATGGAAATTTTAAATGTCTCCAGTTATGGTCATTGTTTCAGAATATTATGATGTCATTCATGACTGATCCACATAATTTCATCCACAAAATATTATAATCTTTTTTTAATTCATAATTACATATTAGTTAATTTTAAATTCGTATTTAATCTTTTTCATTGATCGGATTGAGCTGTTCCAATGCTGCCGATACTTGTGTGATATTCGTTTTTATTGTTGAACTACCTACAAAAGCAATTTTCTGCACTTCAAACACAGTACAGATGGTGGCCTTATTTGAAAATCATGTTATGTTCCATCTTGTTCTTTCATCCGTAGTATTTTAATTTGCGTTCTGAAGTAAAACGAAATTACATTTATCATCCGTTCCATATACAAGATTCGTCAGAATCAAAATTTGATGGAAAACTCGAAATACTTTGATTTCAGGTCCAGTGGAGAAAATAAAGATCTACTCATACCAAGTGGCGCAATAGGGTCTAATATAAATCGTATCGTTATAAATTTAAACTAATCGGAGTACTGAATGAATAGTTACATTTTAATGAATTTCAGCAATAATGTAGTATTAGAACGATGATCCTGAAAATGGATGTTTATGTACAAGACTAGTATTTAGTTTACGGACATCTGGACAGACCCAGTTAGTTCGTTATGTACTTACGTATCATTAGTCAGGTACCCTCTCTTCTTCATTACGTAAAGAATGGAGGGTACTAGACAACAAATTTATAATGAAATCTATACAACACAGTAGATGGGGCGTAATGATCTCATTCAGTCGGAAAGAAAGAGTTATCGATAGTCTATGAACATAGACTGATATTAGTCACTGTAGTCAATTGCTTTCATGACCCGTTGTGAGACGTGTGAGACGATTCGAGCAGGCGCAGAACATATGAGTAGCCTGCGTATTCTCGACACATTCTGAACACAAAACTCAAACGTACGGTCCAAAATAACTGTTATGTTTCGTGTTCCTTTTTAGTATTTTTAATGAAGTTAAAATCAAGGAAATCCCAGGATCTTCGTA
Source organism: Sinohyriopsis cumingii (assembly GCA_028554795.2). Lineage (NCBI taxonomy): Eukaryota > Metazoa > Mollusca > Bivalvia > Unionida > Unionidae > Sinohyriopsis > Sinohyriopsis cumingii. The sequence continues at coordinate 63,236,980 of CM068836.1, forward strand.
AATTTATTGGGTTTATTTCTACATAGACGCCAAAAATTGAGAACCGTAGGTATATAGAAAGTACAAAAATTGCTGTAGGTGTTATGTTAGGATTTTCATAAATTTTAAGAATGGTTATTGCCCCCATTAATTATGGTTATAAAATGTTTTGTCTTTCACACACGATTAAAGAGAGTGAGAGAGTTCAGGCTCCCTTGTAAAGGGTGTCTCTTTTAAAAGTGTGGATCTCTCCTACATCATTGGGGAAGGCTGAGAGAGAGAGAGAGAGAGACAGAGAGGTCTGGGATCTCAGAAAGAAAGGTGGACTCCATGGCGGAACTAACTTTATTGATATTATTGATATATAATGGATTACATTCTAGATAAAAAACACATCTACATAAACTTACAATTTAGATATAAGAAATACAAATAAAATTACGATATTCCTTTCAGCTTACCAACTTCATACAATTCCGAAATTCCTGTCCTTTAGAACATATTGTAAATAAGTAAACATCGAATAAATTAACGATCGACAAAGTGTGTAAAAAATAAATATTTCAGATTAATACAACAATTATTCTTCAGAGAAGATATTTTAATGAATTTAACCTAAAATACCAAAATAGTATGTTCTATAACTTATTATTTTATTTATAAATTAATTATTATTAAGAATGAAGTTGGTAGTGAATTCGTCTTTAAAATAACCAATCGTATGATTACAAGTAAAATAAGTTCTTAACACAATTTAATTTTCTAATACATTACAATAAGGAATACTGAAAGACTATTAATTTTTTTCCAAAATTTTGCAAACGCGTCTATCTCAACTAACTGACCCAGCAGAGCCGCATCTTTGCTTAGATGCTTGCTCAACACACCTTGTACTATTGTTACTGACTTTAAATTTGCTGACTTAGAATATAAGAAGAAATGTGTTATGCAATGCGAAGGATTTTACAACTGCAACACACAAAGCACAATCTGTATTAAAATAATACATATTTGCATTACAAGAATAAAATAGATTGCTTGTAATACAGTTTGCTGAATAATTCAATCATGACATAAGGTTTTGAGATTCTTACTCAAGTTCAGAAATACGGCTCCAAGCCTATGTTCTGTTAGACCTGATTCCTCCAAGGTAGTAACGTAATGTCAATAATACGTCATATAAAGATTACTTACATCTCTCTTCATGCGGAAATGTGGAAAATCGCTCCCCTGTATATCTGATAAATAAAATTAGGATTTAAAATTACCTAATGGCATACGAATATGAGAGAGAGAGAGAGAGAGAGAAAGAGAGAGAGATGTGTGTGTATTATAGTCATGCATAGGCAATATTAATGATAATTTGTAGCGTATACAATAATCAGTCGATTCAAGCAGTAAAAAACATGCATTTCACAAATGATCTCTTTTTCTACCATGAGATTTCAATGATATGCATGAAATTGTAATTTTCAGCTTCATATAATTTCTGTTTTTCAACGAAGAAAATTCTAATGACCATGTCAATCTTAAAGTTGGTTGTCCACAAAGATTTCAATATTATTGTAGAGTATAATGGTGTTTGTGTTTAGGCTTTGTACGGTGTTTCCGACTACGACTTCTTTAGATAAGTTTCATTATTTTGCTAAATTTTATGAAAAAGAAGCAGCATATATTGTCCAGGTTATCTTAAACTTGTTTTAGTCTTTATATGTATTAGACAGGCTAAGTAATTCAAGCGGTCACTCTTTAGTTGTGTATCAAAAGACATTTGTACATACTAATGAAAGTTTAAAATACTTTTTAAAATACAGTGTAAAATATTTTTTAAAATACCGTCTAAATGAGAGGAGACCAATTACCGGTAATTCAAACTTGACGATTGGAGGGGGTGGGGGCTCATTGAATAATGTAGCATTATTTACAAAATTAAGTTTGACATAATTTACTTGCTTGAAATAGTTTTGTTCAGCTTTACAGTGCAGGTTCTGACGTATTCTACTTGTTTGAAATTATTTTCTTCTGCTAAATCATACAAACTGTAGTAAGGATACGCTTCAGGTGTAAAACAATTTTTTTTCTTCTGTATGTGGTGTTTCAAAATGTCTCTTATAAATTTTCCTAAGAAAAATTGTATGAATAAGGATGATGTTAAATAGAGAGAGGTATCTTTAATCCTAGTCTCAAAAGAAAATGTCCTTCAAAGAATTCATTCGCTACACACCATCAAACCGCTTTTCATTTTAAATTATGCCAATTATTACGAAATTGTAGTTGTTTTCAGTATGTAGAATTGTTTACTGACTCAAATTATTAAACTAATGTGTATTTGCAGAAGAAATTGTATTTTTAAAGACTTACCATTTTCTTGCTGTGCCGAACAGCCGATGATCATTAAGATCGTAAAAATTGATATTTTTCTATAATTATAACTGACCATGACTGACTTTTAGATTTCGAAATGTAGAATCGACTAATTTCGGCCTTCGACTCAAATATATAAAAGCCTTCGTTATCTGTATTTCATAACCTACCATAAAAATGATTGAATTACTCATCTATTGCTCAGCAGTGTTGGAAAATATATAATAAGATAGATAAGGTCAGTTATGAAGGTGTTATATTAAATCGTGATGTTTGCTAATTCTCAGGCCCATATTGATGGTTATCTAATTAACTACTACACATCTTAAATTTGTGCACTGTTACCAGGTACCTCAAAAGCTCAATTGTTTAGTGAAGCAAACGTCGATTGTGTTGATAACCTCCGAATGATGTTAGAAGGGAAGAAGGATAATTCATCATGGGACAAGACAACTGAATACTTTCGACGCTATGCCTTTAGTTTAATATGGTGATTGTAAACTCAGACACTAGTATTGACAGATAAGCTATATACAAGGAACCATCCAGATGCTTTCAAAATTAAGAAGAGATTCACTGGTCATACACATCACACATATATATTAATACCTGTTGTGGACTGGTCATGCACACCACGCATTAAATGATCATACATATTACGCATCAGATGGTGATACAGATCACGTATTAGATGTCCATACACATCACGCATTAAATGATCATACACATCACGCATTAGAATGTCATACACATCATGCATTAAATGGTCCTACACATCACGCATTAGATGGTAATACACATCACGCATTAGATGTCCATACACATCACGCATTAAATGATCATACACATCACGCATTAGATGGTCATACACATTATGCATTAAATGATCATACACATCACGCATTAGATGGTCATACACATCATGCATTAAATGGTCATACACATCATGCATTAAATGGTCATACACATCATGCATTAGATGTCCATACACATCACGCATTCGATGTCCATACACATCACGCATTAAATAGTCATACACATCACGCATTAGATGATGATACAGATCACGCATTAGATGTCTATACATATCACGTATTAGATTGTCCTAAACATCACACATAAAATGGTCCTACACATCACGCATTAAATGGTCCTACACATCACGCATTAGATGGTAATACACATCACGCATTAGATGTCCATACACATCATGCATTAGATGTCCATACACATCACGCATTAAATGGTCCTACACATCACGCATTAAATGGTTCTACACATCATGCATTAAATGGTCCTACACATCACGCATTAGATGGTCCTGCACATCACACATTGGATGGTCCTACACACCACGCATTAAATAGTCATACACATCACGCATTAAATGGTCCTACACATCACACATTAAATGGTCCTACACATCACGCATTAAATGGTCCTGCACATCACGCATTAAATGGTCCTACACATCATGCATTAAATGGTCCTACACATCACGCATTAGATGGTCCTACACATCACGCATTGGATGGTCCTATACACCACGCATTAAGTAGTCATACACATCATGCATTAAATAGTCATACACATCACGCATTAGATGGTGATACACATCATGCATTAGATGGTGATACAGATCACGTATTAGATGTTACCTGTTATAGACCCATACACATACATCACGCTTTCTGTGGTCATACACATCACGCTTTATATGGTCATACACATCACGCTTTATATGGTCATACACATCACGCATTAAATAGTCCTACACATCACGCATTAGATGGTCCTACACATCACGCCTTAAATAGTCATACACATCATGCATTAAATAGTCATACACATCGCACATTAAATAGTCATACACATCACGCATTAAATAGTCTGCTGCCAAGGCCCTCTTCTTTCTTTATTTTTTATTTTTTCTTCACTACTCGCCTGCGACGTTTCTCAGCTTCTTTTCTCAACCTGTCAATTTCCTCTTGCTGAGTGGTTAAGGTTCGTATAAGGATTTAGCTTCCCTTTCGAATTCTGGTCCTCGCAAAACTTTTTCTTTGTGACGTCTTTGTATGATATCGCTATTTTTCACCACAAGCTGGCGCCATTCAGGTAGTCTCGTAAGAACGACACGGTACGGAGATTAAAAATCCACTGCCTACCTCGTTCAATAAGCAATGTCTGTGTTTTTATCAGCATTGACTTGTACACGCGTGGTTGTGGTGATGGAGTATTTTCAAGTGCCGCTTTGACCAATTTCTCTGATGGCTTCCTCGCCTTCCATGATCACCCCATGCAAACTTCCAGTTGTTTCCAAGGCTGCTTCTGCGTTTTTTAAAGCCTCCACCGCGGTTACTCGTGTGGGTCTGAGCTGTTTTGCAAACTTTTATTGAAAGCCGGTTGGGAGGTCATACCGTGCGCTCTGTCGAGACTGAAACATATCTTTTTGGCACATTTAACATGTCGAATCAGTTGTTCCAGGTTTTCATTGGCAGCTTTTCGACGTCGTTGAGCATACTCTGCTATGGTATCGATAGCAGGTTGTGGCATCGTATACATTTATCATAGCCATTTAAATTGTCGGATGATATGCATTCGAGTCCAGACCCCTCGCGATGCTTTTCCCCCGGTCAGGTCCATTGTGAGAAAACCATACGAGTCTACAGTGGCCCGCGTACACATATTCCGAACTCATTCTACGAATGGTGGGTGGAACACCAATGTAAAATAATGTTTGCAAGGCCGTGCGCTTCAACGCCACGAAATATTATCAACATGCTGACGTTGTCCTGAATCACTTTTGGCACATTTGCTTTTCGTTGTGTCACATCAATCACTTTTGTGTTTTATCTGCTGAAGATCGAGGTCGACAACAGCGGGAGGCTTCATAGACTGTAGAATAGAACTCAATGGTGAACGAAGAAGTGTTCGAAGTCCTTGAGGACATCATAATACGGCTGATTATTCGTGGATGGTGCAATCACATACGCTCAGTGCTACATTAACTATCATTTGCTTAGATTCAGCAACAATTGGGGTTTTCCTGATCCAGCTGGGATAATGAGCAGCGCGCAAACCGAGTTTGAAAACATGTCGCTGTGTGTAGACAGTAGATCCTTCGCCAGCGAAGACAAGACAATGAAGGTGAAATAATGTGCAGTATTTCAAGTCATGCATGGAATGCCAATAGTTGTATAATTCAACAATGCTTACATATTGTGTTCGATTCTGCCTGAAAACACATACCGCAATCCAACTCGCTCGGTTCAAACTCGTAATAGTAAAAGAACTTGCATCGGATGTGGAGCAAAGATGTTCACCGTTCGGGAGTGAACAGTCCAGGTCTAAAATGGGAGTCCTAAACAATATCGCTGCTGAATTAACAAAGGTACTCGGGGCTCTGCAGAGTAAATATCCTGGCGAAAAACATATATCTTGATACAGTTGTTGACATCCTGGAACACGGTTGGATAAACGATTGCGCGACTGGCTCCAAAAGAAGAAACTGTAAACGGCGTCAATGCTGCATGGTACCGGCATGATGTTGCTTATAAAACATCAAATCATATTTCTACTTGTCAACGCGACGATGATGGCCTCTTCCAAGACTTTAATACATTCAGTTTTACGCACAGGAAAAATAAATCGTCATATGGAGCATCAAAGGAGCTATGAAGGCCACAGTTGCACTTGGTAGATTTTAATATCAACTCACTGGAAGTTAAACCGTAACATAAAAAACAAGACTTTTAGAACGGACCGTGTTGCGATATACTACAGTCTCCGCGGCTATTGGAAACGCGAAACAGCTGTTAAAGTTTGCGAGTGTGGCAAAAGTTACTAACCGTGTTGTCTGAGCCTGGCTTGCCAAACGTGTATTGTAGCAAATTTACTGACACACATCAAAAATTCTTTCCCTTGGATAGTGGAGTTAGAAGGCGGACAACGTCGAACTGGATAGATATTCCGGGACAACCAACTATAATCTGGTGTTGGAACCATAGGTTGTCGCTGTGACTTGTCCAGTAGAAGCAAATCCTTCTAGTACAGCTTTTATGTGAGGGCAAGTACATGTTGTTTCGCGGATACGGAACTACCGCCAAAATTTATTTTATGTTGCACATTGCCTGTTTGAATGAATAAAGCCACGCGTGGGCTCCTTTTGTTTTCTTACAGTTTTTAGAGCCAATCTCTATCAAATGCATGTTGGCTCTCAGTCTCACGTATATTTGGTTAAGCTGGACTTGCCTTCGCATTCATCCATGAATTTCCCAATAACGTTTTCGTTGTTGTCGCTGATCTTTCGTGTACTCACTGGTGTGTCAAATTGGTTTACCAGCGATGCTTCGTCCATGCTCGCGTAGACATTATTGAGATATTATACATCAGCAACTTGGTCACGTACGTGTACAGCATCTTGACGACGTCTCCGTACCGCGGCTTGAGCGAGTCAAAATAAAATAGAAATTTCGACAAGTCCAGTAGTCGCATTTTCTTTGTCAGCTTTAGTTTTGCATACGCATTCTCAATCGCAGATAGAACCGCAAATCACTCACGTGAACTGCATAATTAAATTTCTTTCTCAGATTTGATATAAGTTTGACGCATCTGGTAAACTTGCGTCCTTAATCATGCACGATTTCACATCGATACGGGGACAGCAACTGGTGGGGCACCCACAGCTCTTTTGAGGCGGCCGGGTCGTATCCATTTGGAAGTGGATTGTTCGCGCGAACGTATCGGTGACTTGACATCGATATACTGCCACTTATACCACTTTCAATTGCCAAAATATCATCGATATCGGTGAACATTTCCTAATCGACCTTGGTTTTTGACAGCATTGCGTTCTATACCAATCCTGGCGAACAGAAGCGAAGTGCGGAATCGAGCTTATCATGCTCATGACTGAATCATGAAACGTCTTAAAACATACGCACTCTGTAACACATTCATACACGGACATAGATCATGATGTCCGATTTTACAAGCCCCAGAGCGGATCAAACATTGTTCGCGTGCGCGAACTGGCTAGTGGAACTACCTTTGTGAGACAACGATGAATGAAAGACGTCAATCGCTGGCAAAGAGATTTAGCAAAATTGTCCTAGTCGCTCATGTATTTGTACGGTTAAACTCATTTGAGGATAAGCAAACCGAACTTTCCTGATCTGGCTCCACCTTATTGGCGAGTAGACTTTAATTGATCATCGCTTCCTGTTTGCTGTGCAGGTACACCATTTGGGGAAGATCTTTACCATCACTTAATCATACCGTGCATCCGGGTCATGCAAGAATAGCGATGATGGTAGCCTGTAGAGGAATTCGGTGTTACAAGTTCAATCAGGTGCTGTTTGTATTTTTGAGACTGATATGTATTATCGTGTGCACAATGCAAAGCCAATAAGAGCGCCCATTCGAAACATTTGTTGTCTTCCTTTAAACATTAGAGATGATTGCTAGGTAATCTTGAAGATCTGATTTAAATTCGGGAACTTTGGTTATTTGAAGACCACACAAAAGAGCCTTTCCAGCAATAGGACGTGCGATACGACGATATTTTTATTCATCGCCGACCATGTGTGCGTTAACGGCCTGCTTGGCCCGTGGAGGATTCTTAATACGTAACTCAGCAGCTGCTTCATAAAGTTATTTTAAGGTCTGACGCGTCTCATCAGCTGGTAACCATCAGTAGTTAATCTGGAAAAAGTTGTCTCAGAATCGGTCGTGGTTCATCTGCAAGTCCTAAGAATGGAAGTATGTCGGCATTTTTCATAACGCTTAGAATCTTTTATTCCACATCTTCTCAATGTTTGACTGATAATAGGGAAAAAACATCATCAATTTATAACTTTCTGTTGAGGTGTTTTCACTTCTTTTACAGGATCGGAAAACTCAATCGCTTCTGTCCTGGATATTATTTAATTGACTTCATTATCTTTTTCTTAACACCATCATTGAGTTTTGCCTCAACGACAGGTTCCACCAATTGCTGATGAGCACTATAATACTCATGTATGGATCTACACGTTCGGTACAACTGATTATGCGAAAACACTCCAATACAACATTTAAGGGATGGTTGAACACCGGGGCCAACAAATAACTGAGCAAACATGATTTACAGTATTCTTAATAACATGTTTTGCCGCATAGTTCACGTTTCTGAAGATTATATTCATATTCCTAAGCATTCGGCATCTTGGTATGATAGTTCTATTTCTCAAATTATTAATTAGCACTGCCACCAACAATAATTTGATTAATTTTTTTACATATATGGTGTCAAGACTGATGAACTTACGCAATTTTGAATTTCCTCTTGAAAATTATGGACGACTCAGAATACCATTTTCTAAACTTCAGCTAACTTGTACAGATGACAAAAGTAGAATTCACAGAAGATTGAGTATAGGCAGATAGCCGCTTTCAATGACAAATATGCTATTAATATATGCCTGCCACCTCCCATCAGTGTGTTGATCAAAGATAACACAATACAGAGGCTCCTAGTGAATTATTCTCGCGTGGAGGATCACGCAGATTATAATCACTCTCGCTCGTGCAACAATTCTGAAAGGGAATAAAGCATGGGAAATATATAAGGGGTTTAGGGATCTCTATTATGATACTACTCCTAGGCAAAAGAGAAAAGAGAACCATGTCTAAAGAATTGTAATACCTTGGAAATGTTTACACGGATTAAATATTAACAAAATATTGGAACTGAAAAAGGAAATGGGAATGTTTTGTCCAAGAATAAGTCATCTAAAGCGATAATTCTCTGTAAAATCCTGAACGCTATGATCGTGTATCATTTTAACATGTCGTCATTTGACCAAGAAGGTATCTTTATATGCAATGGCGGTTACTGCACTTCTTTTCAGATCATTGGAGTAAAGGACAGTGTCTTCTGACTGACTCGAACTGATGATCCGGGATTGGGTTTCAATCGTTCTTTCTAGTTTGAAATGTGATAAAAAATATGAGGTCATATACTGATGTGTAGGTTAACAAATCCAAACATCCATAGGAAGGATCTCATCAGGGCCAAGCTCCTGCCTATGAATTCTTAACATGAGGATTGGATATTTCAATCGAAAACCTTTGCATGTGAATATTTGTACCAATTATTAATTATTCGTTGACGCTTGAATATAATAATCACAATTACAGACACTTGTGGTTATAAATTTTGCACAATTATTGCATTCCATGTTAGTGAAACGTGAAAACAAATTAAATTTAGTTTGTATCAACAAAATATGTATTTTAATGTCAGTGGCCTCCATTGATTAAGGTATACGTATTTAATTAATTTACTAGATTGAAAAACCAATTACTTCGCTGCAGCACCGGCGAAAGTTAATTCATACAGAAATTATATGTATTCCCGTTAGGCTGACGAGTTGCAAACTGCACATGCTTGATATGTCTATCCATATTTTGCATCAGTGAAGTTTTGTTTGGTTTTTGTGTGTTAGCGCCACTTTTCAGCAAACAATAGGCTATTCATGTGAGAGAGAAAAAATGAACGGCTTAATATTCGTTCTCTAAAATGTTTCCATGGTTTTACCTACTGCGTCTTATATTTTAAAATTAATCAAATGTTCTGGTCGTGAATAATTAAGACATATTTCATTTCAATTTTATATGTCATGCATATTTCCATCTCCGTTAGACTCAGAATGGTAGATTAGTGTTATCGTAAATTATCTGAGACACATCTTTCATTACCAATATTGAAAAAAAATGCTTTAAAAAGAATATGTGCTATGTAAATTAATGATTTCCAGTTTCAATTAAACATTCGACTTCCGAGTGCATATCGGTTGATTTTTTCAGGAACATAGGCTAGGAATGTGTGGCCTAAATTGGGTTCTACGATCGTCATGAAACATTCCATTTGCTGCGTTGGTTGATTGGAATTTTTCATAGCTTTGATAAATGAATAGTAACTAACATTCCACAAAGCAAGTATCTATCTCGAAAGTGACTCGTTCAAGCTTTAGAGATTTCATACCTTTAGAGACATTGGAGTTTAAAGTCTTCCCGAAAAACAAGTTAGTTTGATCCCGCTTTGAGCTGACAACGTATGGACGGTTGATAAACACCTGGAAATTACATTCCAAACTAAAGAGTAGATGCATCAATATATTAAACAAACTTATAATTCTGTCAATCGCAGAACAAAGACTAGAGATGAAAATTAATTTATACGCTTTACTCCAAAAACGTTTTATCAAAATAGTTTATTATTTAAAAATCTCGATGACATTGGACATAAATGTAGTACAAAATGCATACTCTTAAGATTACAGTTAGAACTTGTATGTAATAGTAATTACATTTTAAAGAAACAAAATATATTTGTTTACATACCTGTCATCATGAAGAAAAAAGGATAAACCAATAAGTCTCACCATGTGTTCAAAATGTCAACATATACGTACCTATATGTCGGTAAATAAAGATAGACATCTTTATTTGACATCTTTATAGACATCTTTATTTGAAATCCGTCTTACAGGTAAATTAAAACTTGGTTTAAATGGATGGAAAATAAATCGTCAATGGTCATCTGTTTTCTATTAATCACAGATTTTTGTCAGGTTTTTTCGTGAAATGCAAATGTTCACTTAGCTTTGTGTCCAAATAGACATTTTTTTGACCTACGAATTTTCAAACATTTTCACCACAGCAAGTATTCAAAATAATTTACGGGGGAGATTTACTTCGAGCTGTACTGTTAGTCAACATACAGGCAGCCAATGATAGTAGTGAATGGGGTGAGATTAGCGACAATGGGAATTAGCATTAAAAACACCCCCTGGGTAAGATTAGCGACAATGGAAATTTAACATTAACCACCCTGGGTAAGATTAGCGACAATGGAAATTTAACATGGGCAAAAAACATGGGATTTTTTTTTTACAAAAAAATTAAAAAAGGGTTAGGCAATCGAAAGGCTATCTGTTTTCGAGAAATGTGGGTGGCCCTGAAAAGGGCCTTTCAGTTTCTTCTTCTTCTTCTTCTTCTAACTCCTCCACTTCTTCCACCAAGTCCTCACTTTTTCCATTATTCCTTTCTTCTTCTTTTTCTCCTCCGGCATCTAGTCTGGATGGCCCAAAGCTATAAACTTTTCCTGGACTTTGATCCAATTCTGATTTAGCCTTTCAAAATCAGCCTGTTTCTTTTTGTTTTCCTGATCTTTTCTTTCTTTATTCCATCTCTCTTTAATCTTCTTTACCTCTACCTCCATTACTTTTCTCATCAACTCCTCTCCTTTCCTCAGTCTTTCCTGACCTCTCTCCACAAAAGAGCACTCTGTCCCATGTGACATATTTTCAAGAAAGCACCTGACTTTGCTTGCATTGTCAAGTGCTTCCTTTAGGCTTCCCACTCTGACATAGGTGGGATTTATCATACCTCTCAATCTCTTTTCCTCCTCTTCTATCATTTCTGCTATCACTTCTTTTGCTACGTTTTGGCATTTAGCGTAGTCCAGATACTCTGCTATCTTCCATTCTTTTTCTAGTCTCTCCACTACATAGATACCATCCATTATCCAATTGTATATATGTACCAAATTGTTGAACAACTCACTTGCAACCACCATCTTCGTTTTTATTATTCCGTGGAATGGTTCGAACATCAAACCTTGTGGGTTCTTATAGTCAAAGTACGGACGTGAAGGAAAACATCCCCTAAAAACATAAAATTGATCTTACCTAGATCATGACCAAACAACGCGCGGACGTGAAGGAAAACATCCCCCTAGTTTTCTCATTTCCTATAATATACTATCCACATAAGTGAAGCAACAATAAACAAACCCCAAATCTACTATTTACACACGCAAATCATTAAAACAAAATCCATAATCTACTATCCACACAATTGTACGTGAGCGGTTACAAAACCCAAACTATACTCTCCACGTACGCTAAGAAACAATAAACAAACCCCAAATCTACTATTTACACACGCAAATCATTAAAACAAAATCCGTAATCTACTATCCACACAATCGTACGTGAGCGGTTACAAAACCCAAACTATACTCTCCACATACGCTAAGAAACAATAAACAGACCCCAAATCTACTATTTACACACGCAAATCATTAAAACAAAATCCATAATCTACTATCCACACAATCGTACGTGAGCGGTTACAACACCCAAACTATACTCTCCACATACGCTAAGAAACAATAAACAAAATCCATAATCTACTATCCTCACAATCGTACGTGAGCGGTTACAAAACCCAAACTGTACTCTCTACATACGCTAAGAAACAATAAACAAACCCATAATCTACTATTCACACAAACTTACGTGAGCGGTTACAAACAGAAACACACAAACACATACACTCGCACTATGAAAAAAGAGTCAGTGTTTATATTCACACTACTCTACCTACACACATTGGCAAATTGATGGTTATTTCTTTTCTAGAGTATTGGGTAGCCCTGAAAAGGGCTGTTTTTTGGAACTTCATGGACACCTGGTTAATGATGGCACCTTCCAGGCCTGGTGCCACATACACATCTTGTTCTCCAGTTGCTTTTTACTTTTTTTGGGGAGAGAGCAGAGGGAGGATAAATAGCTTCAGAATCCCAATTTTCTGTCTCTGGGATTCTGAAATTTCTTCTCTCCTTTTCCTCCTCTTCTTTGTTTCTTCTCTCCTCCTCCTCTTCTTTGTATCTTCTCTCCGCCTCTTCTTTGTATCTTCTCTCCGCCTCTTCTTTGTATCTTCTCTCCTCCTCTTCTTTGTTTCTTCTCTCCTCCTCTTTCATCCTTCCCTCTTCCACAATGGCTTCCGCGGCCACTTCGTTCAACAGGCGCCTGGCATAATCCAGATGCACATGAAGTTCCAACAGTTTCGCTAATCTGGTGTTCATTCTGGTGTTGATCAATCAACAAGGGTAGCTGGACTGCCGAACGAGTTTCAATTTATACTAAAAGTGCGGACGTAAAGGAAAACATCCCCCTAAAAACATAAAATTGATCTTACCTAGATCATGACCAAACAACGCGCGGACCTAAAAGAAACACTCACTCACTTTTTTATACTACCCATTCCTATTCTAAAATTTTTTTTCATTAATCACTTCAATATACTATTCACATACGCAAAGCAATCCAATCAAACCCCCCAAATCTACTCTCCCCACACCTCAAACAGCCAAAAAAACATGATCTTAATCTACTATCCACACCAACGTACGTGAGATGTTACAAACACAAACACACAAACACATACACTCGTACTATTATAAAAAGAGTCAGTGTTTATATTCACACTACTCTACCTACACACATTGGCAAATTGATGGTTATTTCTTTTCTAGAGTATTGGGTAGCCCTGAAAAGGGCTGGTTTTTTTTGGTTTTTTTGTTTGCTATGGCAATTTTTTAGTTTCTAAGAATGCGATGTCCTCTGAGGATAGACTTTCTGGCGATAGATCTGCTTCTTCGGAAAGAGAAGAAGAACTCTTTGGTGTCGATACGACAATCGACAAAGCCTCTCTCAGGTTCAAGTTGCTGCTGCTGCTGCTGCTGCTGTTGCTGTTGTTGTTGCTGTTGCTGCTGCTGTCTCTGAAGTCTGTACTTCTCTGTCCATTCTTCTTTCTCCCTGTTCACTTCTTCTCTGAAGAGCTCTTCTATCAGGTCTTCAGTAACTTTTAACATTCTCACATTCTCTATCTCTTCTGGCTTCGGTATCAGACTGTGTCTGACCCTATGCAAATTCACGTAGGCTTCGTTTAGCTTAGCTAGTTTGGAGCACACCTTCGTAGGAGGATGATTCGACAATGGATGGTTAGACTGGAAACAACTCGGTTCTTAAAATCAAGGCGCGGACGTGAAGGAAAACATCCCTCTACGGTTTTCGAGCCGCAACGTTCAATGAGTGTCATGAGAGGGATAGTAAAAAGTCAAAGAGCATAAATCGACATTCCTATAGCCAAACAAACCACAAAGGCATTTTTTTCTTCAAAACACAACATTTTTTATTCAAAATCACTTAACATTAACCAACAACTCTAACATTTTTTAACAATAATCCAACAATATAACATCAAACATTTTTTTCAAATGACAAACATTTTTTCAATGTACACTCTACTTTAAACAGGGTTGGCAACGTTGTGAATGAAATTGTGATTTCCACTGTTGCAAGTCATTGAGTCATGGATGGACACTACGTTTCCTAGCTGAAGACAACAAAATAAGCATACTAGTCACAAAATCAACGATTTACTTTCTCATCGTTTCTTGAAAAACCATGATCAAAATACGTCACTAAATGTTCTTTTGCTGATAATAAGTGATCAATTTCGATCTCGAATTTCTCTTTGAATTTGTCAAAGAGGGTTTTGATGTAATGGATGTCTCGAGTCGTTAATGGAGGACAGAAATGTTCACGCAAGTCTTTATACCACCAACGTAACACGTCTTTTTTAAACAGACTCCAAGCTTCGTCCAGATATTCGTTGAATTTTTCTTCTTGACTGATGTTTTGACATTCATAGTAATCATGCTTCATTCATATCGTAACTGTGTCTGCCAGGTATGTAGCACAGTAGGAGACCAATTGCTGTTCTGGACATCTCGACTTGATCATGGTGTCGTTTTCGTCTTTGTCTTGGGATTCTCCTTCCACGGTCTCCTCACATTTCATGTCTAAAGTTTCTCCACTAGGCAAAGAGGGATAACAGTCTTCCATGGCTTCTAATAGTCTAGAATGACTTCTCTCAAACTGTTGATTTCTATGGTATTGTCGAATTCTGCATACAGGAGGACGTTCACTGTGTGATCTGGAGGTGGATTTGCAAACTGAAGTTCCACACGAATCTGGCCCGATTTTATAGGGTGGAAATGTCCCTCGTCGCTGCCTTGGTCTGGAGTGAAATCAAAACCCCACAAAGCATAGCCTCCTGCATAATCGTCGTACGAAATACCGTGACTGGTGTTGGTTCCTAACTGTCCCGTGGCTTCGTACAGGGACAAGTAGGATCTCAAATAATTCTTTGCGACACCAAAGTTGGGCTCAAAGGGTCGGGTACACAAGATCTTGCCGTCGCGACTTACTTCGATTTTGGACACATTGTAATGTTGAAACTCAAAAGGATTTTGATCGTGGGTTCCGTTGAAGGCTGAATTCCTGACGATACCAACAATCAAACGCTTGGGTAACTGTCCTTGGAACAGATGATCTTCGATCATAGATCGCTGTCCAGCGGGAATGGTGAACGTTTTCATTTCTACGCGTCGCATCGGATACTTGGCGGTCGTTCTGCTCAACGTCTGACTGACGTCGTTTCCCACTTTAGGTAACACTTCCACACGACGCACGTAAAGTCGGGCTTCTTGAATGATAGTTTTGTATTCGTTGGCATGGGCCATCAAATGGAAAGCGGCACTGCTACGATTCAGTCTCAGACGGATATCCACCCCGTTCAGCAAATACTTTTCTTGTAACCACATGTCCAAATGCAAACGATCCATCAGTTCTAAACTTCGCCCTTGCAGAATTTTCTTACGACGGTCGTTAAACCCCACATTGTGAGGATTGTCATCTTCTGTCAGGACTGTGTCGCTAAACGTGCCTACACCTGCCGTGTCAGGTTTCCATACCACGCAAGCATCCAGATGAGTATTCTTGGCTTCTTTTCCGTACGTCAAGAGATTTTCCAAGTAGACACGATATGGGTAAGTATCCATGCTGCTGCTGACCAGTTTGTTATTCAAGTACAAGTCCATTTCGCTGAACAAGGAATGCATGAAATTGTTGACAGGAGCTACTCTAGCATCACCTCCTGGATTGGTGTTGTCCGTTTTGATCACTTTCACTTTCAAATACAGGTAACTGCTATTCAGATCGAATAGCTATTCGGGTTGTCCTTTGATTTCAAACTCGATGGGAGCGGAATCCGTCAAAGAGGAGACGGGATGAAATTCCACCCATTGGGATTCTTGCATCGTCATCATGGTAGGGGGCATGGCAAAGAGATCCAGTTCCGACTTGGAACAAGCACAAGACTCTCGGTGCATCATTTTGTTCTGTGTCTCAATAATCGAAAACGTCTAAGTCTCGAACGGTTCTTCTTTTCTTTGTCTTTCTCGCTTTAGACGTGTGAAGTCTTGTGAAAGGGTGTTTTCTTCGTCGTCTCTTTCTGCCTTGTCCTTGCTGAATGCTTGACTCGGTAGCGTGCAGGGCATTTATAGGTGTTTCGCGTCGGTCCAAAAGGCATTTGCCCGTTTGCAGCAAGACATTTTTGCCTGCCCTCATGAAGGCTTCTTTAGGGTTTTGTTTGTAGATGATGACATTTTGGAGAAATTCTTTGCCTTGCGTCAGTGCCGCATCTTTCAAGGCGTGCAATCCGCGTGTCACCATCGGTTTCAACACCGGGGCCACCGAACGAAAGGCCGATTTTAACATATCTCCTAAACCGTGTCCTCGCTGTCGAGCAACCCCTCGGTACACTGGATACATGACTTACGAGTCGTGAGAGAACCGTTTTCGAAAATGGAGTTTCACCGTGACTTTTCCTTTGGTGAATGGAATATTTTGTCCCAAATCTCCTTTTATAGCAATGTTGACCGTGTCCAAATACGACTTGCTGACAGGCAAATAGTGAGGATGGACAAATTCGCGGTGAACGTGATAAGTGTTTCCACCTTCCTCGTCAGTGACCGTGGCAGAATCCACTTTGAAAGGAATGACACGCAGTAACGGTGCGGAGGTGTGTCCCACCACGTTGTACTCCACCACATCGGAGTACACAAACATCAAATTCAGTCCTTGGTTCAGTTTTATCGGGACACGAAATAACTTGCTAAAAGACTCGTTGTCGTAAACGATTGGTAATTCGTTTTTCTTGAGCATGGCCATTCTCATGTCCATGTCTCCGCCCAACATGTCAAACAATTCAGGACAAAATAAAATGGACAGGATTTTACTCCCGTCAAATTTCATCAAGAAGCGACGAGCTGCTTTGTGGTATTCCATGGTGACACTTTTTTTGACACTCTCCAAAGCTTTCAGAAACACGACATTAAATCTGGAGGTTATGGTGCTCACCAAATGTTGACCACTAAAATAATAGCCTGGAGGAATGAACAAGTGATAGGTGGTGTACTTTTGATTTTTTGTGCCAGGGGTTTTCTTGTCATATTTGCCATAGGTATCCAAGTACTGTTGCAATTGTTCGTCATGAACTTCTACATCAAAAAAATTTTGATTGGGAAGGACATTGAGGACTTGGATCGGGTGAATCATTTCTACTAAAGCCACTTCCCAATGGGCTTCGTGATCTAAGGGGATGGTCTGAAGTAATTTGGCCGTGTAACAGCACAACGTGTTCTTGGGAAACACCTCCATGGAACTGTCACTGGGTAAGGTTAAGTAAAATTGGTTTTGGTGACTCATAATTCCAGAGTTCTGTGGCTGTCCTAGGGGTTACTGGACGTCAGAGGCGTGTCTCCGCCCAAAATGGGGTTCTGGTTGTGGTTGTTGTTTGAGTGGTGACTGGCACTGGCACTGGACACAAGGTTCCCGTGGCTCCCGTTCGAAGAGAATTTCAGGGAGGGATTAGGAAGCAGGTAACCAATGCAACTGCTCAATAAAATGGTCCACAATTGTTTCTCTCCTTGTTGCAAACTCAAATTGGCAATGGCTGCCCCGATGACACAATACACCACGAAGATTTGGCAGAAAAAGACGATTTGCGTTTTAGGCACTCATTCTCCGCACCACACCCACAAGGGTTGTTTTTGTAAATCTAGCAGAGAAGAACGGGGTGAAGGAGTGGTCGACGTAGCTGCGTCTGTGTGAAAGGGCATGATGGTCACTTCTTTTTATAGTCGATGACTTGCGAAGCGTCGATCCAAGAATCAAAACTGGGTGGATATCCTTTCCAACGTGCTTTGACTTCTTTGACACGTCGTTTGCCTATTTTACGGGTTCTGCGTTCGAGAATGCTTTCGATGTCGTACACGTCGTCTTCTTTTTCGGTGACACGTTGTAACTCGGGCAAATAAAACGTTCCTTTGAGCACTTCTCCGTTCATGTCTTCCAATTTATAGACGGCAGGATGACGGCCATGCACTCGTCCAGTGACACGAAACAATTCGGTCGTCCAGTTAGGTAAGTAACCTTTGTCGAAAGTGCGTTTGGTTTTGCCAATGCGCACCCAATCTCGTACGGTCAACTCTCTACTTTTCTTGGGGACAGCCCTCGTCGGGGACGTACCAAACAGGCGCTCAAACACCAACACTTCGTTCTCGGGAGTCACGTCTTGCGGGGCACGTCCGATGCTTCGATGGTAAGATTGGTTGTACGCTTGCACCAGGTGCGGTAAGATGTCGATGTACTTCAGAGTGTGGTGATGCGTAAAATATTTCCACATGCGTTCTTTCAAAGTGCGTTGAAAACGTTCCACGATGCTGGCTTTGGTTTCGGGATTCTCGGTGGTAAAAAAATGAATGTCACGTTTCTTTAATTCTTTTTGGAAAGCTTGGTTCAGAAATTCGGTACCTTTGTCCGTTTGCCATCGAAGAGGGTGACGACCACTTTGTTTCAACACTCGTTGCAGGGCTCGCACTAACTCGCTGCTCGATTTGGAAGTCAAGGGCACGACCCAGGCAAATTTGGAAAAGACGTCGATGACACAAAACAAATATTTGTAGCCACGATTGTAGCTGGCCAAATGAGAGACATCGGCTAAATCGGCTTGCCATTGATGATCGATGCCTTCCACTCGGGGGCGACTTCTGGCAAACTTGCGTCGAATGGGTTTGTGTAAAGTGTAGGTAGCTTGTTCTTGTAACCATCGTTGCACTTGAGGTAAACGGAGACTTTTCAGTCGAGTTTTGGCAGCACGATACAATTTTTGAACTCCTGCGTAACCTGCAGGATGAGAGGGATCGTAGTAAATGCTGGCTAAGACTTTTTCCATTTTTTTGTGTTTGTGTGTTAATAAGACACCCACTCTTGGAGGATGCTACTCTTTTTCTCTTGGGGTACTTTCTTGGATTGTAATGCTTGGCGTGTGCGACCGGCAATAGGTGTTGAAGAGGAGTTCTTGTTTCACTTCTGTCTTCACTTCTGTCTTCACTTTCTTTTTCTCTTGTGATGAAGAAAGGGTGGCCATCATCTTTTTAATCCATCCAATTCTGGAGGTAGGTGGTGTTGTTAACTTGCGTACTTTTTCTGGTGGAGTTTGAAACCCTTCTTCTTCTTCTTCTTCTCCTTTTTCTGTCTTGGTCACTGGTAGTGGTGGTACTGGTACTGGTACTGGTGATGGTGCTGAACTTTTCATCAAGGTCTTAAAATCTTTCTGACTGGGTAGAGCTGTTTCGTCTAAAGCTTTCTGGTGAAAGAGTTGCAGTCGTTGCAAGAGTTGACCGTACTTTTGCAAATTTTCTGTTTCGGACAAATCTTGGCGATCCATCAAGGACTGCAATTCGTGTTGCAACTGGGACATCTCGCTCAAATGGGGATTGGGAGGTAAATGCGGGGTGCGTTGTTCTTGCCAACGATGGTATTCCATCCATCGTTTGTAAGGCACTAAAGCTAGTTTTCGTCCTTCCATGGGGTTGTCAGGGGTCAATTCTGAGATCTTGGGACTTCCGAGGGCCTTTTTATCTTGCTTCCACCAGTCCTCCCAACATGGTTCCCAAGACTCCTTTCAGTAAGGGACCTAACAAGAGGGGTAAAATGCCTCCACGTTGGACCAACATCTTCTTCTTTTGACGAATGGGAATTTTCTTTTGAACCATTTGGCGAAGAACGTGACGATGTTTACCTAAGCATTGTTTCTGGTGTTTGGACAAAGGGATCGTGCCTTTCAAGACGTTCAAACAGCATTCGCACACGGTATCGATGACCTCTTTGGAGGCCGATTGAATGAGTTTTTTTCGTAGAGGTGGAGAAGCTTTGGACAGGACAGATAACATATCCCCATGTTTAACTAAACGAGGAGGTGGACCTTTTCTTTTCTTTCCTTGGGGCTGTTTAGCAGAGGGATGTTTTCTGGAGGGTGACATCTTTGAGTCTTCAGCACCAAAAACACTGATACCCCTACTTGGTCACAGACCTTTTTTATACTGGAACGCGTCGCCACTGATTGTCTTTACGTCGTATCAGTTTGAGGACAGGCATGACACGTCGTGCAGGGGTACGTAACGGACTAAATCGAGCCAGTTCTTGCTTGGACAAATCCAGTAAACTTTGTAACATGCCCGATCTTTCTTGGACTTTGATTTTGGGAGAAGGTACTTTGTGAGCAGCAGCCACTGCCACTAAATTGGAGGGTCCTGCCACTGGGGAAGTTCTTCTTGGGGTCATCATAGGAGATGTTCTTGGTGTGATCAACGTCTCCAAGTACTCTTCAGTTCTTAGTGTCATCAACGGAGAAGTGGATGAACTTGAGGATGCCGAAGACGCAGTCACCGCCGTGGCAGGTCGTGGTTTGCGAGTGTAAAGTTGCGTCCTGGCCGAAGTGCCTCTCTTGCGACTAGTTTTCTTCTGTGGCCTTTTCTTTTTCTGGGGGCTTCTTTTCTTTTTCCGGGGTGGCGTCTGGTAAGAGGAGGGTCCCGCCAGTGGAGAAGTTCTCCTTGGGGACCTGGTCTTTTTCTTCTTCTTGGAGCTTCGTTTGACTTTTTTCTTGGGGAGAAGTTTGGGGGCATTAGGATTCTATCTTAAGAGAGAGCGAATGATGACCCCTCCTAGAGTACTGCTTCCTCCATGTTTCAAAATGATTTGTTTTTTGGTTTGAGTGTCGATGCGGGGATCGGCCAGTTGGGTCAAAGCGACTTTGTTTCGATCAAAAAAGCGTTTGGTTTGATGAGGAATCTGAATGATTCCTTGGAGTAATTGACGTGCCGTCACCGTGAACCATCGTAAGACTTCTTTGAGACTAGCTTCTAAGACACGAGCTCGTGTTTGTGGATTTTTTTCTCGACTGATGCCATACAAGGCACGAATCAATTTGACTGGAAGATGCGACTGAAGGGACGTCATGTTCAAAATGTGTGTGAGACAGACGGAAAGGGTCTGATGTTTTTATAGATTTTTTTGTGGAGTGAAATTAAGTCGAGGAAGGAGACGTGTACAGGACAGGCCCTCCGTCTTGGCACCAGTGGTGAAACAAGTGGGTACGAAATCGCAAATCCTCGGGGGTCGTAGGTTTCAAATCAACGAGTAAATAGGCGTGTGGAGTTTGAGTGGCATCGTCATACGCCTGAGTCAGCCAAGGTGTCCCTAACTGTTTGGCTAAGACTTGCACTTGCGATTTATCTCGAGGGCTTTTAAACAAGACCACGTAATGCGCATTGAGACTGATGGTGCGATGGGCTTTACTTTGTTGAAACAAATTTTGGGTGATGTAAACGACACTGGCATTACGGTGATGCCCTTTGCGCGTGATCCACAATTTAATTTCTTCTTCGTCTTCTCCTAACATGTCGTCGAAAATGACCAAATGGGTTTGACGGGAGTCAGAGACGATGCCGTCGTCTTCTTTAGGAATGCCTTCCACAAACACGATGGAATCGCCTTGACTTTCTCGCAAGAGGCTGAACGCCGATTGCCACTCTTTGTAACACCACACGATCCGTTGAGGTGGCCGATCGATCAAATGATGTTTATGTTCGATCAAACGTTTGACGAATTCGGTTTTGCCTGAACCGCTAGGCCCAGCAATGAGCATGTTAAAAGGATGGCGAAGATACAAAGCCTCCCAACTGGCACGATCTAAGTGTTCGTCGATGACTTTGACAGTGGAGGAAGAGGGAGCAGAGACAGCAGAGGTAGCCATGGTGTCTGGAATGTCACTTGTGACACGAAAACAAACAAGACAAGAGTTTATATACTTTTTTTCAGAACACGTTTATTGAATGTTTCAAACATGAATACTAAAGACAAAAAAAAATACATAAAAGCCAAAGGTTTAAGTACAAGGATAAAAGGCACATGATAACCATCAACGTGGAATAAACACAAGTGTCTGTACAACATGTTTTGGGTAATGTACTGACCAGTTCTATAGGGGTAAGGTCACACAAGTGTCCTTCCGAAAGGGTCTTTCAGGCCTGTCCACGACAGTCCTTTCCTGGGTGACGGGTTCTTCTGGCACCGTCAATAACACAGGTTGAAAAGTCGCAAGGCTCACAATCGCATTCCACTTCAGAAGCCCCACACTTGAATTGTGCCTGTCTAAACTTGTTTTGTGTTTCTCTGAAAGTATTCATCTTGTTCGCTCGGTCTTGGTAGTCACAATGAACTATTGATCTTGCCTAGGGTTTCTTTTTATATACAGACCAATACCGACGTGTCCATACTGTAAGGTTAAATGATTGGAAAGTCGCACTCGCTTCTGGTACACGATTTGATAGACTTTTTCCAAGGGTCGACTGACGATGTGGTGAGTGGGTAAACGTACAATCTTGTTGGGTTGATAGGTGGTCACTTTAAAGTTTCCATCCTCTCCCGATTGCAAGGCTTCTTTCAATACCCCAAAGTTCACCACACGACTGGTACGATAATTCAGAGTCAATCCTTTCACTTTACACGTCGTGTGCAATTCTCCTTGTGGGTCCCGGTATTCGTAGCCGTAATTTTTGGGACCACCACTGACGAAACTTAGAATCTTGTCGTCGGGATGTTCGTCTGTCCAGGCTCCTAAACGGTCTCCTTCGATGTCAGGGTGCTGTTGACTCGGGTGATGGATGTAAATGCAACTGTCCGTGTCAAAGTACAGGACACGTTCCCCTAACAGTTCTAAAGCTTCGTACAATTTTAAGCGAGCATGAGCTGTCACGTAAGCCGCAATGATGACATTTCCAAAAGGGTCGTCTTGTACAAAGTCCAGATCTTCTTCGTAATTGACCAAGATCAAATCCTCGCGAACGACGTCCACGTGTTTCATGTATATGGTTTTTTCGTGAATCATCTGGAAGTAGCGGGAAGGTTCTGTCAAATATTCCGTCTTGGGTAAACACGGTCGTTGTGCCATTTTACCCCACAAGCAGTTTAACATCACTTTGGTAAACGATCGCCTGCCTTCGTTTTTCTCGATGTGGTCTAAAGAGATGCCTTCTTGTTCATAGTATTTCTCTTTGAATGTCTTTTCGTCTTCGGAAGTGTGACACCAGGAAGGATAGCCGCTGCCTTCTTGCTTCAGTTTCAAAAAGGCATCCACGTAGTCGGCGAAAATGCCTTTCTGACTGGGATCACCCTTGTGGTACTGTTGTGTCTTGGGAAAGTGGCAAATTTCGTACACTTCTAACAGTTGGTATCCCATGTCTAGAGCTTTGAACAATTCTACGCTGACCCAGGTTCCCGTCAAGGCCCGTTCTTCCTGGCTGTGCTGACAAGGTTGGTCTTGGTTGCACGTTTCGGCACAAGTACGGCACAAGGGAAACATTAGTTTGCCTTGACAATGGTGATGTAAGACGGGATGGTATAGGTTCGTGGGAGGCAAAACTTTACACTTGATCAAGCCTTCGTATTGTCGAATGTTTTTTAGGTCGATGTGTTCCGTGAACAATTGTGGGTGCCCTGCAGAAAAGCGACAATATTTGCACAGGTAAGGATACAGCGAACACACGTCCAAGTATTTGATTTCTTCTCCTTTCTCTTCGTCGGCTTGGTACAGCAAACAGGTGGCATTGGTCCTTCCTCCGTACAAACTATCCCTCGGGTTTAGGGGGTCCATCAGCTTGTAACTTTCCACGGCATGTTTAAACTCGGGATCGGTTTTCATACGGTGATCGTACTCGTGTTCCCACATTTCCACCACTTGGTATCCTTGCTGTTCTAACTTTAGGCGTCGCTGACAAGTGTCCTGGTACAAGTCTTCCATGGTTCGTTGTAAAAACTGATTTTTAGTGCTACGATCAGGGTAACAGACGGGACATCCGTGAAATAAGCAACCGTTAAACTCGTACACGATCTTGGGGTTTTCTAAGTCCCAGCCATCGACCGAATACGTTCCGATGGTCTTTTCGCCTCCTCCGTTGCGGGCATGCTGAATCCATTTATCTTCCTTGTCGCACAAGTAATGTAACCAACGTAGGGCTTTGACCGAGTACTGACGTTTGACAAAGTGGGTCGTTTGAGGACTGATGACAGCCACGGTGTTTTCAGGCATGAATCGTTGTCGATACACTAAGGAACACGCTTTGGCAATGGTGCAAGCTTCTTTCAAAGGATCGACCCCTCCGTGTTCCATGAACAGTTCTCGAAATTTTCCACAGCAACGCCGTAAAATGTCCACGTCGGAACGACAATACTTTGTCATTTCTTCCTGAAAGTCGAAAGGGTCGGAGGCGTGAGTCTGGTACCAAGCGTAGAAAGCTTCTCGTTGTTCGGTACGCATGTTGTCGGGGTCGTAATAGTCAGCCTCAGGTAAATGGGGTAGAACGGCGTGTTGATTGGCTTCCGTATTGAAAAAGTGTGGAAAGTACCCTTTAGCCATTTCTGTCATTCCAAACGCTTTAGGCTTTCGACTCAAAGGCATGGCCAAATAGCTCATCGAATCTTTAAACTGCACTTGTCCCACTTGCATGAAAATGATTTTGGCTCCGTTCAAAGTGACTTTAGGACGTTCGGTGCCTTGTTCCGTATAGTATCTGAGAAGAAACTGTCCATCGTATCTGGAGAAATTGTGAGCCATCACTGTGGCATAACGATGACAATCTCCGTAACGTTCGATGTCCTCTTGGCTCCACGTCTTGTCGATGGGATCTAAGACCCATTGGGCAAAATCGGCTAACGTGTTCGGTCCTCGAAAGATTTTTTCACGTCCTCCGGGAATCTTGCTGCAGTGAGGGCAATGACTGAAGATAGGTTCTTGAATGCACTTCTCGCACGCTCGATGAGTCACGCAGAAATTAGGAATGTGAATGCCAGTCTCTTGCATGCATTCGAAATCGAAAAAGATGAAATTGCCTTTCTTCTTGTGACCGTCCTCTTTCTCTGGTGGGGGTTGGTATTAGCATTCGTGTTGCAGGTCCACGATGTGGTGACAAATGTGACATTTTTTTTCCTGAACATACGTGTGTCTTGGTACTGTTGGTACGTAGGCCTTGTCGACACGTGGGGCACAATCGCAGCAGTTGACAAGCACATTTCTGCTGTGAACTTTGCGTCTTCAGATGTTGTTGGTAACAGGCAGGGCTGACAAACGTGCGCAGACAAGCAGGACAATGTACTCTTTCTTGTCCTTCGCTCAGACAGGGTGGAGAGGCCAAAAACCTGGGCATTTCCATCCGCAATGTTTGTGTTGCTCTCGATTGTTATAGCCATAGTCACATTTCTCACAGTAATAACTGTATCCCAGGAATCCAGTGATAGTGGTAATGGTATCGAAATGGTCATCATGATAATAGACATGAATGTATTTTCCGTCCTTAAAGTCTTTCCCTCGAAACAACAGAGGTCCGCGCATTTCTTGAGGGTGCACTTTCAAGATGTAGAGTGTAGCTAGGACATCTTGCAATTTCTGCATCTGAGGACAGTCCGGCTTGTTGTAACAGGAGTTCTGCTTCATTTCGTTGTTTGGCTCGGTCGGATCGTTAAATAGTTTTCCAGGCTCTTTTCCATTCTACCGTGTCGTTCTTGTTGGCATAGGTTCGTCCCACAATGATGGCTCGGGCTAAACACATCTGGTCTTGAGAATTGTGAATTTGGACGAGACTCTTTTTGGTGTTGCGAAGGTCGTTCACCAATAACACCTTATTGCGTTGTCCGGTCCCTTGAGGAGGAGAGACGTGGGCCATTTTCAGTGTGGCTTTACCATCGGTGATGTAAAACTGGTCATTAGATTGTTGTACGTGTTGAATCTTGTCCATGACTTTGGAAGGGGTTAGTTCTGCAGGTCTGCTAAACTCGATCCAAACAGGGGATTTCAAGCTGTCGTGATCTATGGATAGTGTCAAGCGATCGTCTTCTTTGGGTTGACATTATCGCTTGAGTGCGGTGAGCAAAGATTCCCACATCTCGGTGATAAACCCTTCTGCTTTCTCCAATGGTACGTCGGACTTGAAATCTTTAAACTTCACTGTGTAGGTGTAAGCCGTGGTTCTAAATTTTCTAGAGGAGCGCTTTTCCGTCTCTCGAATGGAATAGTACTTTTCAGGGTTGACTAAGGGTGGCGAACTTTGTTTAGAGGGTTCGAATTCTGGTTCACTCGTGTCCTCTTCAAAATCACTGGCATGAATTTGTGCCAAGACTTCAGTTCTGGTACGAGGCGATAGATCACGTTTCTGCCTCTTACTTTCTTCTTCTTTCTTCTCGAATGAATAGGATCGTTTCATCTTGAGTGCAAAACGTCAAATGACTCAAGTTTAAACACCATAGACTAATTTATAGTCATGGCAAACCAGCGTATATAAAAAGGGTGTGTGTCTTGTCCTTTCACTATTCATTTCACTCTCAAACCGAGCACAACGATGGAAGAGACTACCCAGATGGAACGTTTCATCAGAGCTTTGCGAGGGGTCATTAGAAAATTCTCTTCAGACCAGCCGACGGACTACTCTCCTTCCTTTCGAGATAAAAGTCAAGATACTTGCTATATCTGTCAGAAGAAAGGGCATTGGTCTTCAGAGTGTCCAGACCGTCAAAAAAGAACAAAAACAGGGGCTAGAAAAGACAAAAGTCAAGATACCTGTTATTATTGTCAAGAAAAAGGACATTGGTCTCCAGATTGCCCAGAAAAGAAACAAGAGGAGTCGGAAGAAAAGAGGGATTCTTCAGAAGAAGAGAGAGATTCTTCAGAGGAAGAAAGCAGCCAGGTGAAGAAAAAGAAACAGGAGAAGAAAAGAAGAAGGGAAGAAAGTGAGGAGGAAGAGGAGGAAAAGACTGTGACGGTGAAGAAATTGAAAAAAAAAGAGAGAGTAAAAAAAGAAACAGAAGAAGTGAATGTAATTTATAAAGTGTTCTGTTGTGAATTGTGAATTGGATTGTAACTATGGAGAAAAGAATACATTAATTATATAAGGTAAGTGTCTTTGAGTTTTGATTTTAAATAAGAAGCTACACTCACGCACTCATACACAGACATGTACTATAAGGGTAAAATGGGTTTTTTTTGTTGATTTTTGAGTTATTGGCAAATTGAAAGGCTATCTCTTTTCGAGAGAAGTGGGTGGCCCTGAAAAGGGCCTTTTTTGGTGTAGGGGTGAGTTTAAGCAATCAACTTTAACTGCCTTAAGCCTTTGCCACGGCCGAGGCCTACTTCTGATGATGATGATTGGGTTGAAATCACTAAGGGTGGTACGATAGGCTTAGTCACAGGGTTGGCGTGTTTAGCTCGGGAAGGTCGTATTCTCTTCGGTCGTGATAAAGAAGTCTGATACATTTGTTTCAGACTTCTTAACTCCGCTAAAATGTCCAACAGTACCGTGGCCGTTTGATTTTCACCCTCTTGTTTCTTTGCTGCTACTTCTTCTTGTTGTTGTTTTTTTCTTACCTCTTCTTGTTGCTGTTGCTGTTGCTGTAGGAGAAAAGCTTGTTCCGCTTCCTTTTGTCGTTGCATGAATTTCTCCAATTCTTCTTTCTGTCTCTGTCTAAAATTCTCCACTTGCGGTAATGAAGGTTCCGGAACAAATTCTTGCGAGGTAAGAAAATCCACAAAATCCCAATGTACCTCTTCTGAAAGTAAGTCCGGGTTCCCTTGGGCGGTCTCCACTGCTGGTGCACCCCAATGGATCGTTTTCTGAGTTTCCGTCATGTTGAATCACTGTCGCATAGATTGACAGCACACAGGCGCTAGCGAATCTATATAGACCACATGACGTCACAGACTGCTCTCTTCGGATTGGATGCGGACTGACTGAATTTTGTAACGCGTGTTCGGATTGGTGAATGAACTCAATCCGTTTCAATCCTTCCTCTACCTATAAATAAGCGCAGTTCACTGCATTGATTCACCTGTTCTCGTCGCCTCACGATGTGGACCACAGTTGAATCATCCACCCTTGTGTCTTCAATGATGTTTAGGACATGCTCATGTATGTCCGGTCCAAGTGGACTGTTGTTGATAGGACAGATACTAGTCTATGGATGAGAAGAGTTTACGTAGAAAGACAAGGATGCCTCAAGAGGGTACTTGTGCATGGACCTGCAGTTAGAAGGAGTTTAAGAAGAAGAAGATGTGACAGATGCCGTCTATGTTAATATTAATATTAACATAAACCCAAAGGCCCTTTTCAGGGCCACCCACATTTCTCGAAAAGAGAATGACTTTCAATTGCCTACCCCTTTTTTTAAAAAAAATTATTTTTTTAAAAAAAAAACATTTTCAATTTCCCTTGACGCTATACAGTCCCACCCTGTTTAAATTCCTTTGACGCTATACAGACCCTATTCCCATGTTCAATTCCCCTTGTCCCTAAAGTAGTTTTTTTTTTCTAACATGTTCAATTCCCCTTTGTCCCTAGACAAACCCAAACTCTATTCCCATGTTCAATTCCCCTTGTCCCTAGACAGACCCAAACTCTATTCCCCATGTTCAATTGCCTTTGTCCCTAGAATCGATATTTTTTTTCCATTGTTCGAATGCCTTTGTCGCTAAAATGGATATTTCCTTTTTTTTCTTTCTCCAATGTTAAATTCCATTGTCGCTAATCTTACCCAGGGTTTTTTGCCCATGTTAAATTTCCATTGTCACTAATCTTACCCAGGGTGGTTAATGTTAAATTTCCATTGTCGCTAATCTTACCCAGGGGGTGTTTTTAATGCTAAATCCCATTGTCGCTAATCTCACCCCATTCACTACTAATGATAGTGAAAGAGTATTTCTAAATTATACAGTTAATAAAGTACAAAACAAATCCTTTCTTTTCTATGCTTTAATTACATTCAACCAACAACCCGAGATTCTAAAGTACCGATTATTAACAAGGTCTGAATCTCGTGTCTTTGTTAAGTTGTGCCTTTGTTTTTCTTTTGTTATTTACTAATTATGTATGACGTGTGATTATGTCTCTTTTGTTTTCCGATGCCTTTTTTGTTTAAACGTACACCATTATTTGTCTAGTTCGGCACGTCAGGTGATAAAAACGTCATAGCTGAAACTTATTTCCCCAGGCTGACCACACAAGTTAAATGACGTAGCCAATAGTAAAGAAACTTTATAGCAAAGCCTTTGGAATACACATTAGTCAGGAAATTAACCAGAGAATTAAACTGGAACATTATAACAGACGAAGCGCTGTATCCAAGTATGTCATATATATATATATATATATATATATATATATATATATATATATATATATATATATATATATATATATATATATATATATATATATATATATATATATATATATATATATATATATATATATATATATATATATGTGTGTGTGTGTGTGTGTGTGTGTGTGTGTGAAAGAGAGAGAGACATAGACTGACGAAGAACAATGCAAAACTAGCCTAAACGCCTTCAAATTTCGTTCAATCTCTGTCAAAGACAAGTACAAAACGGAGACAAACAAGACAAAGAATCAACACAAGAGAAAGCGTTGAATTTACTAAAGTTTACATGACTATGTCTAATGGAAGCATAGTTTCAATTTTTTTATGTCGCTCCTAAATGGTTTGAATTCGAAAAATAAAATGGCAATCTATATGGCATTGTGTTACAGAAGGAGGCAATAGTGTCATCAATATTCCTAATGTGAAGCAGTGTAAACAGATTATATCTCGGATAATTCATTACTTCTGTAATTCCAATAATAATTACAAGAAGAGAAAGAATATTAACAAGAACTTCAAACAAAACAAAACAAAACAAAACAAGTAGTAAGTATAGGTGAGTGATTGATAATTAGTGCAGATGTAAAATTAATATAAGTTTAAATTGATTAAATAGGATGGAAATAATTAATGATATAAGGCTCTAATGGGGATGGGGGTGGGGGCTATAAAGTTGCTGTGATTTGTACTTCTTATGCATGCCTTATTTAAGGAAAATTGTATCAGCATAGTTTTATCTTCGATCATTTATCTAAGTATTCTGAAGAAGAAAAATAATCGATGCCATTTCCGTTTCCTGTGTCGACTCATACGTTACAGGTATATCACATTATGTCAACTTTTAGAATCGCGCGACTCATGAAAAAGTGAATAAACGAGTCATATGAAAAATCGTCAGGTCCTAGCATTGCATTTAAACAAAGGTCATCAAAAGTGTTATTCAGAATGATCGTTGATTTCATGTAAAGTACCTGATGGTGGAATGAAATGCGATGAAACTGGTGGTTTCTTTCAGTTGCCTCCCTTGTGTCATGTGATTATCGTTTTTTTTCCGCCAGTAAGCGTGATAAAAACAGCAGTATCGCTGCTGCAGTCGAAAGCTAGGGTGACTATTATTTCAAAGATTCATATAGATCATTTTCAGATACTATTTTTAGCTGGCCAAACCTATCCCATAGCCGCATCCGGTACGGTCATGCGCATTTGACGTAGGGCGACTCGAATGACCTACACTTCTTACATGAATAGAACATTTGTCATTATAGATCACTGCAGATAGTAGTATACAGTAATATGCCAGCCCACAAGTACAAGAGCTGAACTATACGTATTCATGAAGTATTTTTAACAATAAATGAGTATCTATCATTTTATTTTTCTGCATCGTGACTCTCATCTTAACCCCCACCCCTTATGACTGCATGGTAAGGAATAATCCGAAAATAAACAAGCTAAATTGTTTAATTAGCAGCAAACAATGAACTCCAAAGGCAGATTCCTCAAAGATTTGCCATTTAGTTAATAAATTAAATGGGAATGAATGTGAATCCCAAAACTGCTTATGATACATTGGACTGGCTAAGGAATTTACTCTCTCTCTCTCTCTCTCTCTCTCTCTCTCTCTCTCTCTCTCTCCTTAGTTTGCTAACTCCTTGAACAAATATAGATTATAATGATGAGTTAACTCATCCTGTGATACATTTGCAATGGCCATTTGATACAGTACTATCAGCTGTGTGTAACTCGTGTGGCTTCTTGGATTGGCTTGGGATCTGATTTCGCTGGCATTGATAATGCCGTGTTCACCTGTATGCATCTTTCCACTATGAAATTAATTATATGCAACAAAGACATTTGTAATTCCTCATGTTTTCGCAAATATATAGTCTTGACGAGTCATCTAAATACACGTAGATTTGTACAAATTGTAATTCTGGTCACATAGGAAAATCGTCCACCCACCACTTTCCTTTCAGAAATGGATTATCCAACTTTGTAAGTCCTATCCAGAACCGCGGACAGGGTAGGACAAACACACTATTTATGTGATGTGAGTACAGATGTCAAACCTTTACAAATTTCTTTGAAACTTTCTTCACGAACATACACTATGTCAATGACAGTCACTTAAAAGTCGCCCTAAGTTGATTGCGCATGCGTTAAATATTGGAGTGGAAAACCCCAAATTCGACTTTCTGAGAAAGGTCTATACAGAAGCAATTTTATGATTAAAAAAGTATTGATGTCAGTCTTATCTCTTTCAATCACTAGTTTATTATAAAATTCCTTCTGACTCTTAAAAGTCAAAGTCCTAAACAGGTGGGTCACTGGTAAGGGCAGGTGGAACGTATGAATCATGATTGGTCGAATATCTGGAACTTAGTTAAATAATCGGGTACTGCATTGTGCAGCACGTCTGGACTTAGGACAAACTCATATGTTTGATTATATATTGGACAATTCAATAAGCCAATATATATTCAACGTTAGCATATTTAAAGTGAAATCTGCGCGATTAGGCTTCATTGGTCCCTTGTATCTGTGGCCACTTACGGATATTTTTTACTCTACTTTCGCCATATAGTTTTGAAGCGCATCTGAATGGTTAGAGTTACTGTTCTTGTTGGCAAGGTGTGTAGCTAATTTGTCTGCGTTAACCATATCAGTGGTTTGCCTTGAAAGTTTTGGTTATTGAGAACGACGTACTTTACGCCTTAACTTCTTACTTTTGGTTCACACTTGTTTGGGAGATGCCTTATTAAAGCGCAGAATTCCTTCGTGAATTTTGCTTCGCTTAATAAATAGTATTTTCTACCGATCGTAATTTCTCTATTTGGCAAGAAAATTCCGGGAGTTTTTAGGGAAGGAAACGTGCTGCCCCACTTTTTCACAGTGAGGCATTTCACACTACTACTGGACCATCAACGGAGGCACTGGAGGAATCAGAAATGCAATATAACATGTCCATTTTGGCACATAAGTATTACGGATCACTGCCAATTGACGAATCACCAATCATAGATAACAACGCTTACTAATTGGAATACGAAGACAATATTTTATTAGATAGTGAATTCTTGTTCACAGTAAAACAAAATCCGGAAAAATGTTTGAAAGAATGTGAAGTTATAACCGTTCGAATTTGTACATGTTATAGAGTGAAACTTCCCAAGGTGACAGACAATCGGTTAACAGCTTAATAGTCAGGCAAGCTTAGCACAGGTACATACTTATGGTGTATACATACCTAAAGGGTTAAATATACTAGCATCGTTGTAACGGTATCCTTTCATCACTAAAAGACTAAAATTTTTTGACGCATAATCTTCTGTAACACCCGCGTCGTTGCAACGTTATTTGTATTTGTACAACGGTGCTTAACATTTGTACAACGGTATCCATTTATATGTGCAACTATATTAACCTAATGCTGCAATAATATTCAAACAGCGGTGACGCAATTTTTGTCGTTGCAACTGTTTATTATATGGTTGCAACGATAATATTAGCGTTTCGTTTATAAATATACCGTTGCATCGAAACATATACCGTTTAATTAACAAATACCGTCACAGCGGTATTTGAATATTGTTGAAATAATAGGTGTATACTGTTGCAACCGTATATTAATATCATTACGACGACAACGTTTAATGTAACGAGGTATCCGGCAGAATTTAGTTAAATTTAAATGAAAACTGGTTCAATGATATTTGGATATTGTTGCAACAGTACCGGTAGTTTTTACATCACTGGTACACCGTACATTCCTACTCAATAAATCAAACAACTCAACTTGAGAGTGGACACGGGCCCGTTTAAATGTTGGATAGACAATGCTTGACTGACTACTAGTGGTAGGTAGGTGGAGCTCTGGACTCATTTATTGTTGTCATAAAATATAGTCTGTCTTCGTCTTTCTATGATAAATATAACACGAAATATTCATGATTACTGACCGATACGGCCTGAATTTGTCCCCTTCATGACTCAGTCAAATAAATCCCACTATATATATATCGACTCTGACGGTTACGGTTGATATCAAAGGAATGGCTGGCTAACTGCATTCCACGTGAGATCCACCGCTTTCTGCTAACATCCTTTCTTTTAAAATGGAAAAGTTCTGGGAGCAATATCCTCCTGATTCATTAATAAAAAAAAATTCTCTAACAATTTGAAATGTAAAATTCTGTACAAGTGATGTGAGAGATAATTCCTAAACATAGTCGTTCACAGTATCGTACACATTTTATCAAAAATTTTACTGATACCAATAAATATGACAGCCTGCTTCCTGCAGAAATAAAAAATTAAATATAAATAGGAGTAACTGATATCTTTTTTCAAATGTCTGGTCCCATTTCCCCTTTAAACACCAAGCGAGGACTTATATATATATATATATATATATATATATATATATATATATATATATATATATATATATATATATATATATATATATCACAATGGCGCAGTGTTCACAGTCTTTTGAAGTGTAGTGACTGAATGAAGAGCATCTCTCCCTCAATTTTGATGTTGCACCCCTTAACGTAAGTGCTATAAACAATCTCAGGAAGTGAGTCAAGTTTGGGTAGTTCTGACTTTTGACGCAGTATTTTGACTCTTACGCAAAGAACGTTCTTGAAATCTGCAGCCAATTTGCCCTGCACGTCCATCTGTATTTCTGGGGCCGAAATTCTTTGAAAATGGTACAAAATATCGTCGTTCAGCAGTACTTCTACGAACCAAGTTCCTTCCGTAAGGAGAACGAGCTTGTGCAGAGCAATCTTTTTGTCTGTTGTTACAATGACTTCACTTTTATATTCGCTATTTGCATCAGGGAAGAAATACGGACTTAGGTTGGGAAAGGAGTCCTCTCCAGACAGAATGTCAACCTCAATGTCAGACCCAATCCTTTCTTTTATCTTGAAACCTTCAACTAAAGGAGTTTCTTCCTCTTTTTTGGTTTGCTCCTTACCTGTCTTGTTTTTTACTTTACTTTTATTGTCCATCTGCTTATTATCCTTAGAGCTAGTTTTATTTTTGTCTGCTTTCCCAGCTGTTCTTGTTTTGTCTTTTCCATTAGTCTTTTTGTTGTTCTTTTTGTTACTGTTTTTACTCTTCTCCTCATTTTGATCCTTTACACTTGCTTTTTCTTTTTCATTAGTGTACATAAATTTGTAGATTTCTTCTTGTTCCTTGGGAAGGAGAATTCCACTTTCTACTACATGGTTACTGAATTCATGCAAAGGTGTTACAGGAAAACGTATCTCAAAAAAAGCTTTCCCTAAAACAGATCTAAGCTTCTGTGGAGTGGCTTTCCAATTCTTAATGTTACACTGGTGGTTTGCCCATCGCAATCCTGCACGAAACACATCTAATTCGCTTCGCACAACAAGTTCGTCAGAAGCAAATATGGAAGCAAGTGAATCAACATTTAAACCCAGGAAGTCACTCGATTCAAAGAAGTCAATTGCATTATCATTGATATATTCCATACATTTCTCCGACAGCCTGTTCATCTCATAGTGTTTCGCTTCATTGTAGACAGCGCACACGTTGCCTGTAGTCAGAGCATTTGCAAGGAGGTCTGTACACTTTTTGGCCAAATCACCCAATACATTCCTCATGTTTTCTGCCGTCTTGTTCAATTTCTCTTGTTCGCACTTATTCTTCGCCCATTTCATCGCATTCCTAAATGTTTCAAGTTCCTCTACGACATTCAATTCCTTCGAATCGAGTATAACGCCTAGGGCCTCTTTGCTGATGTCCAGGAAATTCTTCATCTGGAAGACTGCTGCGGCGTTTTTGTTGATAAAATCCATGCATTTAGCCTTCAACGACTCCATCTGGAACATCACAGCTCTGTTGAAGACAATGCAGACGTTTTCCAAAGACACTTCTCCTTCGAGAACATCTGCGCACATGCTTGCCAAACCCGGGAGATAATACTTCTTTGCTCCCTCCAAGACCTCCGACACATGTGCATTATCCAGGTTCACTGTGTCGGTATACACATAGCTGTAAAACAGAACAAATAATCTTTACAAAGATATACAACCGCTGAATGTAGTAATTAGATGACTAGTAATGTAGTAATTAGATTACTAGAAATGTAATAATTAGGTGATAATGTAGCAATTAGATGACCAGTAATGTTGCAGTTAGATGACTAGTAATGTAGCGATTACATGACTAGTAAGACTCAGCCATCGGACTTAAAAGGAGCGGTCAATATCCAAGGCTACTTTTAGGAAATACATATGTTTTAGTCCTGATGAATATTATGGAATTTTCTTTAGTCATTTCTGCAGAGTTCTTGGACAGAAACTATACCGAAAGGAGAAAGAACAATGGAGAACAATGAGAAGTAAACTAGTTAATCACACTAGATTAATTGGCAGGCTCTAAATTAAACACCAGTGAATATGATTTCGATTGTCTGTAATTTAATTTAGCAACATTTACCCGTGGTGACGCGTGAAAGACTTATTAAAATGCACGAAACCCATTCCCTTTAGAAAAGATTTGTGAGATTTTAAAAACCTTCATGTTAAGATCGAACTGATATTAACTAAATTAAATGTATGACTTAGTTTGAAATACAAATTCTAAATGCCACATTCCTTCCTCTTTACTTTAGAAAATGTAACTCCTATCCAATAAGAGCGAAAGGAGCCGGACATTTTTTATAAATCTGAATACGTAAAAGATAACTGATTTAGGTGTACAATGCATACATTATTAAAGCCTGTCAATCGGAACACATCAGGGGCTTTGCATTAATGAGTGAAAAACAATGTAATGGCCACCATATATTTGTTACCAAATGGCATGATATGCATGCACATCGCACATGATTATAGCGTTCATTGCGGACGACTAGACTGATATGACTTATTCCTTGCTGAAACACTTCGTAGTTTCATTTATCAAGCTTTAACTTTCTAAAGAACATTCGTTTGATCAATCTTGCTCAGTTTTTGACAGTGTTCTAGTTTTCCCTAGCGTACTTTAGCGTGTGGCTGAGTTCTCTGGCATTTTTTCAGCGATTTCCCCGCTTCTTAAGCTATATCACTAAATCCATGGAATTTATTAGAAAATTCAAGACATGTTCCTATTGAGAAGTATGGTGTCTGAGCTTCAGCATTATGTGATGGCACAGAGGAATCCATGACAAATAAAACGGTGAAAGGTTGTGTCACAAAATATATTACAAATATTTGGATTTGAATTGTTAATGGACCCGAAAAGCGTAGACGTAATGCATTAGCTTGACACCCTTTTATCTCTTAGGAAGCGAAGGACGAATTTTAAATTAATTTTGTGCTGCGGGTTGTCAGTTTGTTATATAAAACACGCTGCTTTCGTCAAGACGTTTGATGGAAAACAACTCGAAATTCTTTACTACCAAAAGATATTCGAAAATAATATAATGCTCCCGAAAAGAGACTGCTTGGAAGACTGGTTTCTACAATATTAATAAACAAAACAAGAAAGAAAAAGTTAAAGACGCGGGTGGATTAAGTGTAATATAATTTACAGTCAAGTTTAAACTTACCGAAGAAGTATTCTGAATGCTGCAGACGACATGTCTTCGATCACTATTTCCTTCTGTGTCGGTTGAGAGTTGCCTCTCTGACTTGACTGCTGGAAACTCTTGTCCTTGGGACTCTTTTCTTTGGGATTATTTTCTTTGTCCGTGGACTTCAGCATGTTTTCGAATTCCGGACTCCTGGCACACAATACGAAGCTATGCGCTGGTATTCGAACTTTCTTCTTCTCCGGGAAGACAAAGTGGACGTCTGCCATGAGCTCTTTTTGACACAGATAATCCAGGCACTCCAGCATTCCTTTGTTCAATCGCCAGTCATTATGGTACTTGCTTAGATCTGAAAAAGCCTTGGATATTTATTTTATGTAGCACACGTTTATGATATATGTGCATCACGCCTAGTACACATTACTTTAAATGCAATTTTGGTGACACTGGTATTCATCGAAACAGTTTAAGTCAGTTTTGCAGTAAGTCTTCAGGGCATTCAGATAATTCTGAAATTAAATGAATTACCTAGTAAAACAAAATTTATTGTGATGTCACAGGTCTCTATCATTCTTTTGCTTCAGTACATGTACGTCGATTTGCTGTAATGTAAATGGCTAGCTCATTAACTCTAAAACCTATAGTCAAATATTAATAAACTGGATATAACATTATGATTTTTACCAAGGCAATTAAAAATGTGTACCTTTTCTTTTAATTAATACTGCTTACTTTTGCCTCGTAGATGACACCGTTTATTAACTTACGAAAAAGGCTAGATTGTCTGTTTTTAGTCTAGTGTAACCAGTCATTGATCGTTGTCTATTTTTTGTTGTTGTCTGGTGTAACCAGTCATTGACAGTTTTCTTTTCTTGAAATGAACTATCATTTACACGTTAAGAGAAAACGGAGAATAGACTTATATACAAATGCAAGAACGAAAAGCTTAAACAATTGCTCTCCTGTTAAGTTGTGAAGAACTATAATTTAGTGTCGTTTTCAGAAATACAACACAAAACGTTATCTAAGATTACAACGTAGACAACATCCAGTAATTAAATTATCTCTCCTAATGTAGAATTTTTTAAAATTTTATACTTCATGACACGAGGCAGCGAATACTATGTTAAAGCGATATAAAAGTCGATTTAAATGTCTCAAAATACCAAACGGCTGTGATAGTCAGTTATTGTCGGTTTGAATTTATTCAATGGCTTGTAGTTGCGAAAATCAAGACAAAACAAAACGAACAAACGAATTACTCAGCGCAGACCATATGTTAAAAGCTTGTCATAGAATACCAGCGACGTTTATTCATATGTAAACTGCGAGAGTGGACGAAAGTCCTGAATATGGTCTTGCTTTGGTAATGATGGATGACACTGACACTTCTTATGTTGAGATAAAGTTTATTCGAAATGAGACACGAGAGATGGTTTTGTCTCTAAAACAAAAGAATGACATGTCTTACATGGAAATGCTATTATAGTACCAAGTAAGTAGTATCAAATAAGGAGTTCACGGAACAAGAAGATTTGAGCCACAAAACGCTTCTTTATTTCTTTACATTTTAGTTGTCGTAATTTAGCAAATAAGAAAAGTTAATTGAACCTAAAGTATGAAATATATCACCTACTTTCAGTCTTTAGAAAACAAACCCATGCCTTTCTGACGACGCTTCCGTTACCTTTCCTCGAACACGAAATACATAAAAGAATAAGAGATGTAATGTGATTTTGATTTGTAACGTAGCTTTAACAATTTTTCAGTCATATCGCTACGATGTCTGCTATGGGGCAGTTTATAGGGATGTCTAGCACTGGGGCATCATGCCGCAGACATGTAGCATGATGTCCCACCCAATCACATTATCCTGACACCAGGCGGACCAGTCCTAACACTAACCTCTTAATGCTGAGCGCCAAGAGAGGCAGCAATTAGTACCATTTTTTGTAAGTCTCTGGTATGACTCGGCCGGGCATCGAACCTACGACCTAAAGCATCCGAGGCGGACGCTCTAACCACTAGGCCACCGGAGCGTTTGAAGGAGTAAGAGAAGGAAATTCAAGCCTAAGTTTGGTTTCATTATATGTCAGTTCGGTACATTTTTATAAAGGATGGATCTTCCAATTGAAAGGCATAAAAATGAATTTTCTGTTTTAGAATTCGAGGTTATCGTTTCTCTAGGTCACAGTCACGGTAAGATAAGAGCACTGTTATGTAACCTAGTTAATTATAAGATATACTAAGAGAAAACCAATCATCATTGCAGTGATATGGGATATTAATATCATCTTTAAGATCATCCTTTGACATCCACTTTTGTATAATAATTATATAATTATTTATCACCTGTATGCAGTGTACTGTACATGATATTATAATGAGCATGTGGAATACGAACACGCTGCTCTGCATACCTTCATCGTGATTGTCAAACATGGCCAGATCTGGTGTTATGGTTGCGGTTGAAGCAGAATCGAAACCCCTTGCTCTTGGAACGTGATCATCATCTGATTGTTCGCTGTATGAATCTTCAAACTGGTCTTCTTCATTTGACGGTGAAGATACATTATCTATCTCGCCATTGTCGTTCGTTTCATCGTCACTTTCGTTGTCGCCATGGTCCTCATTCAGAGCCTCTAGTTCTGCTTCTATGTCGTCATTATTTTCATTTTCTTGTCCTTCTGCATGCTGAACTTCTATGGTAGTTTGTGGCATTGTAATTCCCCCTCCATCCAAAACAATAGGAATCGTGTATCCAATGGGGTTTACCGATTTTCTTTTTCTTGCGACGGAGTTTGGCATGTGGAGAGATTCTACAATGGCAATTGTTGCTTTGGGGGGAACACTAGATCTCAGACCAGGGAGGCGAATCGCACGTTTGGTTGTCGATAGTGGAGGAAGATGGTCACCATTAGGCGTCTTAACAATGTTCAGCATTCCTCTCTCCTCCAGCTCTTTGATGACGTTCACGGTAGTCTCTTGAATGATTCTGGAGACATCAGGCACCTCTATTGTTGGTTCAGATGCCCGCATCTTGGCCACGGTTACTTTTTGGGTCTGTTGACTCGATCTGGGCTTGTTTTCAGCACTAATCGACGTTTTTGATGAAGTCAATCGAAGAGGTGGCAGATATTGTTTTCTGCCTGAATTTGGTCCGATTTGAGAGACGCTAAATTCTGAAGTTTTCGACCTCTTGGGAATTGTTGGCGTAGTGCGTAATCGAGTTGGTTTCGATTCAAATTCGTTGAATCCAGGATTTCCACCTAACAAAGAACTTGTTTTTTTCTGCGTTCGGACATAGCCGGACAGTGGTCGGACCAAGCCGCTTCTAGTCTTAACCAGAGCACCTGCCATTTTTCGATCGCCTTTCCGTCTGTCTTCCTGAAATCTCCGTCCAGACGGCAGAGCAGACCCTTCATCGTCGTATATGTCCAAAGTCATGTTAGGCTGATCTGATTGAGGGTAACCAGGTTTTGCCTCCAAAACCTTCGAACTGACTTTCTTCCTGGTTTCCTTCACAGGTTCAGAATAGCCACGTGGTAGTGTTGTTCTTGAAAATTTCCTCGTATCAGCCATAGTCCCTACATGGTTGGAAAAAGAAAACTTCAGGAGGGGCACTAGTAGGTTTAATCACCAAATACTGAATGTTATGCCCAAAATTATAAACGTACTATATATTTACTTGTATGAACCGACACTAATCTGCAGTGTGTTAACAAATGGTTTGAGCAAATATTATTTAGAAATATGTTTATTCAAGTACAAACATTGCTTTTAACATCAATGTTACAACATCGAGCGGTTCAAGCTAAGATGTGTCAGTACACTGAAAGGAACAGCGGTATACAAACAACTTCCACGAGGATAAACAAATTACTGAGTATTGTGATTAAAAGATCTTTGTTAATAGACATAGTGTGGTGTCCTTAGTCTCCCACTCTTTTTTCTGAGGATTATTTTTATCTGATAGAATGATTGAAACCATTCTGTTACATCATACTTGATATCAGTAATGCAAAACTTAGTGAGTCTGACAACGATGATAACATTTGGACGTACAATTCACTAAATAAATGGGGGGCCCCGAGTGGCCAAGTGGTCTAAAGCGCTCTCCGTTACGGATCACTGCCATATCACCTCTGTCTACGTGGGTTCGAGTCTCGGATTCAGCCAACGTGGGCATGTGAGAAAGCTTACCAGTAGCTTCTCGTGGGTCGGTGGTTCTTTCGGGGGTTTTCCCAGGTTCTTCCTCCACCATTAATACTGGCCACCATGTATAGCCTATCGTGTGCTGAAAAATGGCGTTAAACCTCACAACAACAACAACAACACTAAATAAATGTAGGCTATCAGGTAAGCAATCGTCTTGCCATCTAACAATAGCACTGGAATAGCTAATACGTCGATCCACGATAACTTGGATATTGAATCTGGCATGGATTTAAATTGTTAATATATAGAAATAAAGGAGGCAATGTGGCGAGGCTTCACGTCCGAAGAAGAGCATTGTGGAATTTTGTGTCAACACAGAAACGACCTCTCATAACAGTTAGACGATTCAATAAAATCGATGCTAATTTCAACATTATTATTTATTCCATTTGATTTTCTGAGTACGAATTGTATTTCCTCTACTTCTTGTAATTCATTCTAAGCGATGTTAGAGTCCGTACTGCGAGTAACAGCACCTATCGCCTAACTCGGATGCACCAACTCCCGAACTCCAACGGCCATGAGCTCATCCGCAAGAAAGGATGAGACAAGACGAAGGTAAACAGTGTGTGGAAGATGATTCACTCATCAGTCAAACGGAATTTACCACAACTACACGGACAACGTACTGGATATATATATATGTATACACATGAAATTATGTTTATGAATGACACAAAAAAATACCAAAACAGTTAAGAAAGCGCCTATCCTTGGATCCCGCCTTATATGTTTGGTTACATGATTACAAAAAAGCAATCTAAATAGAATGTCACCATTATAATGAAACAGGCTAGAATTCATAATTTGTTCCGAGCAGGATTCGAACTCAACTCGTACCTACTTTGAAAATAAGCCGTCCAATCCCTACGATGTTTTGATTTCGAGAGTAAGCCTGCATCGAAAAAAGCCTAATATATTTAATACAAGTTAACATGTCAAGAGACATAAAAGTTGTTTTCATAGCTGAAACAGTAAATTCAGATCCGAAATTTAAAAAATCGAACGTCGATACTGAAGAAAATAAGCCTAATATATTTAACACAAGTTAACATGTCGAGAGATATAAAAATTATTTTCATAGCTGAAATAGTAAATTCAGATCTGAAATCTAAAAATTCGAACATCGATACTGAAGTAGAAAACAACATTGTTCATCAATATTTCAAATTCTTATGTATGTATGTATGTATGTATGTATGTATGTATGTATGTACACATAATCTACTTGCTAATTAATGTATTAATTAATGTTTTTGAGGTATCCATCGGATTTGAAGAATTATTAATGTGTAATAGTAAACAAATACATGCTATAGATGTAACTGTTGGAACATGAGACTTCTTCTTTGAGGATTTGAGAACATTTATCGGCGACGCGACTCTCAGAATGATTGATAACCTCCTTGAATCTGTCAAGAACAGCTCTATTATGACCAAAATCTAATCCACGTAGTCAAATATTCACAGCTGCATTAACGCAGAGAGAAAGTCATGACAACACAATGGCGTCAAAGTATCAGGGCTTTTACTTTCAACCAATGTTAAAAGCGTTTTATTTGTTGCCGTATTAGAATTGTTGTTTTTTGCTCGTTACAACTGGTACACATTTTGCTTTAATACATGTATTCTTACATTGTATGTCCCAGCGCTGTGTAACTGTAAAACAATACATAACCACATCCTAATGATGACACCGGACACAAGGTGAACAAAGTAATCATGAGGCAAACATTTCATTCTTATAGAATGGACTGAGATTTAGTTGTGGCATTTTGGTTTTCTAGGTAAAATTGCGCCTAACTATTTTAGGCTTTTTTTAGGCTTCTTTATTTGTTTGATCATAAGGATAAACTAATTTCAAAATTCTTTGCGACTTGGATTCACCCTTCTGGTATCACGAAATTTTTTTATTCCTTTGAAATAATTGATTCGCAAATGTGAATGTACTTCTTAACCAGGCAGGAAGGTGAAATATGGCCAGTAATACTACCCACAAAAAATATGTACCTAATTCCCTAGAAGACTGGACACTTTTAGGTTGTTGCGATCCTTTGCCCCCTTGACGATTACCGGTTCTTGGAGCCGGTGCTGCTCTCCGGTCCAATGTTTTTATTCCGGCAGGCATTCTGTGTATGCCTCTTTATGCTACAAGTAACACAAACAAGATGTGTATTAGTGCAGTTTCAAAAAAAGGAAGTGATTGTGTTAGTAAACTTATTAAATGTTAGTAAATAAAAATTGCATTAAGGTAAGAAAAAAGGTAGCTAAACAAACCAGGTGTCAAATATCAGAAAACAGTATTTCACATTGTAAGTTTTAAATGTTAGTATAACAGATTTTACATCGCCAGTTTTACAAAATCTATTCACCCGTTTTCAATATAAAGACTTGAATTTTTAAGAATTACAACTTTGTTAAATTTGGAACTTCCATAGATGGAAAATAGATGTCGTCAAATACCGCTTGTTTTGTCTATATCCGCTTCTAAATAACG
Organism: Sinohyriopsis cumingii; assembly: GCA_028554795.2. NCBI lineage: Eukaryota > Metazoa > Mollusca > Bivalvia > Unionida > Unionidae > Sinohyriopsis > Sinohyriopsis cumingii. The sequence continues at coordinate 63,280,874 of CM068836.1, forward strand.
AAAATGGATGTTAAAATTTCCACTGCCATATTTTAATATCCGGTCCACAAACTGTTCTCCTCCAATCAATAGCAATATTCAAATATGAAACTATTAAAATTGAGCATTTTTAGTTAAAATATTTGACAAATTGTTCTATTTTTCATTATATTAAATGGACCAAAATACAGATCGATACATAAAATTTACCTATGTGTACAACATAGTAACGTTCTATATACTGATAATTGATATATCTCCCAGTTTTTAATTAGCTGGGCGTGAATTGGTGAGGTCATAGTTCGCCTAGGGCAACAAAAACCCATGGGCCGTTCCTGAGTGAGCCCAAATTATTTTGTTGCAAACATGAAAAAGTAAAAACTCCTTTAACACGATATATTTCTTTCTTTTTATTCTTATGAGAAAAAGATTAGTTAACGAAAAGACTGCGACTCCGAAACCATTCAGTTTTTCTCCAAGCATGAAATCTTTCACAGTTTCATCCAGTGATATTTCTCCACTCACGAATAAAATGTTCCGTGATTGCTACAAATTGGTCCTATGTTGTATAAGGACTCTTTTCTATATGAACCTGTTTCCACTGACACTTTCGTTCATGCACTTAAATATTCCCGTAAAATTTTGTAATTTACAAAAGGTGCATTAATATATTAGTGCATGTCAATACCGAAAAGATTATATCGCGGAAAGGCGATTGGAGTAAAGTGCCTTGACAGACACGCAGCCGACCCAGCTTGTTTAGAGCAAGTTTTGAACCGTATCCTTCTGGTCGCAAGTCCGACACGCTAACAAGTGTGCCTCTGACTATGTCTTCACCAAATACTCTTTTACAACGGCGTATGTTTAAATTGTTCCAATGCAATATAGACAGGAGTAGAGATAGAACTGAACATCGTCTGCACAGTCCCCCCTCTCTCTCTCTCAGATGTAAATGTGGTCAGAGGAGACCGAATTTGTATTTGTCCTCCATAGCTGCAATAAGTACTTTATACTAAAAAAATTAGTAATTTTAACTCCTGCTTGCTTGTTTAACAGTTCATTTCTACCTTGGATGTGCGGAAAGGTACATACAATAACGCACGTGCCTAGCTAAAATATTTTTGAAGATATAACATTAATCCCACCCCGCAGGGCCAACACCCCCCTCCCCCAATAAACATGGAAAAAAAAATACCGACTTTGAAAGTGCAATCTCATACCCTTACACGAAGAGAACCCGGAATCGAACCAGGGACCCCATCGATAAAATGTGATCATTATTATTTCTTTGGGAGATTGACTTACCTGTTTGAATAAAATCACAGTGAACGTTTTAGATAGACGAACAAAGTTTGGGCCGCTTATCAGAAAGAGAGGGTCGTGTAATTTTGAAAAGAGAATGAAGCACAAAGTCTACCAGTAATGAAATATCTGGATCGGAAGAATCTGGACTAAAATCTCTCGAATCCCAATCGTTTCATCGAAATTTGCACGAAAGATGGTTGGTTACACAATATGTAACACATTTCTCGCTGTCTGGTTGAGTTGAGCTGTGTTTCTCCAGTTCGGTTCACATGACATTGTGTTTGTTATACAACTTAGATTTTCAGTAAAGTATTGTTGCCTGAATTCCGTATCTCTTGCCTTTAAACTGGCAA